>BOLG01000197.1:6532500-7121162 GCA_016861445.1 Oryzias woworae | reverse complement strand
AAAGAAAAGAAAAGAAGAAAGAAACAAAGATAAAGAAGGGACAGAAAGGAAAGAAGGAAAGAAAGAAAGAAAGAAGAAGAAAGAAAGACAGAAAAAAAGAAAGAAGAAGAAAGAAGGAAAGAAAGACAAGAAAGGACTGATTCTTGCCGATTCTTACTCATAATACAGCAGCACATCTGGAGGGTAAAGTGTAAAGGGTGGAGACATCTGACTCAACTGCAGGTCAACTGTGATCAAAAAGACAAAACATGAATTTTTACTATTTGGGGGGGGCTCCCATTTCATGACATCAACCTAGAGCCGACCTCAGCAGTGTGCCTGCGTTTCACCCACAAAAACAACACAACAAAAAACCTTTGCATAGATGGATGCGCATGTTGTGCTTATAAAATGAAAGCGTTTTGTCGATCACCGCTAGTTCCGTGGAGAAAGTAGGTGTGTGTATTAGCCTGGGGGTGGTGCTGGCAGCGCAGACTCTTCCTAGAAAGGCTGTTCTCACTTATCTATGTCACAATGTAAGACCCACTGGTTTTGGTGGATTGGGAGCGCAGGTTTTCAGAGGAACGCTCAGAAATGCTTGAATGGATCAAAATACCACTCTGGGGTTGGTTTTAGTGCCGAATTAAACATGATAATCTACTTCAAAGCTCAAAAATGATAATAATCATTGGAAATAGTACAGATGAATAGTTTTCCATCTGTTCCATGTATTTTTCAACGGTGAATTCAACAGCTGCTGCAGTCAAACAAGTTTGTTTGTATTTCACCACATGATGGCAGCAGACTGGGCCACAGTAATGTAGTAGTGGGAGAGTGTGGTGCAGTGAATTTAGTTTACCAAATGATTTATGAACGTGCTTGATGCTGCCACATATTTATATACAGTATCTATCCAGTAAATATGAGCTAACAGAACTGAGTCGACAGTGGAGCAGATTGGATTAGGGTGAAGAAGAGCAGAGCACGAGTTAATGGCATTGATCAGCTGTAGTAAACTAGATTAACACACTTTTGGGTGTGCATAATCACAATTAACACAATGTTTTACGAGTTAAATTATACACGACAATATGCAGCTTTTTGAACAAAAAAAGCCAGAGAGAAAATGTCTTCCTACATTTTTCCTTTCCCTCATTTTTATTGTCTGAAATGTTTACATTTCTAAAGTGTTAACTCAGAAGTTTCATTTTGTGCGTAAAAAACACATCAACAGTAACATCTAACACATTCAACATCAAATCTGCCCTTCCAAACAACACTTTGAACACCTCTGCTTTTAAGCTTTAACACAAACAATAATAGTTTTCCTGAAAAGAGCTGAGTAAAAAAGTGGACAAACATTGTTCATATAAACCTCTATGGTGAGATACAGACAATGTTCTGCCTTTACCTGTGTCTCCAGTAGTGGGACCTTGTTAGATCCTTTTCTCCGGCAGGCTTTTACCAGTTAGTCACCGGCTTCTTTGTGAACCGACTTACTCCTGTGCATGTGAACCCTTGCAGCACAGATGAAGACAAGCTGCTCGCACATGAAAACAAAAATTCCAATTTTCTCTTATGCCTCGTTCAGTCCAATCTGTTCCCAACTGCTCACCTGTCTGGACTTCCTAACATGGTCGTAGCCGAGTCTGCTGCTATAACATCAGCGAACAACTCAACCTGATAAAAGAAATGAACAAATGATGAATGAACAGATCAATAGAGCAGACTTAGTCATCCAGAAGAAACTCCACCTGCTGCCGTTTCCACCTTTTCTTGTTGAGTTTGGCAATGGTGTCGGCGTCACCTGTAAACTGCTGCAGGTAAACTCGAGGGACTTGAGCAGCCAATTGATCTGGAACGTTGTCTAAGATTTTCAAACTGTTTGTGTCCGATGATACAATCTGTTAAAAATGGTTAAAAGGAAGGAAGATGAAAAAGTCAGAGATGTTACAAAGCATCTGAATGAAGCTTTGTGATACTTTCCCACGCCTGTATTGAAGCCGTCTTCAGTTATTGCTCATTCATTGCATTAAGCTTTGTCTTCAGCAAGTGAAATACATTCTAAATTAGGCCTTGGGTTGATTGCAGAATGTTTTGGGTCATTTTGCTTCTCTACTGTGAAGGATCATCCAAACTTCTTTGCTGTATCGGGGGAATCGGAGCAGGCAGTATATCCCTCTACACTTGGGAATTCTGGCGGATTAATGTCTTTTGTCGCAGCATCAATAAAACACCAGTGACTCATTGCCATTAATTATCCACAGAATCCATGTCTGTACCATGACACTGCGCCTCCACCCATGTTTTACTGAAGTGTGTGCTTTGGAGCATGAGCTGGTCCAATTCTTCTCCAAACTTTCTTCTTCCTAACATTCTGGTACAGGTTGATCTTAGTCTCATTTGTCCAAAGAATGTTGGTTCCAGAACTGGGCTGGCTTTTGAAGGTGGTTTCTTTTTTTTTGGTTAAATCACATTCTGACCATTTCATTTTTTGAGGCTGATCAAATGGTTTGGCACCTTATGGTGAATCTTTACTCTCATGACGTCTCTTCTCCTTATGGTAGACTTAGATGCTGATACATCTAATTCCTGGAGACAGCACCTCACTTGAGTGGATGTTGTTGAAGGGCTTTTTTGTTCTTCAATTCTGTGGTGAGGATTCTTGAGAACATCCCCACTGTTGCTTTCTATGGACTTCAATGCTTATTAAAGTTTCCAAGCTTACAGTATCCTCTTCTTTTTTTTTGGAATGTATAAAACGGCTGATTTGGTCTCTCCTAACATTTCCTGCTTTCTCTCTGGTGGATTTCTTTTTTTCTATAAAGCCTTTTTTGTTTTTGCTGTCTTCCTTTCCACATGTCAAGTCTAAAGTTTTAGTTAACTAGCACCAAATCATCAATCCTGTCACACTTTTGGGTTCTGCTGAACAGCCCTGTGCTGGTTCTTCATAAGTTCCATCAACGTGGAACCAAAAGGCAAAAGGTGTAACCAGTGAGAGCCCTTGTCTTAGGGCCTCATGTCAAGATCGACTTTGAATCCCTTTGTCCAAAGTGGAATGCCTGCAAAGTCCTGGAATTTGAAACGCCCAAGTACCAATGGAACAATGAAATATTGGAAAATAAAAAAAAGCTCAGAATGCAATTGCAATTTCTATAAACTATATTTCCAAACGAATGTTTTTTTTTAATTTGCACATAATTTGTCACTGAAGTCTTGCAGACGGAATATAGATGACATACCTGGTAAACAAAACTCTGAAAGCTGAAGAATCGGACTAGCAGACTAGCTACAAATGCAGGGATTTTGGATGCAGAGATGAGCTCTGAGCTGATGATGCTGCTGAAACGTGTTAGAGGGTAAACCAATGATAAGAGAGCCCAGCTGTGAGAGTGATGATGCGCTGTTGATCTGATTGAATGTAAAAAAGAGGGGAGAAGAACACAGATGACATTACATAAAATAGATTCCTTTTTGAATTTCACCTGAAATCTGTGTAGCATGTACCTTCATTTCTCCTGAGCTCAGCAGTGTCTCAGTGTTTCATACTGACTGATGCATTCAATTGGGTGAACACAGGACCAGGAGCGCAGCACTGACTCACTGAGGAAGACTAAAAAGCAAAAACAAAAACCGTTTGTAGAGTTTAGGGTCATATGCAGTTTGTACAGTGAGTGTTTCTAATCATGTGTGGAGGATTTGTAGCTGGTAAACTAACAACATATTTCAATGCTTTAGACTTACAGGAGTGGATTCAAGTTGCTGACTTGCTCATAAACTAACTGAGTGTAGTAGCTGATTAATGTCAGATCCACGTTGGGCTGATTGAAGAGTGCAATATTCTGAGTATTCACTGTGAAAACTA
The DNA here is from genome assembly GCA_016861445.1 of Oryzias woworae. NCBI lineage: Eukaryota > Metazoa > Chordata > Actinopteri > Beloniformes > Adrianichthyidae > Oryzias > Oryzias woworae. Next base: position 7,117,318 of record BOLG01000197.1, on the reverse strand, counting down.
GCAGAACCTGAAAAGAGAAGATACAGTCAGTTCTGTAAAGCAAAAAAACTATCTGTTTTGTTCAGAATTTCCCTCACAGTAAATAAAAGAAGTAAAGGATTACAACAATCTGTTAATGAGATAAAATACCTCTGTAGATCCAAATGACTGAAGATCCGCCACAGTGAGGACAGACATAAAAGAACCGATGTACTCTGCAAACCAGGCTGTGGAGCTCAGTTCTGGGTTGCTGCTGTCATAGCACTTTGGTGCCGTGGCTATGTGGAAAAAAAAGGATTTTCAAAATAATCAGGTTATGCTTTTATCTATTAAACTAAAACGTAATTGTAATTTTACCCAAATTAACACAATTCTCTGTTAACTGTAAATTATGCACACCAGATTTAAAATTTATAAAAGTATCAAACCATTGTACTTGTAGAATGCAACAGAATTTTCTTTATTGAAGCAAAGCATGTATTTTATTTTTAAATAAAATAATAGTTGAGACTTCAATGTTTTTTTTCTAAATTCATGCTTTAAAACCAGGAGATTCAATAATTAAATGATGCATCATTTTGAAAGCAATATTCTGTGTCTTCAAAAACTGACTTGATGACAGCTAAGCCTTCATGTTGTTGTAAAACATCCTTGTTTTGTGAATACAGCAGCAGAGAAGTTGATGAACCAAAAATAGAAAGACTGAAAAAAAACACAGAAGGAACTCATGAGAACCGTTCTCAGAAGAACACAGATGTTATGTCTTCATTTTAACAGCAGCATGGATTTGTAAATAAAAAAAACATACATCTTTTGGAAGGCCAAGCATGAGGCGTTGATTGAGGTGATCTGGCTGATCTGAGTCTTGGTGAGGAAGACCAAGTCGTTGGGGAGACCTCGATCAAACCAGGCGTTAACCTCTGACCTGCTGGAGCTCCTGAGAGCCATGGGCCAAACGCAAGGCAGAGTTCTCCGTCTCACCTGCTCTGGCAGAGACTCCTGCAGAGAACATTCAGGTTCAACTCTTTGTGCTTTCACATTGTTTTGTGTGTTTGTGAGTGTTTGTACATACAGTCTGTAGAAACACTGGGATCTGGAGGTAGCTGCTGTAAAGCTGACAGAGCTCAGATTCTTGTCCAACAACATTAGTTTGACGCAAGAAATCCCCAAGATCTGATGGAGGCATGGAGTTTATCAGCTACAGGGGAGACCCAAACAAAAGAAATGTTACTTGATTTTGTGTTTCTGTATGATTATTTCAGAGTTTCCTCCAGAAAGCTTTCATGTCCACACACCTGTTGCTTTCCTGTCTTGAGGCATGAGGGACAAGAAGGTGTTTCAGGTTGGGGAACTGGAATCCCATGAATGATCTCCTCAGGAAACGGTAGAAGCTGAAGCTGTAGTTGTCACCATAGCAATGAAGAGGTGATGGACCTACATTAAATCCATTTACAGTCGAACAGAATGTAAAGTTTGGATCATTTTATTCTTTTCAGCAATTAAAATTGTAGAATAATATGCAAAGATTTTCTTTCTTCTTCATGTGGTTTATTTACCTTGAAGAGCCTGGATGATACTACTTTGAACTTCTGTCTGTGTGTCATTACTCAGAGATGAGATGGTCAGGTTGAGCAGATTTACACTCAAATAGAAAAATAAAATATTTGGTTTAATTAAAGTGATAAAAAATACTTTTGAAGATATTATTGGAACAGAAGCAAAAGCAAATGATTGTCTCATGTTTCTTGTTTTACACTCACCCTGCTCCTCAATGCTGCAGTTTCTTCCTGCCAGTATATGAAAGTATGGAGTCACATGGTCAGCTGCCATGTTCACCAGCAGGGGGCGCATTCGAAGCTTGAAGCTACAGCAGCACAACTGCATCACTGACTGATGGACTGGAGAGGTTTGCCCGATTAAACACAACCTGCAACACGGCTGAGCTCACAGTAGAAGGAGAACGTTTTCATGTCCCTGTAGGAGAATATAAACATGAACATTGTACAAGGTTTGTATACATTGCATGTCAAGGGTTAAAAAAGTTAAGCAGCAGAAAATGTTTGCTTACCAACATTTAGGTGAAAAATGATCAAAGAAGGAGGTAAACTGTTGGTCTGGGACATAAGTCATCACCATGGGTGACCTGCTCTGCAGATGTGAGCTGACCAGGTGTGGCCGCTACCTCTGCAAGCTGTGTGACTGACAGCAGTGACAGGGCTTCCACCTGCACCGAAAAACGACATCAAAACGGGACAAAATACGTAGAAACAAACTGAATGGCTGAAAAAGCAATAGAACAAACCGCTGAGAATTGTGGGTGGTGGTGTCAACCAGTTATCATTTTTCCTATTTAAATTTCCTTTAACTATCAAACTATGACATATTTTCTATAAGAGAATAAGTTCTGTGTTTGTTTTATTGGTATTATTTTTTATGTTTTAATTGTACAACAAAAACTGTTGTATGGGAAGTTTCCTCCCATACAGAACATTGTAATTTAGCCTTGTTGTTATATGTATAGAATTTCGTTTCTTAGTGCTCACCTGCAGCATCCTTTCTGCTCAGGTAAATCTTGATGAATTGTGTGTTCACAGATTCTTGCCTAGAAGGAGTCATTTGGGGTTGTACTTCACTCAATATTTGCAAGCTATTTTGAAAAGACATGATTAGGACAAACCATTATTACAAAACAGATAATACTATGACGTTAGAAAGGAATTGGTCAGATTCTTTGAATTTGTCCAAGTATTATTTGTTGTATTGCTACCAGTATATACTGGTAGGAGCTGCACTGCAAATCCTTTGCTGCAAGACTTGAGAGAAAGTTGGTGGAAACAGCGAGCAAGAAGGGGCGAAGGCGAACATTAAACCACAGCTGCAGCTCAGCAAGATTATTTAGTGTGTTTGTGCTGAACAGATCTGGACTGATTGATAGTAAGCTGTCCAAAATCACTGATACTGAAGGATTGTTGGGGTTGATGGTCTGCAACAAACATATAAATGGTTTGAACGCTTGATAAATCATCATGGAAATAACCATTCAAACAAATGGAAAAAATAGTGAAATATACATTTTTGTGGCAAGTCAAATTTATTATTATATTTGTTGAATGGATGCCAAAGATTGAACTAAAAGTTATTCCTACTGCCGTGGTCAGAAGATTCAGAGCTGCATTCAGGATCCTGGAAGTTTTACAGAAGAGAAGATTCCAGGCTGATATGGACCCACTTGAGTTTGATGACAGATCACACTTGATCATCTCTGCCAGGTCCTGTGCTGTTAAGGCTGAGAGCTGTTCAACATTAGAAAGTGAAATCATTCCATGAATCCCCTTGACAACAGTAGTTTAGAATGTTTTGCTGTCTTACAGAGACACAAGCAAACTCTTCCACAAAAAAGTTACAGAAGCGTCCGCTCATCTTTCCACTGTCAAGGTAGACTTGAAGATCTGTGCTGTCATTTTGAATTAATATAAATATCTTTACCTTTTTAGTTTCACTTTAAAGTTAGATACTTTTGTTAAAAATTTATTGAAAAAAAAGTTTACCTGTTCACTCCAATACATGTATTTGACTCTGTGAAAAAAGTATGACATTAGTTTTCCTAAAAGTGTCAACTAAGAACTATGAATTACTGTGAATAAATGTCAACATGCATTAAAACCACTCACCATTTGCTGCAATAACTTGGCACTTCAAAAAGGAAAATGTGAGCACAGTTTTAGGGTTCTTTTACTAAAAAGATTTATAAAAAGAAAAAAAACAACAACAATTCCCTTTACCTGTCCATTGTAGTAATCTACAAGATACAAAGAAAAAATATAATGAGATATATGAATGTGGACCAAGTATTTTTCAGTTTAGTGTTTTGATTGATGCCAGATATAAGAGCAACAAAGATTAAGTCAACATCTTCATTTGTTAAAAAGAGGCTAAACTGTGAATCAATAATCCTTTCTAATATTTAAACAGCAACTAATACAACACTGTTAAGATCCTTCATCCATCTTCAGAACCTGCTGACTCCCTTTCGGGGTCACCTGGCTGCTGGAGCCATCCCAGCTCTTGTTGGGCAAATGCGGGATAAACCCTGAACAGGTCACCAGACTGATGCAGGACCAAACACACACTTCCTTAAGCTGTAGTCAGGACTCCCCTTTTGGGTGGATATGGGCTGTCTGCGGGTTAAAAACGGGTAAGTCTGTGCGGGGAACCTAGACTAGGTGGTAGAGAACCCTGTGAGCACGTTCGTAGAAAATGTTCCGTTTCTTTCCTGCGTGCAGGCTGCGGTTGTCACAAACACTAAGCAATATGTGAGGGTAAGTAAGGGAGACACAGGAACGTCTTACGGACTTTTCCATTTCTTATCCGCCCTGAATCCTGAGCAGGGAATCCATTAGTGCTGTTCAAGGGAAGGCCGTTTGCTCTTTGCGCCCCCATGGCGTGCAACATGGTTGTCAGAAATGGCATTTTACAATATCAATTTGATCGATTTATGTCATTTTGGAAATATTATGATAGTATAGGTCGACTCACTTGACAACTTGACTCAGACAGATTGATCTGGTTGGATCATAGGAACATAAATCTACTAATCGATTAAGTCGATTAATCGTTACACCTCCATAAGAAACCTGTTTGAGCTCATTGAGTTTTCCTGTAATTTGACTGGTTTGTAAAAATGCTGCCGTCTCCAAAACGTGTACTTTATTCCAGATAAATGAATCAGCTCCAGGTGGGTCATTTCCTCTTTCTTGCAGTTTCTGGACGCTAAAATACAAACTTGATGGAGAGAATGAGCACTCTCTATGAGGTGACTTAGTTTTACAAGTCGGCAATTAAACTGATGCACATAGTTATAACAGTGCAAAACTACACATCAGTGAAAGAGCAAGTGTCTTTAGAAAAAAAGTTCTGATCCCCCCCCCACCAAAATGTTTTCTGCACTTGCTGTTCTTGTGCTGACCTGTAGTTCCTGGACTAGTTGTTTCAGAACGAAGGGTGGGTGTAGATGGTGTTGTAGAACTGTTATATGAAGGAGTTGTGGGTTCACCTTTGCCTCCTCGGATGCCTAATCCTAGAGTATCGAGCTCAGACTGGTTTTGACTCCTGATCCCGGTCTGCACCAGTTCTTGGTTTTCATAAGACTTCAAATCTGGGAGGTTGGTGCCAAGAAGACCTTTAACTTCACTTACAGTTAGACTCTGGGGACAACAGAGCAGATATATTTTACACTGATGCTGTAAGAAATATTCACAGAAACAGAATCATTCATAGTTAAGACATAAACATAACACTGAGCAGCACAACATTTACATCCAAACTGGTGAAGGTGGCCAGATCCATGTTAACATTAGAGGCCACCAATCTATGAATATAATCAGCACTTGCAGCTCCTGAGAAAAAAGTCAAATAAGTTCTGTGTGGATATGTTAATGTACATGTGTGTGGGTGGAAATGTTTACTCACCAATGTATGACTGTATAAGCTGAAAACCAGAGACTGAACTTGTACTAAAGTTGAATGCTTCAAAGGAGATCGTGAAAAACTCTTTTCTTTTTGTCTGTAGTGCAGCTGGAGATGTCCAGAGAGTCAACTTCTCTGCAGGAGAAAGAGAATGTAGCACAAAAGACAAGTTTAAACCCAGAATCATATTCAAAGTTGATAATTCCAACAATATACATTCAGATAGTTCCCTCATTTTCAGTGGGGATAGAAGGTTTGGGCACCCCAGGTAAAGCATCTGTTAGCAGATAAGTTATTATTTTAAAAAGTAAAAACACAAAAGGCTTTCTTTTCATCATTTTCGCTTTCAAAATGACAGAAAACCAAATAGTGGTGTAGAATTTACAGTATGCAGCGTCCCCTTTGGAAAAGGCTTGGCAGACTCTGCAGTTGCGGTACACTGTTATACTGTCAAGAGATACTTGTACAAATATGGTCTTCATGGAAGAGTCATCAGAAGAAAACTTCTACTACGTCCTCACCGCAAAATTCAACGTCTGAAGTTGGCAAATGAACATCTAAACAAACCTGAGGCATTTTGGAAATGCTGTTATTTTAAAGGGTCAAAGAAATAAAGCCTAATTTTTGACACATTAAAAGAATGTCTCATCTGTAAACTGATGCCTTTAGGAGATTTTTCACTCTGCATGGGTTCTATATGCACAATAATACAACATTTGACCTGGGGTGCCCAAACTTTGATCCCCACTGTACTACACTCATAGTTCACTCTGATATACTGTAGTTTGTGGATCCTTCACAAGTGCCTCCAAAGATGAATCTTCATGAGATGTGGTCTTGCCCTGGTTGTGTAGGAGTTCAAATTTCAAGACAACTTACAAGTAGAATCATCCTACTATGAGGTAGGTACTAGGTAGTAGCAGATATCAACAGACAGTTGTACTAATGCTCACATCGTACACACAATTTGGCTGATAGTGCAAAGAAGCTCTTGCCAACTTTAGCTGAAAGTCCAGCAGTATAATAAAACCCAAATGGGACAGATTCACTCTGCAGAAGAAACCCACGTGGTTAGATCAGGCACAGGACTATTTAACAATGACAAGCTGGAAGACAGTATTCAACCCTGTAAAGGGACAGGCATCAGGCAAGAAAGTGATGCTTTTTTTATTTGAATATTCCTACTCAGAGTAAAGCAGCACATCTGAAGGATAAAGGAAAAAGTGTGTTATTGCTGAATGAACAAAACCATCGTTTTGTGTTCAGAATAAACAGTAAACATTTGTCTGCTGAAATGGAACAGTTTGTCTTTATTCATTTTTTGCAGAATGCTTTTAGTCCTGATGACGTCCACATCTAGAGAGCAGAGATTAGGTCCCCCAATAACGTTCAGCTCTGCACTGCCTAGTTTGTTTCCTCCAACAGCCAGATATTTAGAGATGATAACCTTAGACTGGAGGGGAAGAAATGTGCTCTGAGGAAACAGCAGCCCATAAATGTTGTACACAGAAACACAACAAAAGTTCTCTGTTTGCTCACTAAGTTCAGGTCCCAGCCTCCATTTGAAGAGTCCATCAAAGCAGCAAGTCTGTCGATTTTGCTGATGGTCCATGAACGAATGTGTTCAACAGTGGCAACACGAGAAGCTGCACTTAGAAACTGAACCTGATCTTCTGGAATGATGGAGTTGTGAGCCTGTAAAAGCACAGAAACCCTGTAAACTGCATGTAATGTCAGTTCAAGTTGAAATGAAAGAAAATGTCTCAAATTGAAATCAAGAATTGAGACTTCCAGCTAGAATGTTGCTTGTTCAATTCTCACTACCCACAAGAATAAACCAAGTGTTTGTTGTGCTCTCCAACCACAAAGATGACCCCAAAACCATCCAATTATCTTATATATAACAGCATCACTGATGAACCAACTGATTTTATTGTGTCTATGAAGGATCTTTACTCACCTCTCGTAGTTTATAGAGAACAATCTTGAGGTATTCCTCCTCATCCACCTTTTCTGTGATGGCATCCAAGTTGTCTTTGACGGTTGAAACTGACAGACAGTTGTTGAATTGATTGATGTTATAGTCAAAGGGGAAGGTGGGGTCACTGATTGTGACCTGAGTGATTATTCCAGCTGTGCATTCTGTCAAAGAACGTCAGAAAAACTTAGACGAGAAAGTAAACAGAAAGATAAAGACACATTTACAGAAGCAGACTGACCTGCAGGTTGTTCTGAATCACTTTTGATGGACTGTCTTATCTCTTTCTTCAGTTGCCTCCTCTGTTCTCTGCTCACTCCACCAAAAACAATCAGAAAGTATTTCAGGAAATTACGCTTTGTGTTCTGCCAGTGAAAGAGGTTTATGAGCTCCAACTTGATCCTCCCTTCATGAGAGCTTCCCTTCTAAACGCATGAATGCACCTTAACTCACCTGATCAAAGCCTTGATAGAAAGATGAAGGCAAATACAGAGTTAACATCCCAAGGTCGTTTAGAGTTTGTTCATTCCATGTTGAAGGAACTCTGGTCATAAAAAACAAACAAAATGATGTTTTTGAGGACACTATAGTCTCTGAAAGACACAAAACTGCAATTTGTGAATTGTAGAATTTCAAAAAGATGCAGTTTAAATACCCACAAGGTGTATTTCCATTGGTCAGAAGGGTTTCAACTGCAGCTGTTTGATCAACAGTGAGATCTGGACAGTTTTTGAGTTGTTCCAGTAAGGATGGATGAGAGCTTTGGATGTAGGAGCCACCGAGTGTGCAGCACATGTTCCCCAAAACGGATATATTGTCCTCAGTCAAACTTGTGCTTGTTATTCCCTTAAAAATAGAGTATTAAAATTATTTGAAGACTCAAGTCTCTCATAAGCTTACTGCACCAATTAATCTTTGATACAACCTTGTGATGAGATCCAACAGCTCTATAGTCTCGCAACATCTGTAGAAACAATGGTATCATATTTGGCTGAAATGTGTTCATGTTTCTAAGGTAACTATTTTCATTATTGTGTATTATTGTTGCAGTCCAGTCAATTAAAAATCATTTCCAGTAAATTAAACATGTTTGCATTCAAATCTGCTGGCGTTGCTTTATCCTCACCAAGCAGCTCCTTGCATTTTCAAATAAAGCCGACCGCCTGTATCTCAGAGCTGGAGAAAAGACGGAGAAGTCTGCATCAGCCAGCTCTTGAAAATTAGAGACCTGCAGCTGCTCCGTGGCACCAGAGAGTAACTGTGATCATAAAGAGAAAACACAACAGTCATATTTTAAAAGTTTTTGCAAATTCAATTTAAAATATATCGTGATCATAATTTGTATAAAAAATATTCCTACTCATAGTAAAGCTGCACATCTGGTGGATAAAGGAAGAAGCTGGTGGCATCTGACTCTTCTTTGATTTGGTTGGACATGCAGGTCAGCTGTTGGGTAAAACCAAATATTGTTATAAAAATGATCTGAAATAAAAAGTCTCTTTGAAGACTACATCACAATATTCTTCAGTTCAAAATGAAAAACTCTTAGCAAAAAATCATTTTGGACAAGTTCTATTCTTGCACTAGTTTACAAGCACTCTTTCCATCTCACCTGAGTCTCCACCAATGGAACCTTATTTGTGCCTTTTCTTCCCGACAGGCTTTAATCAGATTCTTGATTTGACTCTTTCCTAAAGATCTGATTGTTGTGCATGTAAACCCTTGAAGCACAGAGGAGGACAAGCTGCACACAAACAAACATGTAAACACATTAGAAAGGACATTTCAATGACATATTTACTTACAAATATTTTTTGATTTGGTAGAATCTCACTTGTTGGGACCTCCCAGCTCAGCTGTCTCAAAGTTTCTTATTATTATATCAAAGAACAATGCAACCTAACAAAAATAAAGGAAGAAAGGCACACTCAGTTGGTAAAAGTTACATAAAAATGTTAAAACATCTGTCTTTTTAACAGATGAACCAACCTGCTGAGGTTTCCATTTCTTCCTGTTCAGTCTGATGACTGTGCTGCTGTCATCTGGGAACCCCAGCAGGTAAACTGGAGGGATCTCAGTGGCCAAATTATCTGGAACATTTTCTATGATCTGCAAACTGTTGGTGTTTAAAAATATGACCTGGAGAAAGAAAAAGAAGCAGGGAGACACAGATTAGAAATAATACTTTGTGATTTTGGGGCTCATTTTGAGAATAACACAAGAAAGAGGACTAGTTTATGAGATAAAAAAGCTAAAGTTTTTGTAAAGTTTTGTTTTTTGTCTTGGTAAAGATTCTCAGCTCCAGGTCTGGAACTTTCTACCTCAACCTACATTCATATCGTCCTCAGCAATGAACTAAAAGGAAGTCAATAAGAACCCTTTTTATCATCCACACGCCCCCACTACACTTTCAAAACAAATAAAAGTATCAAAAAAAAAAACAAAAACAAAGCTAAATCCAGCCTTGGACGCACTTAAAATACCTTCGGGCAAACCAGCAATGTGCATCTTTGCTGCACGTATTACATGTGGCCAACAAGAATATCCATCATTATTTATGCTGGTTGCACGTTAAGATGTGGGAAGAACATCGACCATGTAAGAAATAACCAAAATTACACAAAAGCAGGAACAGTACACAGAGATTTGCTAAGTTGATGCATACACTTATTCTTAACCGCAAATAAAAGAGCGCTCTTATTTTAAAGCCAAAATGCGTCACACAGCTAGCCAACAAAAAAGTTGGAATTAAAAGTTGTAGATTTCCAATGGCGTGCGCGTGGCGAGCTCGCAACAATGGCATACTCTTTTTACTTGCACATTTTTTGACGGAATATTGTCAACAAATTCATACGAGGATCCCTGACTAGACCGAGACAAAATGTTAGAAGACAGGACACAAACATAGAAGGAATAAAAAAAAAATGTTGATGTCGTCTTCTTCACTGCTTTTATTTATTTTGCTTTCTTTGCTTCAGAAACCTCATGTTGTGTTGAGGTTTGTAAAGTGCAGTCTATACGTTTAGATCTGGTGCAAACTTCTATTCTTAGGATGTTGAATTGTTTTGTTCTTCTTCACATCCTGTTCTTTCAAATGTTTCTATGATCAAACCTTCATTCAAGCCACTTTTTACGCAACTCAGACCGGTCCACTGTCTTTCTCCTCCTGAAGACGGTGCTCCACGGCACATGCTCAAGAAGAAGAGGCGGTGCAGCTGTGGAGACCAAAGGACGAGCAGCTGAGATGCAGCAGAGTGTGGTGATAATGATGATGGTGGGGCAACGCCTCCTCCAGCATCTTCTTGTCAACTAGTCCCACCTCAAAGGACAGCCTTTAAACAGCCAGAGCAGCAGGGAGGAGTCCAGCTTGGTGCTCTGGCACAGCTCTCTCCCACTTTCTCTGCCACAGGAGAACCTGGAGACACAACGAGACGCTGGTAACAGGATGCTGGAACTTTTGTAAAGCAGAAATGAAAACTCACCACTGTGACAGGTTTCTCCTGCTCAGCTGAAACAGTTCAAGGTCGGTCTGAGTTCTGCAGCGATGCCTCTCTCATGTAGAACCTGGATCTAGCGCTTCCTCAGGATTTTGTTTTGGTTTCTGGGATTTGGTTTTGATTTTTTAAAATGTCATTTTATTTCGAAACATTAGTTTTCCTTTTTTAATTGTGGTTGTGATTTTTGAAATGTTTCACTGAATTTTCTTTTCTGAAAAGTTTCTGGTTTATTTATTTCTGGTTTCCCAACTTTTGTTTTGATTAGTAAAATGTCATTTAGTTTTTTCTATGATTGGTTTTGCTTTTCTAATTGTTATTGTTATATTGAAATTGTTTGGTGTGAAGGGATTTGTGAATGGGATTAGCACTTCAGGGTTAGGGTCAGGGTTAAGATCAGGAACTTTTCAATTCTGGAAAATATTTTAATATTTAAAAGGACAATTTCAAAAAAAAATCCTTATTTAGACTTTTTTTATATTAATTAGCCGGCACATCTGGTCAAGAAAATTGGAAAATGTCAAGTTTCATCAGATCTTATTCACCATCTAAGTTCAGAGCGGCTGATCATAAAACTCTGATGACCCAGCATTCCAGTAGCATTTAAACACATCACTTATGTGCGAATCTGGGAGACGTGAAAAGAGTCTCAAATCACATTTGTGTGTAAACGCCAGCTTTTAATGCAAGCTAACGCTAACTCTCTTTAACTTATTTTTGTCGATGTAAACTACCCTATTTGTAGTTTTGCAGAAAAGTGGATGGTGCCATCTGCACATTTTTATTGAAAGTGCATGTATATGTGGTTTAATTTTAATTTTAGAAAGTGACTATTCACACATATTTTTCAAAATATGTGCGGGCAGTGCTGAACTTTTTTCTTGGCCGCACGGCTTACTTTAGGTTAGTGAATGCGTACGTACCACCAACAACATTCATCCTCGGGCAATGCAGCAGTGTGCATCTTAGCTGCACGTATTAACGTGTTTCTAACATGAATTTCCTTTTGGGATTTTTGCGTTTCGCTCGTAAAAACACCCAAATAACAGCAGCCATAAATGAATTTGAACACAGCATTTTAACAACAAATCTTTTCATATGCAGGCGGTGTTTTTTTTTAAAGCCAAATACATCACTTATTCATATATTCCCTATTTTAAATATATGCATTTTCTCTAATGAGTTGGAAAGTATTATTACGAAACGTGGATTTTAAACTATATTTTAGTTTGATATGTTTACATTTTCGTGTGGGATTTTCTTTTGTGCTGTGACTTTTCTTTTGAAAATGTGTCGTTTTAAGAGAACATGTCCGGGTCAACAACCCGTGAGTGCCCTCACTGCATGGCTCGGATAACCTGCGCAAATCGAAGATGCACAAAGGTTTAGCATTGCTTCTTTAATGCTAAATTGTTCGTTTTCTCTATATGGTGCTTGCTGTCCTGAAAGATGCATTATTTTTTATATATTTCAATAAATGACTTTTATTGATTAACCTCATGGGATCTCTGTGCTGAGTTTGGAAATGTAAAAATAGATAAAGAAAAAGATAAAGTGATTGTGAAAAACGTCATAATGAACCCAAATTGATTTGATGCAGCTGTTTTTAAAAAGAGAATACCTTTGACTAAGTTTTTACTTTCCCTTCAGAAAGCCTCAAAAGAAAAACTATAGCAACACTGTAATAAAAGCCAATCAATCCAATCTTAATCAACTTTCTTAAGCAAATTATTTAATATACAATAATTAATTAATTAATTAATTGATAACGATAATAATGTCCCACTCAGATCATCTTTTGATCTATTTTCAAATCATTCCCAGTGGATTTGTAGTCATGATTACACCATTTTAGCCCCCCCAAAAACCCTGTGTTGTTTTCTAGGAAATAGTTTCTGCAGAGCGGCAGTAGTTCCTGTGAGTTGTGGGCGGGACTGTTAGCGCAGAAGTAACCCTACGTTGATATCCCAGAATTCTTTTGTTTACATTTTCTCCTGCTAGCGTACAGCCCCTCACAATCCCAAGCAAACTTGTGGCCCACTCTTAGCAGTTGCTGCGTCATAAACCTGAGCTTTTTCAAACCGTACGCTTCTTTCGCTCCTGATCCAACGTGATATGAATAAGAAATACTCAGAAACTGTTTTTAATCTTTTTTTTTTTTTTAAACTTGTTCTGTCCAACAGCTGAGCAAACAGATGAGCTGAGAGCCTTGTGTATTAGACAGATTTGACTCTTACAATCGGGGGTTATAAATCATAGGGAACACAAAATGTATGTTAGTACAAGCCCCTTTTGTAATTTAAACGAAACTTTATTTATATGAACAAATAGTGGCAAAATCTATAATGTTAACAAGTCTGCGGACATTATCGCTTGAGTGTCTACCTTTAATGAATCCAGTTTGATCATGAACATTTTCGAGTTGAAGTTTTTGTATTTGGAATTGTGTTTGTTTATTGATGATGTCATTTAACTGAAGCTTTAAATTTTTCAGATCTCCCAGAATGTGTTCTTGTGCAGAAGCAGCATAAGCAGCCTCTAGATCTTTGATTTTATTTTATATTTCTAATAAATCTGCTTTCTCTTTGTGCTTTTTATTTGTTGAATAAGAAATATTTTTTTCCTCTCATCATTGCTTTTGCTGTTTCCTAAAGAACACATGACGAAATATCAGGAGTATCATTAAATTCTAAGAAGGTTGCCCACTCTTTTTTAAAGAACTGAATGAACTCTTGATCTTTTAACAGAGAAGTGTTAAACCTCCAGGTTAAGCCTGAAGGTTTGGGTATTTCTCTAGAAATATTTACAGAAACTGGTGCATGATCACTAATGATAATTGGATGAATGTTGGAATCCTTGATATCTTTTAAAAGAGAATTACTGACTAATACGTAGTCTAAGCGAGACTGTGAGTAGTGAACTGGAGAAAAGAAAGTGAACCGTTTTAGCGTTCGGATGACATGAGGGCCAAGCGTCGCAGAGACCTAACTCATCCATGTACTGCTTCAAAATACTTGCAGATCGCCATGTGCGCTGGTGTCCTGCTGTGCTGAGTCTGTCAAGTTCAGGATCAAGGACCAAGTTGAGGTCTCCTCCTATAATTTTTGTGGAGTCAGCGTGAACCGAAAGTGAGGTGAAGAATCTGTGAAAGAAGGAGGATTCATCAGCATTGGGACCGTAGATACTGGCTATACAGAAGTCTTTATTCTGAACCGATATGTTAATAATTACAAATCTGCCTTCTGGATCAACAATTATGACCTTATTTGAGTAAATGTCATATTTTTATTCATCAAAATAGCAACTCCTCTTTGTTTGAGGGGACTGCAGTTGAATGGCGTTCCAGCTTTATTCCGTTGCTGAATCTGATTCAAAGATGTTCTGTGAACAACAAACAGTCTCTTTTCAGCATAACTTAAATGACTTTGGAAGGGAAATAAAGCACAAAAATAAAGAAAAACTGACTGAATGTGTCATCACTGGCATAAACTTCTCCTGACCCTGAAAATGACTTCTTAACAGATGTGGCACAATAGTGACACCTAGCGACCACGAAAAACATTGCACCGATGAACGATGTGCGTCCCGTTGTACCGTATGACACGCCATTACATTTAACAGCAAATTAAAATCCTTCTCAAACATCAAAGAAACATTAACTAAGACATTCATTTGGTAATGCAGGTTTCGCTAATGAGTGCTGGGACCCTGCTAGGAGGCTAACATCCCAAAGTTAACACTGCAACACATTTTCTCATAGTTAAACAGGAACTTACGTTTGGTCAATCACTCAATCAACATACAGCAACTGGAACAGAAAAAAGGTCAGGGAAGGTTCTTGGCACTTTATGTCTCTAGCTTGCTGCCTCGAGCACATGGAAAGAAGACTGCCTCAAAAACCAAAGAAGAGCTTGACAAAACCACAGAAGAAGAACTTGACAAAACCACAGAAGAAGAGCTTGACAAAACCACAGAAGAAGAACTTGACAAAACCACAGAAGAAGAACTTGGCAAAACCACAGAAGAAGAGCTTGGCAAAACCACAGAAGAAGAGCTTGACAAAACCACAGAAGAAAAACTTGGCAAAACCACAGAAGAAGAACTTGACAAAACCACAGAAGAAGAACTAAATTCACAACGGACTGAGCCTTTATAACACTGAACATGACTACACTGACTGAGAGTGTTAGGCTAAGTAACGCGCGTGCGTCTGTGCGTGTCTGTGAGTCCTGTGAGCGTGCCCGCTGACCAGTGCGCAGAAGAGCCCAGTGAGTTTCTGATCAAGAATTATGCACGCACAAACCTAAAGTTATGCACAAATCAAGAATTATGCATCAATCAATCAATCAATCAAACTTTATTTCTATAGCACTTTTCCTATGTGGCATAACACAAAGTGCTTTACATTAAAATAAAACTGATTAAAAAATAAGAACAATCATAAAAATGTAGGACCAGGTCAAGAGTGTGCCCCCTGTTGTGAGTCGGCTGCATGGCATGTTGTTTAAAATCCAGAGAAGCAAGCAGGTCCAGAAACTGAGTAGCAGAGTAGTCCGACTCCTTATCTACATGCAGGTTAAAATCACCAGTTATTAAAATCATGTTGAAGGAAGTGTGGACAGATGCTAAGAACTCAGAAAACTCCTCAATAAAACCAGTGTTTGGTTTTGGTGGTCTGTATACTGTGATGCATAAAACTGGAGGGCTGTTAAAAACAAAGGCATGGTGTTCAAAGCTGGGGTACTGATCTAAAGAAATTTGATTTACTGCAAAGGAGTTGGATACAATAGATGCAGTACCACCACCCTTTTTTCCCTCCCTGGTTGAAAAAACAAAACTAAAATTTGGTGGGGAGGCCTCTGTGAGAACAGTGAATGCGTCTGTGCTCAGCCATGTTTCAGTTAAAAAGAGAGCATTAATGTTATAATCTAAAATAAAATCATTTATAATAAAAGTCTTGTTGGACAAGGACCTAGCGTTAAAAAGTGCCATGTTAAAAAAGGTCGGTGGATTGTTTATTGTTGAAACTGCTTCCTCCTGCTTTGGTGCTTCTTTTAGTGGGCAAAGGCAGCGCATGTTTGGTTTCCTCCCAACACGTCCTCTTGTAGAGGACCTGTCTGTAATAATGGTCTCAATGGTATAGACTAACGGGACACCAGGTCTTTGACAGGAAGCACCGAGAAAGGTTGGAGCAGTTATGTGTTGGAGATTGTGGGAGGAATGTACAGAATCCAGTCCGTCACTTCCACACACGGATGTTTGTGCAAATGAAGATGTGGTTTGGACTGGTGTGGTCATGATGAGGGCAGATGATGTCTGGACAGAGTGTCTGATGTTGGCAGCTAAGACATTACTGCCCAGTGGACTAGGGTGGATTCCATCAGTTTTGTAAAAAGAGTTTCTGTTCCAGAACAGATTAAAATTGTCAATAAAAACAAATCCGTTCTGACTGGAAGCAGAATGGAGCCAGGAGCTCAGACTCAGCAGCCTGCTGAACCGGCCCTGACCGCGGGAGAGAGAGGGAAGGGGCCCAGAAATAAACCAGTCAATGGACAGGACTTTAAAAAATTAAAACGTTTGTTAAAAGCTTTTTTAGTCGTTTCAGACTCTTTATATGATGTATCATTAAAACCGACGTGTAAAATCAGTCTCCTAACAGAGGAAGGGAAAGAGCGCAACAGTTCTGGGAGTTTCTCCAGGATGTCCAGAACTCCAGGAAAACAGTGAGTTACCGCGTTAAAGAAGCGGACCTTCCTTATTATGGAGTCACCGATGATTGCTGTCGTCGGGCAAACAGTGAAGGAGGAGACGCGGGCGCAGGTGAAGCGCAGACAGGTGAGGCGACAGCGGAGCGTCCCTGTGTGACGGCGGCGGCCTCACCTTGTAGCCGGCGGTCGGTCTGGGATGGCGGCGAGGCGCGGGAACCGCTGGAGTGGAAACGGACAGCCTCCTTCAGGATCCGACGGCGGGAGGAAGAGGTTGCCGACCGAGAGGAAGCGGGGAGCTCCAGCCGGCGACGCTCGTCGGGACCGGATGAGGCTTTCGCGGCGATCCTCGAAGGTCGAGCCGGATCGCTGCCCGCCGCGGTGCCTGCGGGTTCCATCCGAGTCTCTGTGGCGTCTCGCCGAAGAGCGGGAAACTCGACGATGGAACCCAGGTCTGGTGGAGTCCGTGCCGCTGAGGCCGAAGGAGCCGGAGAATCCGCAGCCAGACTTCAGAAGCGCAGGCTTTTGAGTCTCATCAGAAGTCCTTCTGGGCATTCGGACAACCACTTCTTCATCCAGGGATCTTTGTTTGGGAGTCGAGAATGAAGAAGGCCGAGAGCAGGTGGAAGGATCCATGGAGCTGTGTCTTGGAGAGCGAAGTTAGCCGCTTAGACTGGGCGAAGGAGACATCCATGAACTTGGAAAGTAGCGCGTCTTTCACTTCCAGTTCAGCTCTTAAACGACGGATATCTTCCTTGAGGTCAGTAATTGCAGCTGTTTTTACCGAGTCCAGGTCAGCCGCTGTTGTAGCTCTGTCCGCCATGTTGTCCGCCATTTTGCAAAGTAAGTTCTGACTTATCTTTGTATCTTCTGTCACTTCTGTTCTAATGGTAGCTCTCTTGCTGTATGTCACATACACAAATGCACAAACCTAAAGTTATGCACAAATCAAGAAATATGCACGCACAAACCTAAAGTTATGCACAAATCAAGAATTATGCACACACAAACCTAAAGTTATGCACAAATCAAGAATTATGCACGCACAAACCTAAAGTTATGCACAAATCAAGAATTATGCACGCACAAACCTAAAGTTATGCACAAATCAAGAATTATGCACACACAAACCTAAAGTTATACACAAATCAAGAATTATGCACGCACAAACCTAAAGTTATGCACAGATCTAAAGTTACGCACAAATCAAGGATTATGCACGCTCAAACCTAAAGTTATGCACAAATCAAGAATTATGCACGCACAAACCTAAAGTTATGCACAGATCAAGGATTATGCACGCATAAACCTAAAGTTATGCACAAATCAAGAATTATGCACGCTCAAACCTAAAGTTATGCACAAATCAAGAATTATGCACGCATAAACCTAAAGTTATGCACAAATCAAGAATTATGCACGCACAAACCTAAAGTCATGCACAAATCAAGAATTATGCACACACAAACCTAAAGTTATGCACAAATCAAGAATTATGCACGCATAAACCTAAAGTTATGCACAGATCTAAAGTTACGCACAAATCAAGGATTATGCACGCTCAAACCTAAAGTTATGCACAAATCAAGAATTATGCACGCACAAACCTAAAGTTATGCACAAATCAAGAATTATGCACACACAAACCTAAAGTTATCCACAAATCAAGAATTATGCACGCACAAACCTAAAGTTATGCACAAATCAAGAATTATGCACGCACAAACCTAAAGTTATGCACAAATCAAGAATTATGCACACACAAACCTAAAGTTATACACAAATCAAGAATTATGCACGCACAAACCTAAAGTTATGCACAGATCTAAAGTTACGCACAAATCAAGGATTATGCACGCTCAAACCTAAAGTTATGCACAAATCAAGAATTATGCACGCACAAACCTAAAGTTATGCACAGATCAAGGATTATGCACGCATAAACCTAAAGTTATGCACAAATCAAGAATTATGCACGCTCAAACCTAAAGTTATGCACAAATCAAGAATTATGCACGCATAAACCTAAAGTTATGCACAAATCAAGAATTATGCACGCACAAACCTAAAGTCATGCACAAATCAAGAATTATGCACACACAAACCTAAAGTTATGCACAAATCAAGAATTATGCACGCATAAACCTAAAGTTATGCACAGATCTAAAGTTACACACAAATCAAGGTTATGCACGCTCAAACCTAAAGTTATGCACAACTCAAGAATTATGCACGCACAAACCTAAAGTTATGCACAAATCAAGAATTATGCACGCACAAACCTAAAGTTATACACAAATCAAGAATTATGCACGCACAAACCTAAAGTTATGCACAAATCAAGAATTATGCACGCACAAACCTAAAGTTATGCACAAATCAAGAATTATGCACGCACAAACCTAAAGTTATGCACAAATCAAGAATTATGCACGCACAAACCTAAAGTTATGCACAGATCTAAAGTTACGCACAAATCAAGGATTATGCACGCACAAACCTAAAGTTATGCACAAATCAAGAATTATGCACGCACAAACCTAAAGTTATGCACAAATCAAGAATTATGCACACACAAACCTAAAGTTATACACAAATCAAGAATTATGCACGCACAAACCTAAAGTTATGCACAGATCTAAAGTTACGCACAAATCAAGGATTATGCACGCTCAAACCTAAAGTTATGCACAAATCAAGAATTATGCACACACAAACCTAAAGTTATGCACAAATCAAGAATTATGCACGCACAAACCTAAAGTTATGCACAAATCAAGAATTATGCACGCATAAACCTAAAGTTATGCACAAATCAAGAATTATGCACGCACAAACCTAAAGTTATGCACAAATCAAGAATTATGCACACACAAACCTAAAGTTATGCACAAATCAAGAATTATGCACGCACAAACCTAAAGTTATGCACAGATCTAAAGTTACGCACAAATCAAGGATTATGCACGCTCAAACCTAAAGTTATGCACAAATCAAGAATTATGCACGCACAAACCTAAAGTTATGCACAAATCAAGAATTATGCACGCACAAACCTAAAGTTATACACAAATCAAGAATTATGCACGCACAAACCTAAAGTTATGCACAAATCAAGAATTATGCACGCACAAACCTAAAGTTATGCACAAATCAAGAATTATGCACGCACAAACCTAAAGTTATGCACAAATCAAGAATTATGCACGCACAAACCTAAAGTTATGCACAAATCAAGAATTATGCACACACAAACCTAAAGTTATGCACAAATCAAGAATTATGCACGCATAAACCTAAAGTTATGCACAAATCAAGAATTATGCACGCACAAACCTAAAGTTATGCACAAATCAAGAATTATGCACGCACAAACCTAAAGTTATGCACAAATCAAGAATTATGCACACACAAACCTAAAGTTATGCACAAATCAAGAATTATGCACGCATAAACCTAAAGTTATGCACAAATCAAGAATTATGCACGCACAAACCTAAAGTTATGCACAGATCTAAAGTTACGCACAAATCAAGAATTATGCACGCATAAACCTAAAGTTATGCACAAATCAAGAATTATGCACGCACAAACCTAAAGTTATGCACAGATCTAAAGTTACGCACAAATCAAGGATTATGCACGCTCAAACCTAAAGTTATGCACAAATCAAGAATTATGCACGTACAAACCTAAAGTTATGCACAAATCAAGAATTATGCACGCACAAACCTAAAGTTATACACAAATCAAGAATTATGCACGCACAAACCTAAAGTTATGCACAAATCAAGAATTATGCACGCACAAACCTAAAGTTATGCACAAATCAAGAATTATGCACGCACAAACCTAAAGTTATGCACAAATCAAGAATTATGCACGCACAAACCTAAAGTTATGCACAAATCAAGAATTATGCACACACAAACCTAAAGTTATGCACAAATCAAGAATTATGCACGCACAAACCTAAAGTTATGCACAGATCTAAAGTTATGCACAGATCTAAAGTTACGCACAAATCAAGGATTATGCACGCTCAAACCTAAAGTTATGCACAAATCAAGAATTATGCACGCACAAATCTAAAGTTATGCACAAATCAAGAATTATGCACGCACAAACCTAAAGTTATACACAAATCAAGAATTATGCACGCACAAACCTAAAGTTATGCACAAATCAAGAATTATGCACGCACAAACCTAAAGTTATACACAAATCAAGAATTATGCACGCACAAACCTAAAGTTATGCACAGATCTAAAGTTACACACAAATCAAGGATTATGCACGCTCAAACCTAAAGTTATGCACAAATCAAGAATTATGCACACACAAACCTAAAGTTATGCACAAATCAAGAATTATGCACGCATAAACCTAAAGTTATGCACAAATCAAGAATTATGCACACACAAACCTAAAGTTATGCACAAATCAAGAATTATGCACGCACAAACCTAAAGTTATACACAAATCAAGAATTATGCACGCACAAACCTAAAGTTATGCACAGATCTAAAGTTACACACAAATCAAGGATTATGCACGCTCAAACCTAAAGTTATGCACAAATCAAGAATTATGCACACACAAACCTAAAGTTATGCACAAATCAAGAATTATGCACGCACAAACCTAAAGTTATGCACAAATCAAGAATTATGCACACACAAACCTAAAGTTATGCACAAATCAAGAATTATGCACGCATAAACCTAAAGTTATGTACAAATCAAGAATTATGCACGCACAAACCTAAAGTTATGCACAGATCTAAAGTTATGCACAAATCAAGGATTATGCACACACAAACCTAAAGTTATGCACAAATCAAGAATTGTGCACGCATAAACCTTAAGTTATGCACAAATCAAGAATTAAGCATGCACAAATCAAAAGTTATGCACAAATCAAGAATTAAGCACGCACAAACCAAAAATTACGCACAAATCAAGAATTATGCACGCATAAACCTAAAGTTATGCACAGATCTAAAGTTATGCACAAATCAAGAATTACGCACGCACAAACCTAAATTTACGCAAAACATCCGATTCAGAGGATGCTCAGAGCACCTCGGGTTTAGAAGGGTCCCAGATCCCACAGGGTGGGATAAGAGATTGGGAGATCAGCCCAAGCCCAGTTCACTTCTGTCTTGATCAGGATTTGGATGTGCAAAATGACAGAAGCCCTGTGTTGTTTCCGGAACCTTTAGACTCCTCCCCTCTCACTCATCTTGGTCGGAGGGAGGAGGCTGAATCACAAGCAGGTCCTTCACACTTGAGTACACCACCACCTCTCATTGCAGACACTCAGAGGATTGTGGTCACTCGCCATGCCAACTCCAACAGGAAAATGATTGAGTGGGACCTACATGTCAACAAGAAGTGACTGATACTGGGGGACTCTAATCTGTCGAGGCTTCCAGGCTATTATATCAAGGACCTCCAGATTGATAGTTACCCCGGTGCCAACTTTCGACATGCACAGGCTCTCATGGTGAAGGCCACATCCAGTGTCATGGTAGAAAAAGTAGTTTTATCCTTTGGGATTAACAGCAGGGATCAAAGGGGCAAAGAAACAACGATTAGACAAATGCAAGCTGCTGTAAGATCAGCCAAAAAGCATTTCCCCTACGTGGAAATATGGATTCCGGTGGTTAACTACTCTTCTAAACTCTCAGCAGCTCAGCAGAGGACTATGCAGGTATTAAATGCCCACATTATCAAGAACATGCCGTACATTCCACCTTTGCCGACTGCTAAATTCCACACAGAGGGGGATGGTATCCATTGGACATATGAAACAGGAAAGTACATGTTGGACCATTGGGTCTCCTTTTTAAACTGGTAATCCCCATAAGCCTCTTTGAGGAGGGGAACAGGGGACCAGGTCCAAAGAATGTGCTGGTTTTGGCTAAAAACTTCAGCCTTACCAGAGCACAGGAATCTCTTTTGGAGAAAGGCCTAACATTTATCCCAACTATGGGGATTTCCAAAGGACAAAGACAACAATTAAAATTAGACATTCAGACATATCATAGAAAAATAAAACTATCCATGTACTTTGAGAAAAATCCATGTAAAGAAAGAGTTCATTTTTTACCTAAATCGGACTGGGAACCTCCTGATGAAAAATTACCCCCAGAGGTTCCAGTCTTAATTACGCAGGATAACAGAGATATAAAAAAGCGTTTTAGAACGACTGATGGTCCTTCCAATTTGTCAATAGAAGAAGAGGAAGCATTAAAACAATTACAGGCAAATAACCATATTGTCATTAAACCAGCAGACAAGGGCAGTGTCATTGTGATTCTGGGACGAGACCAATACACTACAGAGGTTAACAGACAGTTGGACAATCAAAATTATTACAAAAAACTGGACAATCCTATTTATTTACAAACCATTCCCATTATTAGAGACATTCTTCTTCAATTATATAATCAAAAATTCATCAATAAAAAACAAATGAGGTATTAGCAGGGGGAAGTGGAACCACGACCACGCAGGTTTTATATACCTCCCAAGATTCATAAAGAACCCCAAACCTGGACGGTCCCTTTCGAAATTCCACCAGGTCGTCCGATTGTTTCGGACTGTGAAAGCGAGACCTATTACACAGCAGAATATATTGATTACTATCTGAACCCTATCCACAATTCATCAGTCATATGTTAAAGACACATATCATTTTATAGACATAATCAATAATTTAAAAATTCCACAAAATTCATTCATGTTTACAATTGATATAGACAACTTATATACAAACATTGAAAGTTCTGCTGGACTTAAGGCAGTGAAGGAAATCTTTCTAAAACACCCAAATCCCACAAGACCGGACCCAGAAATTTTAAAATTATTGGAAAGTAATTTAACACGAAACGATTTTGAATTTAACAACACATTCTATTTACAAGTTAAAGGGACAGCAATGAGCAATGGGCAAAAGATTCGCCCCGGCATACGCAAACATATTTATGGCAAACTGGGAAGAAAAAGCAATAACAAAATGTACAGTGAAGCCATTTATTTACCTACGTTATTTGGATGACATTTTTGGAATTTGGACTCACACAATGGAGGATTTTCAAAGGTTTATCAAAATCTTGGATTCACATGACCCTTCAATCAGACTCAAATACATCTATCATAAGGACTCCATAGACTTTTTGGACACAACAGTTTTTAAAGGAAAGTCATTCAATGAAACAGGCAAATTAGAAACAAAAGTTTTTTTCAAAGAAACAGACACACACGCACTACTGTACAAGACAAGTTATCATCCCAAGCACACATACAAAGGTCTGATTAAGTCACAATTGTTAAGATTTAAGATAATCTGTAGCAGGGCACAGGACTTCTGGGAAGCAGTCAAAATATTATTTGACGTTTTACGATCAAGGGGATATTCCCGTTCTTTCCTAAGAAAGTGCTTAAAATCCATACAAAAACAGTCAGGACAAAAGGATCAGATCATTCCATTGATTACAACATATTCCAGGAGTGGGACCATAATCAATATGAGGATTAAAAAGAATTTTGAAAGAATAATTCATGAATCAGGATTACTCAGCAACCATAGCATAATTTCGGCATGTAGGAAGAATAAAAACTTAAAAGATTACTTAGTCAGAGCAAAACTGAGGACAATACAAGAAGTAAAAAATAGGAGTGATAAAAGATTGGTGAGAGTGAACTTTGTAGAGAACACACACAATAAGAAGGTGTTTAAAATTGAGCAAAATTTCAGTTGGAAGACGACCAATTGTATTTACATGATTTTTTGTGCAAAATGTGGCCTTAAATACATTAGGGAAACTAAAAATTCAATTTTAACCCGAATGACGCAACATAAATACAACATTGTTAACAAAAAAATGACACACACTCCTTTGGTTAAACATTTTTTATTACATGGCTGGGACTCATTCAGAATTGCTGGACTTCAAACTAATTTACTATGGACAAAAAAACAACGAACAAATATGGAAGGCAAATGGATCACAAAATTGGACACAAGAACCAAGAGGACTAAACTACAAAAATTAATTGAATCTCCATACTCCATTCTAGGTTCTCTTTTCCTAACCGTAATTACTCCCATTCCTGTCACAATCCTAATTCTCAGTTTCAACCCTAACCCTAACCCCTGACCCTAACCCTAACCCCTAACCCTAACCCCTGACCCTAACCCCTGGCCCCAACCCTAACCATAAACCCTGGCCCTAATCCTAACCCTAAACCCTGGCCCTAATCCTAACCCTAACCCTAATCCTAAATTCTGGCCCTAACCCTAATTAAATTTTTGTTCTTATTGGCTAACCATACCCTATCTGTTATAACCCCCACCTGGTTATATTTTCTAACCCTAACTAATCTTTCATTTAACCCAGATCAGGGGACCTTTTCCTAACCTTAACTAGAAAATTAAATAATGAAAATTAAAAAAATTGGAATAAAACTAATAATAATATGAAGAAAAAAAGTATTTCTATTGAAATCACAGATAACATAGATTTGGCTTGAAAAAATAAAGAAAACAAAACAGAAACTTAAACAGGACTTTCAAACAGGTAAGGGAGAGGCTCCAGCAGGAGTAGCTGGTAAAATAGAAACCTAAAAACAGAGGCTGAGAAAATAAGAATTAGGAACAGGAAGGGAGGGGCTCCAGCAGGGGAGCAGCAGTTCAGAGAGCGGAGCAGCTCATTTCTGCTCTGACTTTCGGCAGGGAAACATCTCCCAGAGACAGCAGCAACTCAGACTTTCTTTGTAGTGCCTCAACAGCCTGAAGAAGACCCGTTCAGGGTCGAAACGTCGCTGCTGAGGCACTTGGAGTTTTGTTTTTCATTTTTTGATTTCATTTTTTAAATATTTTTTTCTTTATCAAAAAAACTAAAAAAACATTTTCATTTCATTTGATTTTTATTTAAATTTCAGTTTATTTTTCACACACATCTCAAACATACCCACACACTACACACAACTTATTAATTTAGAATAACCAAGGCGACATCAGGACGATGGCAGAGGATGGGTGGACACTGTACCAACCCCGCCGTGGTCGGCGCCGTCCTCGCCGAGACTTCCGTCCCTATTGGGAGCAGGGTGCTGGGGCTCACAGGGGGATGGACCGTGCACCCCCTGCCTCTGTATGGAGGTGGGGCCCTGCCCCTCCACCTAACTTAACCCTAACCCCTAACCCTAACCCTAACCCTTTGAATAAACTGTTTTTGAGTTGTGCTGTTTGCTTATGGATGAAAAAGACTGGGATGCTCCAGCAGATCCACTTACTGCAGCTGATCTGTACATCGGTTAAAGAAAAGAAATATTGGATAATCTTTGAGAAACTTTAACCAAAGGAACGAAAAATGTATATAAATTTGTACATTAGTGCATTAGTTGTACATAAAGAATGTATAAATGTGTCCAGGCTTCAGCAGTAATTGTCTCAAGTATTCTCGTCCTACCCACTGTTGGCTACCTGAAACGGGTGTTAAGCAATCAGAAGCTGCAAGTACAAATTAGATTAAAAACATTCAGGCTAACCTTTGTGTTTTTGTTGCTCTAATTACAGTCAGATGATCATCTGATTTATTATGTTACATGTAATTTTCTAAAAAATAACAACATCACACACCTGAGCTTACTCACAGATTTTCCTGTTTGCCTTTTTTTGTTCAAAAATGTAGATAAATGTGTCATTAAAAAAATCTATGTATTTTTTTGTGTTTATATGAACTTATTTTAACTTAATGTGCTTTCACTTTTTTGTTAACGTAACAGAATGAACAAGTCACATCAAAGGAAAAAAACAACTAAATTTAGATTTTAGCAGTATTTTTGTATCTTTTAGAAATATTCTGTTGCTTTCAGTGTGTTAGTTCTGCCCATTTAAATAATGTTGGCTACTGTTTTTTCCCTAAAGGGAATTATATATAAAAATAGTTACAAGAAATTTCACACAAAACAGCTTTATTTTAGAAAGAACATTTTATTTATACATTTCTTATTGAAACAATGACATATAATCTCTAATAACTATTCAATAAACCTAAAATGGCTTTCATTTTCAAACAAATAAGTCACTGAATAATGATAGCAAAAGTAAAATTTAAAAGAGTTTTTTTTTTTTTTTTTTTTTTTAAATCAGAAACGAATGAGATCTCCAGGAAAAAAAATAATCAAAAAATAAACAGACTGATAAACATTAACCATGAAATTTCAATATCTTTGGTTGAAATTCTGTATAGATTGAATATGCTGTATATCAGGTAAACTTTTGTAACGTTATGTATTAAACAATTAACAGCTATTTAACCGTGGTTTTAGATAACTTTTGTTCTCAGGAACAAACTTTGCCTCAAACCAATAGACAGTAACGCAGAAGACATGTTGACTGCCTAAAAACACCACTTCAAATATTGCTCTTTTTGTTAATTACTTTTTAAGTCAATTCCCTGGAGGAAGTTAGAGATTTTAAACATTTGAATGAATATGATTAAATTCTGGTCTTCACTTCTAAAGCCATTTGTGTTGATCAGTGTGTCGCAAGAAGTCAAAATTATCTGACTGGATTTAAATGCATGTCTGTTGTCACAGTGTATTCACAGTGATAAAACAAACCAAACTCTGCTTGGGCAGTGACAAATCTGTGAGAATGAAAAATAATAACAAAGAAGAAAATCATCAGTGGCATGTCAGTAAATGTGAATCTTTAGTCTAAATCTGACCACACTTGAAAACGTATCTGATGCAAACATGTAAATTTGTATAGATTTACCACAGTGTACAATTATTTTACATCACTTGAAACTATGAAAAGGGTTCAACACAGAAGGAGAATTGGCTACAAGTTCACAAATTCAACGATGTTTTACCTAAAACTTTTTCTTTGTAGATTTAAACAATAAATGCAGAGCCACATATATTCTACAAACTTATTTTTGCAGTGATTAATCATGGCAAATTTCTTGCTAGTGTTGAAGTATGAAGTTTCATAACAATGAGATGAGATTAATATTAGCAAAACATGTTACTTTATATAGAGAAGATTTGTGTCATGTGATCTGAAAAACTTTGATCTGGTAAATGTGTCTTGGAATCAGGTAATGACAAACTTTTCAAATAAACACCTAAGTGGTTCTGTTATTTCAAAACATTTGAGGTATCTGTGACAAACATTAATTGATAGCTCTTCAAACAATGTCCATAACCCAAATATTGATTTCAAGAACTGTATTAAATTCTGAGCGAAAGTCTGGAAAGTTCTCATAGCTGTCAGCTATTTGGAGTATTTTTCCACGTGTACCCGATTGGCCTTCTTGTGAACTCTGTCATTTCTTGAAATTCTACAAAGATGCTGTCTGTTATTACAAGGTCGGATCCAGTGCAGAAACGCAAACATTTCTGAAGTTTCATTTCATCAAGTTCTCTGATGAATCCTCTGATGATAGCTTCCTACTTCTTTTTGCCTTTGAGTCAGATCTACAGAAAATATCAGAAGGTGACACACCTTTTTGGAGTTTGGTTGTAGATCGGAGAACAACTCTGTCAGTGCCTCTGGTGTGAGAGAGAGGTGAGGAAGAATCACCTCCCTCCAGCAGTCAATGACAAACATTGACTTTTGGACGAGCTCTTTGTGGGCGATCTCATTAAGTGTTGTAGGAAAAGTCTCAGCAGTGATTAGTCTTCTGCAACCACAGCTGTCTAGAACTTCCACAAGGTCATCCCAGTCAACTGCAGAGATGTCATTTATTGCTTGCATCAAAACTTCACGTTCTTGATTGCTCACAAACTGCAGAAAATGAGCTTTAAGATCTGTGTATACACAATCGAAAATCACTTGTTCAATGAAGGGAAGTGCAAGTTTGTTTGGAAAATAGTGGCAATCCAGGTAACCTTTCAAAAGAATTCTGGCAACTGCTTTCCATGTTTCACCAGTAAAATCGTGTTGAATAAACGGCACTTTAACTGTTGTACCCAAAGTACAATGTTCATAAAACTCATGCCAGAAGCAGCACAGAACACCTCTCAGTACTCCAGATCCACTTCCTGCCTCTTCTGTGTTGTCTAGAAGTCTGCGCTTCACAATCAGTTCTCTGTTTAGAATTTCAGCATCAGAGAAAGCTGCAATCACATCATGAAAGGTGTTGCTGTGATGTATTGTGACTGTTGTTCCATCTTGTGGTCTAGCAGGGCTTGGGGGGAAAGGAAAATCTTCATATATCAGTGTGTCATTTTCATCTTCCTCCTCATTGTAAACAGGACCAAATGTGATTTCTGAATCAACAGAAATGTCCAGGGCAGAATGAATAACCAGGTCAACAACTGCCTCTCCCCCATCTGCTCGATGGACTTCATTATCATCATGTGCTTCAATAATAATCACTTCAGGTGTTGCTCTGACTTGATGAGCAGCTTTGGCTTTTGTAGAAATGTAAAAACGTAACATTGTAAGCCTTGCTGCCTCGTACATATTTCCAATAGACAGGCCAGTCTCATCATTAAGACAATTCTGTTTGAAGTCCCAAACCTCAAACTCAAAATCAGACTCTGGTCCTTTAGGAGATCTTCCACCAGGAAAAAAAGTATTTTTCCTTCTTGAAGAAAGTCTTTTAATCCAGCCTCTGTCCCCATTTGAACTTTTCTAGTACCACTTCCTTGTTTTGCTCTCACCTGTTTAGTTATTTGTCCATCACTGTGTATCCAGCCTATTTCCACATTTCGCGTCGTTTTGTGTTTCTTTGTATTTCTTGGTCTTGTGACGACATTCTAACTTTCATTTTGTCACAAAGTTTTTGAAAAAGTCCTATTTTCTATTTGAGAGGACTGTTTACTTTTGCAGAAATTGAATAGAGCAATACGATCTCCATAGGAGGGGATGTAATTTGCCAGATCTGCATCATCCATCAAAGCGATGATATCCCTATCGATCTGCACAGAAAAAAAACAAATAAACAAAATATTACTGAATTTAATTCTATTTGATATTGCTGCAAGGCAAAAATGTGATAACTGGGGTTCCTTTGTTGTGTGCCAACCTGACATGAATATAGTCTTTGTTGACCGTTTACATGCCAACTAAAACTGGAGAACTGTGTGGGTTTTTTTTCCGGGTGAATCAAAACTGACTATGAAAATGCAACAGACAGAAAATACTAGAAAACAAAGAGTCAATCCTCTTGATTTATTCTGGAGAACAACGTACGTAATGACGAAATGTTCAAACTTCTGCTACCGTTACTTTCAAAACACCGGATCTGTGGAAAAAAAAAGGGAGGGTGTGGGGGGTGTCCTCTGTGAACTTTGTAGCGTGACAGACGTGGCGCTAGCTTTGCTAATGTGGGTGCTAAAATCATATATTCAAAACAATCAACACTTTGCTGCTGTTCTCTGTTCCACGATGAAGAAACAGCGGTTGCCTTGGACACACAACACTACTCTGAGATGTCACGTGACTTCCACTTCCTGACCTTTATTTAAACTAGCGCAGGTACAGAAAAAAAAACAAAAGCTGCGTAGAGTTGTATTAAATGTTATGAAAGCGGATTATTCTTTAATGGGGCACCGTCGAATGCAGAGTGTTGGTTAACCGTTAAGATTATAAAAAGAGCATGTGTCACGTGACGGGAAGGCTGAGAACTGAATGTTATTGTAATAGGGTGTGAATAAAGCTCGGTGGATGTCACGCATAGTTACAAAACAAGGCAATGAGTCAGACACATGATGTCGGGAGTATTTTCTGAAGGCTGTTACAAAAATGAGATAATCAGGTATAGTTGTTTATATAAACAATGAGCATACAAAACGCAACAGCACTTCGATTCTGACGGTAAAACGTGCATAACGCAGATTAATAAAATACCCTACATCTTGAAACTAAATAAAAATGTGGTTTGTGCTTGTCAGGAACACATATTCAACCAGACAAATTAACAGCATTCTACACATTTAAAAAAAAGACATTACATCCATGCAAATGCCTGACAGATGCTACAAAATGCTAGCATAGCCTGCTGCAGTGCCGCCTTTTTATTTACAAGCTCCAGTTTTAAAAGTATTTTTTTACTCACCTTCTGTTCTTCCATATGCAAAATTACCTCCTCCGGTAAACCTCGAGCATGCAAAAACACACTTACGGACGTCATTTTTGTTGGTTTCACTCCTGAAGGGCTCGGACTTCGTGGTTCTGAAAGAAGTGCCTCACAGATTCCCGTAGTTCAGAATTCTGAGAAAAAAGTCAAAATTCTGAGAAAAAAGTCAGAACTCTGAGATTAACGTCAGAACTCTGAGATTAACGTCAGAATTCTGAGATTAAAGTCAGAACTCTGAGATTAAAGTCAGAACTCTGAGATTAAAGTCAGAATTCTGAGAAAAAAAGTCAGAATTCTGAGATTAAAATCAGAATTCTGAGATTAAAATCAGAACTCTGAGATTAAAGTCAAAATTCTGAGATTAAAATCAGAACTCTGAGATTAAAGTCAAAATTCTGAAGTTAAAGTCAGAATTTTCCCTCGCCCCATTTTTTTTCTCCATGGCCCTAATCCTCTTCCGTACAGCTGTCAAAACTTCACGTTAAGAAAACAAGCAATTTTTACAGAATACATTTTTATATTATCATTTTTTTCTTGTAAAGTTTACAGGGAGAAATTGTTGTGCTTATTGACTTTAACTTTATTTCCCGCGTTTCTTTCATGTTTATTTTGGGGTGAAGCATTGATTTTTCTTCAGTAAAAACACATTTTAAAAGTAAAATATAGATTGTACAACAGTTTAAAACTGGGAAATTGACAACAAAATACATTCATACCATTAAAAAATCAAAACGTTTTAGCGTGATTTTACGGAGGCATTCTGGCAACCACAGGTGCGTTTTACCCATACGTTTAACCATAAAAACGACTTCTTTTCACTTTTTTGCCGTGTGTAACTCTTAGTAGAAAGTGTAAAAGATAAGACGAGACTATTATATTATATCGAAAAACCATAAAGTCAATCCAGCTGTATTTCTTTTTAATTATATTCCATTGAATAATTTGTCCCCGTGGTTGATGTGTCATTAAACCGACGCTCTTTGCTGAATTGTCGGTGGCCGCTGGGGGCGGCAGTGAGCCGGTCCGGGATGCTGCTGCTGCTGCTGCTGCTGCTGAGGAAGCTCCACTTCTGCATCTGACAGGCGGACGCGGCCACTTCCTGTGTCTCTGCCTTCAGCCTTCTGCCTCCCCGGAGCTCTCTGACTGCACCCCGGTGTAACCGAAGAATTCCGCGGCGCCGTCAAGCTCCGAGAGCCGCGCTGCATCTCCGAACAGTCACAGCCGTAGATGCGGGTTGTTTACGGCAGCGGCTCAGACCTGTCCCGCCTCTCCGTCTCCCTGCGACCCTACGCTGCTGCCGCGCTCGAGCAGCGCCGCAGATAGCGTCCGTATAGCGGGCTAATGGCCGTGGAGCCCGGCACGGCCTTCGTCATCACAGCAAGCAGCCCGTGTGCCTCCTAGACACCGCTGCAGTCCCAGTCTGGGCGCCCGCAGTTCTGCGGGAGAGGCGGAGTGTTGCAACACATCATCGCTCCGTGCGGGTCCTACGCTGCGGGAGCGGGAGAAGGAGCAGCGGCTGAACCGGAGATGGCGGTCCTCAAGCTGGCCGATCAGGTAGGGTTCGCTAGCTGACGTTAGCTTAGCCTCGAAGGGGCATCTGCACATCCCGCTCCCGCCCGAGGTCCATGCGGAGCTCGGTGCCTCCTCTGCTGGGACACTGTGGTCAAATGAGCCCGGTTCCCTCCGCCGTGGTCAAACCAGCCGCGCTTTGAACATGTTGTGCGCTTGTATTACACGGTTTACGGCAGAGCGTGAAACTCATGGGAGCTCTTTCTCCTTACATATTAAAATTTCTGGTATGCTCTAAATACTACTAAAATAGAAATGCAACATACAAAAATAATAATAACTAAAACTATTCCCTATCAAAAATATTTGTACTTGAGTTGCATGTGTGCTCTATTTGTCAGTTATGAAATGTCAAATTCATAGTCAAGTCACACTTACACTTTTCAAATTTGAGATTTTTTTTCTACATGGCAACTTTGGTGCATAATTTCAAAGAAAAAATATTTACTATCTACTCACAAAGACTTTTGTTCTTTTACTGCATGGCTTTTCATTTATTAGTAGAACTTTAGAAATTTTAGTTTTGAGTTAAATGGAGTTTAATTATATCGATTTAGTCCACTGATCCAATGCAATACTAGTAAATCCCTGATTTAGAGGTCATTACAACTATTACATCATACTGCTTACATTACATCTATGTTAGATATAAAAAAATTGAACTAAAAACATTGTAATCAAACTTTAACTCGAAACAATTGTACATTGTAACATTAAATTCAATTTTAAAGATCAATATGTCAAAGAAAACTGTTTCACCCAATCTGTGAGGGAAAGTCCTGTGCATGGTAGCTTGGTTGATGAGCACATGGAACAGTTGGTCTCAGAGTTGAACACTTTAATATAAATTAAAGAGAGAACATGGCATTTATTTGTAGTTTTTGGACAAAACCGACCTTTCATTTTATTAAATAAGGCGGAAGACGAACGTTGATCTGATGGTTTGCAAAGCAGAGCAGAGTACGGAGTACAGGAGAGCTCTCTGCTATTACAAATCCAACAACGGGGATTTTGGGGTGGGGACTGATACAAATTTTCTTGAACAACAAGCACCGATGTTGTCTAAACATTGAGGAACTTTGTGGTTCACAGCTAAAGTCCCGCCCGCCGTCGTTACAGGAGGCAAGCAGTTCTGAGTAGATAGACACACCTCCTTCACCTGTAAGCAGATTCCAGCAGAACACAACTCCTGAAATCCAGTAGGATCAAAAAACTTTTATAATTTCTCACAAACACAGTAAGGAAAATTTATGAAAAAAATCAAAAGCTGGAAAAAAACAGAAATTCAGGAAAAATGTTAAATGAACAGCAGTGGTCTTAGGAGAGTAATTCTTATTTTGAGCGCAGCATTGTAGCTGAAGCCACACAGGCCGAATGAAGTGCAGGCACTGTCTGTATAACAGCACAAGAAAGGTCACATGATGGAGCTGTAAGGTCAGTGTCAACAGCAGCTGTTTATACATGTAGCCCAAAAAAAAAATCTGTGAATTTTTAATTTTTATTTATGTTTTTTTTTTTGTATTTTCGTTCAAATACATGTTGATCAGTTTGTTGACAAATTGTTTTCTTGTTGTTTTAATGAAATTTCTCCTAAAATGTTCATTCTATGTTGTAAAAACATTTCGTTCAACATTTTATTTGGTTTTATAGCAAAATAAGTCACTTTTTTCCAATGGAATGTTCTGTTTTTGTATGATTTTTTTTGTCTAGTGTGTTACGACCCCAACATGGCTCAGGTCTAGGGGTAGACAAGATGGGGTCGCAACATAGAGAAATGCTTGGACACCAGAGAATTAAAACGAACACAGTTTATTAAATAAACAAAACTCTGTGTCCTGGAAAGATAAAAAGCAAAATAATTCAAGTGCTGGTTTAAAACAAAAAGACGAACCAAAGGGAACTGGAACCTTGGCCAAAAATAATAAAAGGTCAGGGAGACAGCCGACCCAGCCATGCTGGCCGTCGGAGTCAGCAGCTCCCTGCTAAGGGCTGCCTAATCAAAACTACCTATAAAGAAACAGAAACAAAGCCCACAAACTAAGACTACCAAGGTCCCAAACCCAAATTAAAATAACAAAAACCAACAGTATAAGACTGTTGAGGAACCAAAAGAGGCACGAACCAAGCCCTCTGGCCTCTTTGGTGTGGCCTTCTTGGTCTTAAATACCCGG
Organism: Oryzias woworae; assembly: GCA_016861445.1. Classification (NCBI taxonomy): domain Eukaryota; kingdom Metazoa; phylum Chordata; class Actinopteri; order Beloniformes; family Adrianichthyidae; genus Oryzias; species Oryzias woworae. The sequence goes on along the minus strand of BOLG01000197.1, from coordinate 7,082,849 downwards.
CAGGTGCTGATTAGGACGATTGGCTTCACCTGCTGGGTGAGGCAGCATGACAGGATGTGGTGGCAGCAGCAGGGGGACGTAACAAGTGTGTGAATAGAATATGGAAAAAAGGAGAATAAGTAATAAAGGTAGTGTCACATAGATGAGGTTGTGCTGATTAAACTGATAACAAATAAGCAAGTAGTCTTTTAAGTTGAAAATAGAGAGGTAAATTTAAAAACAAACAAAAAAGGGCTTTTAGGCCCTAGGTTCAAAAAGGTTAACTGCATTTATGTACATTTGCAAAAAAAAAAAAAAAAAAATCAAATTTAGTAAAAAGAAATTGTTAAGATCTGGAAGCATGTAGAATTTCAAATATGATGTTTTTGCGTTCCTGTGCCATCTGATTTTTGGATGTATTGAAGTCCATGTCAGGTACGGTGTAAAGTATTCAGACCCCCTTAAATTTTTCACTCTTTGTTATATTGCAGCCATTGTTAAAATTATTTAAGTTAATCTTTTTCCTCATTAATGTACACACAGCACCCCATACTGACCAAAACAAAACCACAGAAGTTTTCACATTTTTGCAGATTTATTAAAAAAGAAAAACTGAAATCTCACATGGTCCTAAGTATTCAGACCCTTTTTGTAGTAGCAGAACCCTTTTGATCTAAAACAGACATGAGTCTTTTTGGGAAAGATGCAACAACCGTACGGAAAAAGAAAGGGGGAAAAAGAGGGGGGACAGTGGATAATAGATTTTAAAGGATGACTACTGGAAAGAAAAGGTAGAATTGTAAATCTACAGGCAACAAAATGCTGGAGCTTATACCCATTACAATAGTGAATGTTGGCCTAAAATGGGCGGGGCCTGTCCACACACTCAGCTGTTACAAACATTCCTGCCGGCTCCAAGAGTGTTCACAAACTGTCCACATCCAGTTCACACGGACACTTGTGCATACCAACCAACACATGTAAAGCATTACATTCTGACACTCACACTATTTGAAGATGCAAAGGTGAGCCGACGCCTGTGCTCAGGTGAGTGTTATGTTAAGCTGAAGTGGATGATGGAATGTAAAAAAAAAAAGGAGGGAGAGCTTCCAGACATCCCCACACCAAGACCTAAGCAGCAGCGCCGACCAGGGCCCGCCCCTTACTGTGGGGTCAACGGAGGAGATCCACCCGCCAAGCCAAGCACCCAGACCAGGGCCCGCAGGACCACCACATGGGCCCCCAACACCCGAGCGCAGTGAGGTACGGAAGCACAGAGCGCAAGGCCCAGCCCAGCCAGGAGAGTAGCCCTCCCACCGCGCCAGGCGGCCCAGTGTGGGGCCCCACCCCCGAGAACCCCACCACCCCAGACAAGCCCCCCACCACCACCCAGGAGTTCTGAGCACCCCCGCCACCCCAGCCCCGGGTACGAGCCAGGGCCCCCCAAGGGAGATCCGCTCCAAAGCTCCAGGAAGTTGCGGAGATCCTGAAGAGAGCACAGCGGGGGTCAGCTACCCCCACCTGGAGGAGGGATGACCAAGAGAAGTGGGGGTCCCCGAAGGAGTACATAGCCTGACCAGGCTCTCCTAATGTTGTGACTTAGAAGGCACCCGAGGGTAAGGACCAGAACCCGCACCACAAGGACACAGACACCCTCCAGGCTCAGATGGAATATGATCCCCCGCTCATGGACTTGCCAGAGGACTAAGGGATCCCTCTCCCTGCGTGGGGAGTGGCCGCCGGACCCAGGAGGCCGACACCCAAGAGACAAAGCCGCCCCTGTTGAAGGCCCTGTTCCCTCCACCGGGGATGGGGTAGGGGGCAGAAGATCAGTAGTCCCACCTTCTTTGTGTAATGTATTTATGTGTGTGTTGAGGTGTGTTTCTTGTGGTTGAAGGGTGTGTGTAATAAAGGGTGCAGTTAAAATTGGCGAGCAGGGCACTGAGGACATCTCCGGATTGCTTACAGGGATGTCCAATCACCCTCTCACCAAGGAGCCCTAAATGTCTACGGTGCAGTTAAAATTGGAGGGTAGAGCACTAGGAGGACATCTCCTGCTTGCTGGCAGTGATGTCCTACCACTCCCCACCAAGGGTCGTACGTGTCTAAGGTGCATTTAAAACCAGGAGAAGGGGGCGAAACTGTGCGGAGACCATGGGAAGGGGGACCACTGCCAAGTGGCTCGGCCCCTCAAGGTATTCCGCAAGCACGCCCCCCCTCCAACCTAATAAGTGGTCGTATGAGGAAGGAGGGAAGGTCGGGGACAGCTACCAAACTGACCCCCGATGGTGAAACAACCGTCCCCCTGTCCCCCCAGCATTGGGCCCAAGTCTCCCCAGGGAAGAGGCCCCCCCTCCCCAAGCACCGCCCCTGTGGCTACCTGGTCAGGTACCAGTGGGCCCGAGGAAGCCTCAAGGGTCCCATACTGGTGGTGGACCCCAACCCCCCACCCCCTCTTACCTCTGTGGGCCCTCCCCCTGGCCCGCTCCTTCCAGACCCTGCCATGGTAGGTGGGCCGCCCATCCAGCGCAGGCAGACCCCCCAGGGCCAGGGCCCCGCACAAGCCCCCCCAGCGCGCGTTAAAAGAGCACCCCCCGAGTCAAGCCAGACCCCCACCCATGGCACCATCCACACCCCCCCCCAAGCCCAGGCCCGGGAGACCACGCGGCCCCCGCGCTTGCCCCACCCAGGCGCCGGACCAGACCCCCCCGACCAACGGACCCCCCCCACCAGGCGCCAGGGAGACCCCGACACCAAAACCCCGACACCAAAACCCCGGCAGACAGTCAGGGCGCGGCGACACCCAAGAATCTCGCCACCTAAGTTATGGCATTAGCTATGGAAGACCAGAAAGCCCAAATTCCTTCCAGGTTATTTGAACTTTTAGTTGACATTTTTTCCAAGCTGAAATGATCCAATAGCAGATTCCTGTAATGACCTCCACTAATATTTTTCTTGTTTTTTCAGTTTAATAAAATAGTTTTTTTTTTGCTATACAAAGAGTTATGAAGATTATAGATGCTAATCTTCCCTTTGTGTCGATGGCACTCATGTCACCCAGCACACAAAGTGAAGGTGAAGCTGTGATTGAAACCTTAAGCCAGACTGATAAATCAGCACATACCTGTTGTCAGAGAGCCTGGACAGGTGTACAGAACCACAGAGCATGCATATAGTTGTCAGGTAAATTACTATCACAATGCTCACAAATGTCTGAGTTTTTGAGACCCATCTTGAACATCCTCTGTCCAGTATAGTCAATTCTGTGAAGAGTTTTAAATTGGATTAGTTGTAGGTTTGGAGTTTTTGTTAATTTAAAGGTATTTAGACAAATTTCTGACCAAAAGCTTGTGTCTGGACTTCTGCCTAAGTCTGCATCCCATTTTGTTGTTGGAATTGAAACTTCATTATCTAAGTTGCATAAGAGTTTGTGTATTTTGGAGAGAGTTTTTTTCAATGAAAAATTAATCATAGAGGTAACTAGTTCAAGTAATTTTAGGTCATTATCACTGGATTTAAATGTTTTAGTAATTACAGATTTAAGTTGCTGATATTCCATGAATTTCATTTTTCCATGTTTTTCTTGTAGTTCTTGGTGAGTTATGAATCTTCTGTCGATAATTAAGTGCTCGAGTAGTCTTACACCCCCTGCTTGCCAAGCAGGGAAGTGCAACATTTTTTTATTTATCAGGATGTCTGGATTGTTCCAGATGGGTGTCATTTTGCATGGTAGTAGTGAAGAGTTTGACATTTTAAGAAATTCCCACCAAGCTGGTAAAGTAGTACTTATATTACTACTTTGGTAGCAGTCAAGTTTTTCTATTTTTGGACTGATAAATGGTAGATCTGACAAGTTAATCTTTCCACAAAATGCCTGTTCCAGATCCATTCATGGGTTGGTTTCTGGATTGTTTTTTAACCATCTTAAGATGTATTGTAATCTGTTAGTAAGAAAGCAGTTGTGGAAGTTAGGCAATTCTAAGCCTCCAAAGCTTTTTCCAGATTTTAAAGTTTTTAGACTAATTCTTGCAGGTTTATTGTTCCATAAGAAACTGGATATGGCTGAGTCTAATATTTTGAAACATTTTAGTGGTGTTTGTGTGGGGATCTTTTAGAAGATATATTTAACTTTGGGTAAAATTTCCATTTTTACTGTTGCTATCTTACCCATGAGTGGCAGAGGCAGGTTTACCCAGCGGGTCAGATTGTCCTGTATACTTTTCAATAATGGGGTGTAGTTTAGTTGCACCAGCTCTGATAGTTTCTGGGAGAAATAAATACCTAGATATTTGATATTGCCTGATTTGACTGGGATTGAGGTCATTTGCTTGGCATTACCATTCAGTGACAATAAAACTGATTTGTTCCAGTTAATTGAGTAGTCTGAGATAGAGGAGAATTCATTAATAATTGTTGTTTCACTAATGAAATGTGAATTGTTTAGAAAAAGTAATATGTCATCAGCATAAAGACTAATTTTATAATTACTGTATTTTGTTGTAATTCATTTAATGCTCTCACGCTGTCTTATTGTTGCAGCCAAAGGTTCAATAAATTTAGCAGAAAGAGAGGGGGAGAGTGGACAACCCTGTGTGGTCCCTCTACTAAGAAAAAACCTTAGGAACCTTAAGTACAGCAGATATTATTTTGTAACCTTGACCAGATCTGTGTCTTGCCACAATTCTGTCTTTGAGCTCTTCAGGCAGTTCCTTTGACCTCATGATTCTCATTTGCTCTGACATCACTGTGAGCTGGAAGGTCTTATATAGACAGGTGTGTGGCTTTCCCAATCAAGTCCAATCAGTAGAATCAAACACAGCTGGGCTCAAATGAAGGTGTAGAACCATCTCAAGGATGGTGAGACGAAATGGACAGCACCTGAGTTAAATATACGAGTGTCACAGCAAAGGGTCTGAATACTTAGGACCATGTGATATTTCAGTTTTTCTTTTTTAATAAATCTGCAAAAATGTCAAAAATGCTGTGTTTTTTTTGTCAATATGTGTACATTAATGAGGAAAAAAATTCATTCTGTCAGGTAATGCTTGCTTTTAAAAATTTCAGCTTACCACAGACACAATGACCCCACAACTGCTTTCATCTTTCTGAAATGGATGTTTCATAATGGCCCTTTTCCATTTTTTTTCCAACACAGTGAGTTCTGCTGTAGCAGGTCCATCTCATCTTAAAATAGTCACTGTAGAAGTAAAGGTAGTCAATACAATGTAGTAAAAATAAAATAAATTTACTATGACAAAATAACACAACATACAAATAAGTCATTCAACAGGATCATTTAATATGAATTTGTAAGGACGGGGCTGAGGCATGTGGATCCATATGCAAACAGAGTTTAATGAACAGCACAGGACGACAAGGCAAGGCGTGGTCGAGACAGGCGAGGGTCAAAACACGGAGCAAGGCAGGAGACGAAGAAAAAAGGCAAGGTTCAAAAACACACAGGCAGGCAGATACAGGGAACGCTTAGACTGAACAGTCACTAGGAGGTTCTAGGAATTGAGAGGTGAGCAGGCATATATGCAGTTGTGGCGATGAGCTGACGAGAAGCACCTGGTGCAGACAAGAGGAGCGGTCCTCGGGCCTGTACCCCTCCCAGTCGACCAGATTCTGGAAGTGACCATTTCGTCGTCGGGAGTCCAGAAGCTTGTGCACGTGGAAGGCCACTTTGCCATCCACCATGAGGGGAGGAGGAATGGTGTCAGGATCAGTAGCCTGGAGGGTGTCCTCAAAGAGGACTGCTGCCGGTTTCAACAACGACACATTGAATGTTGACGAAATGCAATAACTGGAAGACAGCTTGAGGCAAAAGGACCCAGAAGTGATCTGTTGCAGAATCTTGAAGGGACCCACAAACCTTGGACTACACACGTGGACAAAATTGTTGGTACCCCTCAGTTAAAGAAGGAAAAACCCACAATTCTCACTGAAATCACTTGAAACTTACAAAAGTAACAATAAATAAAAATTTATTGAAAATTAAATAATCAAAATCAGCCATCACTTTTGAATTGCTGATTAACATAATTATCAAAAAAACAAAAACTAGTGAAACAGGCCTGGACAAAAATGATGGTACCTCTATAAAAGATTGAAAACTATTTGACCAGACTGACATGATTAACTCAGGTGTGTCCTTTAATTGACATCACAGGTGTTACCAAACTCATAATCAGTCAGTCTGCCTATTTAAAGGGAGACAAGTAGTCACTCTGCTGTTTGGTGAAAAGGTGTGTACCACACTGAACATGGACAACAGAAAGCGAAGGAGAGAATTGTCCCAGGACATCAGAAAAAAAAATATAGATAAATATCTTAAAGGTAAAGGCTATAAGACCATCTCTAAACAGCTTGAACTTCCTGTGACAACAGCGGCTCATATTATTCAGAAGTTCAAGACCCACGGGACAGTAGCCAACCTCTCTGGACGTGGCCGCAAGAGGAAAATTGATGACAAATTGAAGAGACGGATCGTTGGAATTGTATCCAAAGAGCCCAGAACAACCTCCAAAGAAATTAAAGGTGAACTCCAAGGCCAAGGTACATCAGTGTCAGATCGCACCATTCGTTGTTGTTTGAGCCAAAGTGGACTTCATGGGAGACGACCAAGGAGGACACCACTGCTGAAAAACAATCATAAAAAGCCAGACTGGAATTTGCAAAAATGCATGTTGACAAGCCCCAAAGCTTCTGGGAGAATGTCCTTTGGACAGATGAGACCAAGCTGGAGCTTTTTGGTAAGGCACATCAACTCTATGTTCATAGACTCAAAAACCAAGCATACGAAGAAAAGAACACTGTCCCTACGGTGAAACATGGAGGAGGCTCAGTAATGTTTTGGGGCTGCTTTGCTGCATCTGGCACAGGGTGTCTTGAATGTGTGCAAGGTACAATGAAATCTGTAGACTATCAAGGCATTCTGGAGAGAAATGTGCTGCCTTGTGTCAGAAAGCTTGGCCTCAGTCGCAGGTCATGGGTCCTCCAACAGGACAACGATCCAAAACACACAGCCAAAAACACCCAAGAATGGCTGAGAGAAAAGCGTTGGACTATTCTAAAGTGGCCTTCCATGAGCCCAGATCTGAATCCCATTGAACATCTGTGGAAGGAGCTGAAACATGCCATTTGGAGAAGACACCCATCAAACCTGAGACAACTGGAGCAGTTTGCTCATGAGGAGTGGACCAAAATACCTGTTGACAGCTGCAGAACGCTCATTGACAAATACAGAAATCGCTTCATTGCAGTGATTGCCTCAAAAGGTTATGCAACAAAATATTAAGTTATGGGTACCATCATTTTTGTCCAGGCCTGTTTCGTTAGTTTGTTTTTTTTAAATAATTATGTTAATCAGCAATTCAAAAGTGATGGCTGATTTTGATTATTTAATTTTCAAGAAATTTTTATTTATTGTTACTTTTGTAAGTTTCAAGTGATTTCAGTGAGAATTGTGGGTTTTTCCTTCTTTAACTGAGGGGTACCAACAATTTTGTCCACGTGTGTACGTTTTTTGCTTTGCAAACGTAGCCGAAGGACAACCACACCCACTGTCCAGGAGCCAGGTGGGGTCCCTCCCACCGACGTCTATCCGCTTGCTGGTGGTACCTGCAAACAGCTTGTCCCAGTTGAATGTGAGCAGCCTCCCAGGTACCATCACAACGGTGGAACCAGTCGTCAACAGTAGGAACTTCAGAAGGCTCCCCAGATCATGAGAAAAAGGGAGGATGAAACCCTAATACTCACTGAAAAGGTGTTAGGCCTGTAGACACTTTTCGAAGAGAGTTCTGTGTGTACTCGGCCCATACCTAGTACCGACTCCTGTCTTCTTGATGGGAGCTGCGGTACGTACTCAAGAAACATGCAATTTCTTGGTTCAGCCTTTTGACTTGGCTGTTTGATTGTGGGTGGTAACTGAACATGAGATTTACTTTGATGTTAAGCCCCTTGCACATCTCCTTCTAGACCCGCAAAATGAATTGAGTAGTTACGGAAGACATGTCAGCAGTTGTTCAGCGGTTTCCATGGCGGTGGACAGTTTGGGTGGAGGAATAAGACGACAGGATTTGGAGAATCTGTCAACAACAGTGAGGATGACCGTGTTACCCTGTGATCTTGGCAAGTCGGTGATGAAATCCACGGCAAGGTGGGGCCATGGCCGTTGAGGGACAGGCAAAGGGTGGAGAAGAGCGGCAATACAACATTTATGTACTGTTATTTGGAAAACTATACAGTGAAAATACTCAAGTCTGTGTGAGGTGATAGTGGGTGACCTGGAGAACAAGGACATACTATTCAAGGCCTGGAATTATTTACCAGTACTGCATTGGATTGATGCCCTAAATGGATAAAATTAAACAAAAATTTGTAAAGTTCTACTTTAAGGGCACTAACTGACAAATAGAACAAATATGCAACTCAAGTACAAATATTTTTGATAGGGAATAGTTTTAGTTATTATTATTTTTGTATGTTGCATTTTTATTTTAGTAGTATTTAGAACATACCAGACATTTTAATATGTAAAGAGAAAGAGCTCCCAAAGGTTCAGGCTCTGCCGTAAACCGTGTAATACAAGCGCACAGGTCTACAGGCTGGTTTGACCATGGCGGAGGGAACGTGACTCATTTGACCACAGTGCAAGGACTGACAGCGAGTCTGACGGAAAGAGAAACGTTCTGTAGTTCTGCTGGAAATGTTCCTTCCCGCTCATTTCCCCCACAAGAACAGGAACCAGGACAGCATCAAACCTGAACATTTGTCTTCGTTTATTTCTTTGGGTCATAGACAGAAATGTCAGTACCCAACTGAGGGTGGTTTGTTGTGGTACCTGCAGACATCGCAGTACTTCAGGAACAGTTTTCAAGCTCCTGTCATGGAACCTGCTCTGTCTAATTCCACAGCATGCTCAGTCGAGCTCCGTACCCAACAGAACGTGTGTTGTCACTTCGTCTCTCCTGGGGGCGTCCTCACAGTATTTGGAGAGTGCAGCTGCTTATATTTGTGACGAAGGAGACCCACCTAGAAATGTATTATAATTATTTTATTGCATAGGATTTACATTTTACTATGTTGAAGACATCAAAGCCCCTTTCCCTTTTAGTAAGTATGACTAACACTGCCAAGCTCCTAAAAATACAATTTAGCTACACACGTGCATTTTTAGCTGATATACTGTATTTCACTCTAAGGCCCATTTTATTGTTCTGATTTCTGCTGTTTAGCTGCATGATGAGCAGTTTACATAATAAGTCAAACTGAACAAAAGTAAACTTTTATTAATAAGTTCTAATACGTTCTGCTGTTTCTGCCTTATAATCCAATCCAAAAACAAGAAAATGATTTCATGATTTTTTTCAGTTGATGTTTTTTCTTGTGAGGATTGGCTTCTGAGCATTGAACATATCTGCGGTGGGGTCGCACCTTTGGAGTCAGGGTGCCGCTCTGGACGTGGTCAGTCTACAGAAACGTTTTCTCTCACGCGTCTGCAGAATGTGGACGGTTCTAGAAGGCAGAGCGGGTCAGAACCAAACTGCAAAGGAGAAACTTCACCTGCTGGCCTCTCAGAGCCATTTTAAATTCAGACTTCTCTGAAAAAAGCAGTGACTTTTTCATGAAGGAACAGCTGATGGTGTGCAAAACCCAAAACGGCAGGATGTCCTGTTATTTTCTGATGATGATGGTGATGAAGATAAGCAGTGGATGCTCTCAGCGGTGAGCTGAACGACTCATGCATATGCTTACAGTATGTGATTCAGATGGTGCTCCTCAAATGTCTGAGCTCTATGTTCAGCAGATTCTGCTGGTGTTTGTGCAGCACTGATGATCTTTGATCAGAAGACAGTTCATGCATGAGTGCTTTTCTTGCAGGCTCCATTCTGTTAGTGAGTCTTTGTAAACTACAGTTGCTGGTTTCCATGAAGACTCCTGTGGTGATGACTGCTGTTCAAGTGGAAGCCTGAAGATGCGCCTGCATCTTCTGGATGGAGACATGTTCTAGCTGCAGTGCATTTAGCTGGCGCATGTGTTTGTGCTGCTATGGAATGAAAACTCATTTAATCTGATGTGTGATGGTGGTGTGGAATGAAAAGGGGGGCTGAGATGTTTATCTGTGGCTCTTTCAGTCTGCTTATAATAGCCTGATTAACCTTGGTTCTGCTCCTTGCTTCCTCACAGATGCTGGTCCACTGACCATCATCTGTGAGGAAGCTCCTGCAGCCTGTCACCACACCTTCTTTACCCAGAAGACATTTCCAAACTACTTCATGGTTCCTGCTTCTTCAGATTCACTCTGTGGCTGTTATTTTTTCCAAACACATGCTGCTTACAGCATCTTCTACCTTTGGTTCTCCTCTCTTTGGTCTGTGGAAAGTCTGTCTGCATTCACACTGAAGTGAACCGCACCAGAATTCCTCTGCAAATAAATAGAGACTGCCAGACACAACACGGGGTTAATTAATATGTATAACATCATTTTGGACTAATCGTGAGTGGAACACAGTCATATATCTGGTAGCAAGTAGCAATGTTGGAAACGTTCAGCCATAGAAAAACACACAGAAACTGGGTGGCCGTCCGTTTGACAGGTGGAAGGAGCAGCTGAAGAGGTTTGTTTCTGTGGATGTTTTTCTAGACTTTTTATCTGTGACATGGACAGGTTAGGGCTAGCATCAACCAAAGTTCAGACTTTTGACTGATGGATCACAAAACTATAGAACTGCTGATTTCTTCAGCTGGAAGCCCCACCAACAAAGCTGCTGGATTTGTGTGAACCCTGAAGAGAGGACAACGCTGTGGTGATGATTCCAGGACCAACTGGAGTTCATGGAGAAGATTTTGGGGTGTGTGAGGGAAGGAGTGCGACAAAGGAACTGGTTTAGCCTCAAAGATAATGTGTGTTGTCAACAGGGACACAGAGCAAGTAGATGTTTGCAGAAACGACAGATAAGGAACAGGAAGACCCCCAGGAAGGAGCCTTGGGGAGCACTTGTGGTGTTGGGTTGGGCTGGGATTTTTAAAGATTTGAACTGAGAGCAGCCTAAAGCAGATTAATGAAGGTGTTTTTGAGATCTGAAACTGGATGGAGGCTTCAGCCCTCAGATTAGAAAGACGCACATTTTTGTGAAACTCCAGCAGGTTAAGCTCAAATTGGATCCTACTTATGTCCTTTCTTGGAATTGCAAAGACAAATTGTATTATCAAAGTAAACATCAAGTATCTTTTTTCATGAATGAACTTCTGCATTTTCCCTGCTGATGAGAAATAAAAAAAAAAAACTTCTTTTGTAAAAATAAATCAAAGAGAAAAACAAACTAGAGGTTGAAAGCAATTGCTGAAAATGTGACAGAAGCTTTGTGAGCTGAAGTGACACCTTCAGTAAAACAAAGATCACAACATTTAGTCCTTCACTTCATACTTCCTGTACGAAAGTTGAGTGATGGTGTTTCATCAGTGCCTTAACGTCTATTTGAAGAAGTATTTTCAGAATGTGGACAGACACAGAAGCACACTCCAGCAACAACAGACATTCTTTACATTTTTTCCTCCAGTCATTCCTGTTTTTCGTGAGGGTTTCTGGGCAGAGCTGACCCTGTTTCAGAAAGAGAACAATCTTTCGTTGTCTGGGTGTCTGGGATGAGAGGAGGGGCTGTGCTTCAGTGACTGCTTATAGCTGGTGCACAGTCTGCAGAGATGCTGCACTGGAAAGATCTGCATGGAATGCCTAAATTGGGGTTGTGAATTCCTGTCTGGTCCAGCTCTGCTTCTGCAAGCACTTCTGAAGTCTGTGCTTCAATCTATCAGTGAAGGTTCTCATTCATCCAAATGACATCCAGGTGATGTTGTCTTGAAGATAAGTAGGGAAACGTTTCAAGGAGGAAGATTTGGAGTCAAGTTTCCACAACGCAACTTCAAGAAATTCTTTTCAGTCACATGGTTTTGGATGTTGCTGGAACTTCTAACTTCCTGTTTTGGTTCATTCGCCCTGAAGCTTTGCTTGCTGCAGCTCTTCATGCTGTTTCATGCACAGGAAGGAAAGAGCTGGATCGATTTCTATGTGAATCTAGAGAGTGTAGCTAGAGATAATTTGGGGTTCTGCAAATTTCAGATCTCTCAAATAAAGTTCAGCTTTGAATTTGAGACCACAATGTCCCTGAACGTGTCGGTTCGGCAAAGGGAGAAGATTTAACCTTAGGCTCCAGTGAAATTAAGTCAAGAAGTCGCTAATTTTCCATGATACGGTTGCTGCCCTTCTGAGCCAGACGACAGTGATTGGTCTGAGTCGGCCTGAATCCTGTTTCTATAGCAACTACTGTCGCCAATCATGAGTGAGCTTGTTTGAACCCCCCCTTTCCACTGAAAGTAGTTCAAGAGAATCTTTCAATTAAACTTTTGAGGTAGGGCCAGCGGGGACCAAAACCTATGGTGAAGCTTCGTTCTGTCACTACGGTCCTCGCCTGTGGAACAGCCTGCTGGAGAACCTCAGAGCTGCAGAGACTGTAGAGGTTTTGAAGAAGAGGATCAAGACCCGCTTTTTAAATTTTGCTTTTAATTGATCTTATCTTCTAATTTATTTTATGAGTCTTTATATATTTTACTTTATACATTTAATCTTATTTTCTATTTTCGAAGTATTTCATTTTAGTATTTTACTTTGATTTTAACCCTGGTGTTTCTGTGAGGATCTTTTGTTCCAGGGCGTGCTGGCTTGGTCTGGGGTCGTTGCTGCAGTGGTCGCCCTAGCTGGGGCGGCTGGAGTTCTACATTACAGCCTCACAGCTGTGGAGTGGACTTCATCGCTGTCCTGGTCTGGATGGGAACTGTGGCGGCGTTCCTGTGACTGAACTGCTCCTGGCATGAAAAGATTCCCAAAAACCATTTCCTCACAGCAGAGCCGAGCCTTAAGTTTCATTTAGAAATGATTTTATTAGTAGCCTCCTCATTGTGTTTGGGGTCATGGGTTGGATGTGTTATTTGTTGGGAGAGGGGAGGGTAAAGGATGGGTTGGGTTGTTATTGTGTTTTTGCTTTTGTTTTTTTTTTTAAATGGAAAGCGCTCCGAGTTACGCCAAGTATGAGAAGTGCTTTTTATTAATAAAGTTTGATTTGATTTGATATGACTGGTAAGATGGTTAGCAGTGAAGGTAATTATCTGGTTTTCTACTGGCAGCTCAAATCCAGATATGTCCTCAGCTCTGATTTGTTCAGGAACTTGAATTTTCTTAAGACTTTCAAAACCACTCAGTCTTGGAGGTGAATGTCTGAACAAGGAGGGTCTCCATTAGCGAGATGACAGAAAACCTGGCACAAAGCCCCAGCAGAACTTGGGAAGAACTGTGGACCTCTGCAAAGATGGAGCCCCTTGTAGAGGTTCACAGATCAAGAAGAAGTAGAAGTTTAGTTCAATCAGCCAAAGCAGACCAGTATGTGTAGCTTGAACCTTTTTCTGATTCTTGAATCCAATGCAGGTTTTGTGCTTGAAAATAACTTTAGTGGAAGGCTGGGGTTTTCTCCAACATAAACCTACTTTTTACTGTCGTTTCCTGTACTTAGGTTAGGGCTAAAATTAATTGACTTATTATAATCAAATTGATCTAAGAAAATCAGAAAATCTAGCAAACCTTTCTTTTAAAGTATCTTAAAGTGTCGTGCTTTAATTAAACAGATCTCATCTGTAAGGAAAATCCTTCTCTGACCCACACATCAGCAACTGTGAGTCAGGCCGTGGTCACTGTAAAGCAGGGTGGGAGGAGCATCATTGATTTTGGCCTCATCAGACATTAATGGAGATCAATTTGTCATAATTCTCAGTTTCTTGCAAAGTTTCTGCAGAACTGCCAAGAAAGAACTGATGCTCCTGTTCAGCTTAAGTCCAGATAGGAAGCTCTGAGTTTAAAGGGCTTATTCCTGTGGACTCACAGAACACAAGAGAACACGTTTGTGTCATATTTTTAAAATTATGCACAGATCCTAGCTGCTGCTGTTAAATCAGTCTGAGAAAAATGCCTTTTAAATCTTTTAAATGTCACTTTTAGTTTACAGGCATTTAAGGATGAATCTTGGTTGTAATCTGAAATCATCTGAATACATTTGAAGTTGACAGCATTGGTGCAGCTGCTCTTTCAAACAGGAAGAGGTGTTGTTGGTTGTGTAAAACAGAAGTGCTGCAGTTTGTTCCTCTTTGTTTCTGAGAAAAGTGTGCATGTAACAGGAAGTGATTCAAGTGGTGGTATAGAGGCAGAGGAAATTAGGCTGTTCAAGATGTTTCATCAGAAACATTGATCTGTATGCCTAACACATATAACTCTGTTTGTTAATGCATCAAACCAAGTCATTTTCTTTGTGAGACAGAAGCTTGGGGGAAACATCTGAACCTACTTCATTCAGTACTGAAGCCAGGAATTTTGCAGCAGCATGCTCCCTGTCTTCTGTAACTCTGTGGTTCCAAATGTTTGTATGTGCTTCTCTGATGGAGCTGCTGACCTAAGCAGGAGGCTGTGCTGGTGCCTGTGCTGACCACGCTCAAGCTGGAGATGATGGACAGAAGAAGGCCCAAGAGCAAGTTGAAGCATCATAGTTAAAGTGACTCATTCCAAATCAATGACTTTATTGTGTGAGGCGTTATTGATGGAGATTTTAGGCTCAGTTCTGGAGGTCAGGGGTATGCTGCCTCGTCACACGAACATGCTCAACACCTGGTGGAACTGTGAAGCGTTTTTGTTTTTGTTTACTGCCTTTTTTCCAATAAATATACCAAGAGGATAAAGACATTTTTTCCATCACCTTTTCCCACTTCCATCAAGAGACAGAGTTTTGCCATTTTTCCAGGGGTTCTGTGTCTGCTGTGGCGCCTCCATCTGGTTGGACATGTTTGTAACACCTCACTAAGACGTCTAGGAGGAAAGCAGTTGTAGTCTAAGCTCCTCTAGAATGGCCAAGCTTTGGCTCCATAAATTAGGAGACCAGGTGGGAGCAGACATTCTGGTTTGAAGGGCTTTGCTGAAATTCTTATGATTGGATAGAATGAGGGACTTCTAAACAAAGGGGCTGTTTTCTTTGCGTTTTGCATCCTGGTTTCTGTGGTTCTTCTCAAAGCAGCAGTATTTGCTCTGTGCATGCAGCCCACATTTACTCTGACTCTGCTCTCAACAGCAAATTAGAGGCTCCGCCTCCATCCACAGCGCACGGTTCTTCTCAGGTCTTTCTGTTTGTGATCTTGTCTCTGCAGCAGAGTGAGAAATGTGCTTTTGACAGCAGTCAGCATGTGGTTACCGTCACACTTTTAATGCTTGCTCATCACATCATCCTTCTGACCTCAATCAAGTGACTGTCCTTGTTTCTCCTCTCCCAGCCGGCTCTAATCCAGGCCATCTTCAGTGGGGATCCTGAGGAGATCCGAATGCTCATCTACAAATCTGAGGACATCAACGTTCTGGTGAGGAGAGACCCCCCCCACCCCCCCCCCCCACACACACACACACAGGAGTGTTGTGGCATTCAACCTCGTGTCCTGCTTCCTTTGAAAAAAAAAGGGGGGGGGGGGGGGGGGGGGGGGTTGTTGGTGAGGATCAGATGTGCTGATGTCATCACCTTTCTTACAGTAAGAAACGAGGAAATACAGACACATGAGCGAACGCATTGATGATATAAACAGGCGTGAAAACTGTCTGGATAATGTCAAATGAAAAATCTCAACAAAGTTTTCATGGATTTCACATTACAACAAATTTTTCTGTGAAATATTTGCAAAAAAAAAACCCTAGAGAAATAGGTATTTTTGGAATAAAAGTCTTAATGGTAAAAACAGATCCTTTTGGTTTTATTTCAGAATTTAGTTAATGTTCAGTGCTGGATCTGCTCATGTGTTCGTGCACACACTGGAATCAACTTTTCCTGCTTCTCCACTCAAAGCTTCTGTTTAGAGAAATCAGATCTGAAGGATAGAATCTATTTCTTCTTCCTTCTCCCTCACTTCCTGTTTAAAGAAGTGGGCTGGAGATGTCAGGTCAAGAGTTAGCAAAGTGTGTGCACGTGGGTTTAAATTCACATGCTGCTGAAGATCATCCCAGACTCTCTGCATGGAGGCAGATCTCAGAGCTGCTGCAAAGACCAGACCAGAAGATCAAGGCGGGAACCAGGGGTCTCCACAATCGAACCAGTGATTCTTCTCCAGAACACAGCATTGATCATTTTCACTGAGCTGCTGTCTGCTGTCACAGTGGGGTGCCTGGCCCCTTCAGCTCAGGTTGGATATGTAAATCCACCCAGGCTCCGTATTACGACGGCGGATGGAAAGAAATCCAAGCCCTTATTCTGACAGTTTTTGAAAGTGGTTTTAGCAGCTGCTGCTGCTGAAAATGCCTCCACTTCCTGTCTGTGAAGGAATCTGTGCAGAAATGGATTCTTCTGCAAAAACCCCCTGAGAGGGTTTTTCACATACCCACTCACACACCCCCAGAGGCACGTCCTACCACAAAACTGGAACCAAGAGCACGCAAATGTCACACAACTACCAGACGACAACAGAACTAACACAAGAGCAAAGGTCTGGCTGGTCAAACTGAGCCATAAACTAAAAAAGTCCTTGAAAAAAGATCTTTGACCTGGACAGTCAGGAGGTTTACTTTCACAGAACCTTCTATAAAGGTTTGAAAGCAACATCTGCTCCTTCCAGACTACGTTTGTGCGCAGCAGCATCACATTTGGAATGATCTCACAGAGGATAAAAGTCTGAAACTGAACCATTTATCAACTAAACTTTGTTCTGATGAAAAGAAATGGTTTTAGTGGATAAAACCTCCAATCAAACTCCAGAAATCAGGCTTTAAAATATCCAAGAACATTTTTAAAGTAACTGAATCAATTTCCACCCAAATACCTTCTCTTTTTAATTTTAACAAAACAATAAAAAGCTAAGCATCCCTGGGGTGAGGTGACCCCGTCCGCCTCACTTGAGTTCGTCTGTTCCTATAGAGCTCAGGTTTTTATCTACATTGTTCTTTTTTTGGTGGGGGCATGTTTATGTTTCAGGGTTTGGGTCTTGAAGGGCTCAAACAGAACTCATGTAATGGTGTGTCCTTGTGGCCCCGTCAGGATGCAGAGAAGCGTACCCCCCTACACGCCGCCGCCTTCCTGGGTGATGCAGAAATCACTGAACTCCTCATACTCTCTGGTGAGACGTGTGGCTTCAGTCATGGAAGTTTTAAGTCATGATCTTAAAAGCAGTGTTGGTGGTGGTGGTGGGGGTCCTTTCAGGTTATAAAAGGAGAACATGATCACTTGTAAACATTCTCACAGTCATGTTTGTACTCTGCAGGCGCCCGGGTCAATGCCAAAGACAATATGTGGTTCACTCCTTTGCACCGTGCAGTGGCATCCCGGAGTGAGGTGTGCACACACACTCACGTGCACACACATTCAGTCCAGTAGGTTTGGGCCGCTTCAGGCAGTTCGATTGAACCCCTAAGGTTTTTCTTCACATGGCAACACAATGTGTTTTTATAAGCCAACAGCAGCCTCTCACAATTTGGAAGTTTTGAATCCCGAATTTCAGCAAAAGTCAGAGGATGTTTTTTTTGGATGCAGGAACATGTTCTGAGGTAAAATTATATATATTTTAGATTAGATCATCTCAGACAGATATGTGTCTTTAAATGCTCTGCTCCCTATGAGTTCTCCAAGTTCCCTGCAGCCTTGAGTCTGTCTGAGTCAGTGCAGACATGAAGGTTAAGAGAAAAAATGCATTTGTGTGCAGAAATGAGCCTTCAGGCAGATCTGAGCAGAAGAGGGTACTTTTATATTAGCGCCTGTCAAAATACTTCTTTCAAGTTAGCTCTTCAGAGCCCTGAGGGAACTCCACCATGGGGAGGCTCCTGACACACACACACACACACACACACACACACACACACACACACACACACACACCCCCAATCACATGACAGGCTGTAGCTCTGCTCCTCTTCTTCAGGATGCTGTGCAAGTCTTGATCCGTCACTCTGCAGACGTGAATGCTCGGGACAAGAACTGGCAGACGCCGCTGCATGTGGCTGCAGCCAACAATGCTCTGCGCTGCGCTGAGGTCATCATCCCCCTGCTGACCAGCGTTAATGTGTCCGACCGCGGGGGGCGCACCGCCCTGCACCACGCCGCTCTCAACGGCCACACAGAGGTGAAGGGGTGGGGTTGGGGGTTGAATGAAGCAGCCTGTGAGCTGCTACTTCAGTGGATCATGGGGGCAAGAGGGGGGTCATCATCCTCCAGCACAAGTGACTCTTCTTCACAGCTTTCATAACAGCCTCCCATAGACCTGCTCACTGCTCCTGCTGCAAGCAAGACTCCTCCTCTGCTCTTCTGCAGATGGTCAACCTGCTGCTGGCTAAAGGAGCAAACATCAACGCCTTTGATAAGAAGGACGGCCGGGCTCTGCACTGGGCTGCCTTCATGGGTAAGACTCAGATGAACTTGCTTTCTCTGAGCTTGATATCTTAAAAAACACTTTTCCTGTTTTGCTTGTATGTTCTTGATTGTAAATATGTAAAATGTGTTTGCCAGAACATTAGTGTCATGAATTGCTTCTGCTGTGAGTGTAAACACTAATAGATCATCAACTGATCCAAAAAGGCTTCCTCCATTTGGTGTTGGGCCCCACATTTAAACAATTAAAGTGTCATTAAATCTGTCAATATTTAATTAAAATTCTATTTTAAATTATTTAAGAAGCATGTATTTATTTCATGATTTAATGACATATTTTATGGTCCCGTTTGCACTATTTCATTACATTAACTGTCAAACTGTCCCATCAAATTCAGAGAGCATGTCTTACAAATCATCTGTACTCTGTTTTTCTGGCCTGGTCTAAACCTTATCATGGTGGACACAGTGATGGTGACAGTGATCTTTTTCAGCGACATAGAGAGAATGTGAAAGAAGGACTGCTGATCTCATGAAACTCAGGAATCTACTAAAGTTTTTAAGGTTTTGTCTGGCACCTCACACATTGTTTTGGGAACTCCACGGCACCGCATACTTCCTCTTGGAGTTTCGGCGCTTTTGTCGTTCTAATATTTAGGCTACAAGGTTTAAAGTTCGAGACAACATTTTGAAAACTTTAATAAATTCCTGAGTTTCATTAAATTAGCAGTCATGCACCATGATGAGATTCAAACAAGGCAAGAGCAATGAGTACAGATGATCTGAGTTAGCCACGCCCTCTGAGTTTGATGGAACAGATACCGTAATAAAAATGCTGCAAACCAGAATATGAAATAATTCATTAAATCCTAAAATAAATACATGCTTCTTTAATCATTTAAAATTTAGTTTGAATTAAATACTGACAGATTTAATGACACTTTAAATTATTTAAAGCCAATTTTAAATAATTAAGGATACATTTATTTAATCATTAAATATTACAAATATGTATTTCAAATAGTCTCTTTCAGCCCACATTGGACAATGAAATGATAAAACATGTCATGAAATGTTTAAATGTGCTTTTTAATGGAAATTTTAATATTTAATGCCACATATATTTAAACATTTATTGATTGATTTTCATTTTTTTTAATGCCAATTAAAAATAATGGATCAATTAAAAAAAGTTATTTAATTTGTTCCATTTAAAATTATTAGTTTTATTTTTTTCAAATTAAATTTTAAGCTTATATTAACTTGATGCAGGTACTTTTTTAAACGACACCAATGTAAACATTTTCTTTCATTTAAATGAATAATATGAGTTATTCAAACGAACACAACAATTTTTTAAACTGGTTGAACCCAATATTTTTCCTTGGAATGATTTAACATTTTTACATTAGATTTAGGTGCAAAATTGCTGCAATTTGTTACATGTAATGTTATTAAGTTATTTGAATTTAAAATGTTTGATTCAGTACCACAATCTATTTTATTTATTTTCCACAAAAATATGTTCTTTAATCAAAGATCAAAATGTCAATCAATGCAAGTCATTACAATCAAGAAAGTGCAGTTTCTAACATTGCCTTACATTGAACAAAAGCAGAAAGATAGAAAGATATTTATTGCCAAGAAAGCATGCATGCAAAAAACTACCAAATGGTGCATTTTTCTTTCTTGCCATAACAACTTTTTGACTGATAATTGCTTTCCAATATTGAATAATATACATCTGATTTTAAAAAATAATCTCTCCAGTTATTTTATTTTTCCCCCTTGTCTAACTACTTTTTGAATGTATAACAATATAAAAAAACAATATGTATCAAGTTCAAATGATTTTTTTCAAATACACCTCTTTATTTGTTTTCCCCTGGTTTACCACTTTTAGAAACATTCACAAAATTAATCAACATGCATCATGTTCAAATATAACCCGTAAATGAGTCACATTTTTTCAAACCAATTATGTTTTTCCAGCTATTTTTTGGCCTTTACAACTTTAACATGACAAAAAACTTCGCAATTTACCACTACAGACCAAAGAGCATTATTATTTTCATTGGTCATAAGTAGAGCTTTCTTCTGAGAGTCTGTATGCAATTGGACTTAATCTTTGGCTTGATTTCAATGAATAATTCTTATAACATCTCAAATGTGTGCTTTAACTCTGGTGGATATTTCAAGTTCAATGGATAAGTGAATAAAAAAAATGGCACAGCCGTGTGCGGCAGATGGTAACTCTTTGATCACTTCAATGCTGTCGATAACAATACCAACATGATGTGGAGGAAAGAAAGGATCCGAGACTTTCTTACAACCACCACTGCCATGGCACATCTCTCTAGCTTTCGATTCTTTTCACCGACCTGGTTAAACAAAAAGAAGAAAAATTAGCATCTGATTTAGTAATGTAAGGAGTTTGACATGTTATTCTTCCACTTAGCGTTTTAGGACCTCGTGTCCACACTTGGACATCACATTTTGGGTTTATTACCACAGTAGGTAATTCTGCTTAAAGTCTCTCTCTCTCTCTCTCTCTCTATATATATATATATATACATATACATATATATATATATATATATATATATATATATATATATATATATATATATATATGTATATGTATATATATATATATATATATATATATATATAGCTTATATATATCAAGCTTTTAGAAAACCAGTAATAATGTATGTGAGTTAAAGAGCCTGTATCATGCTATTTAAAGCCTTTCAGAGTAAACTATATCCATATATGAGATAACCTTTGGCAAACTTAAGAACTTTTTAATGAAATGTTAGTTTTTTTTGTAAGCTCCTTTTCTTACCCAGAAGTAAGACGACTCGATCTCTGAGGCAGCACCACCTTTACCTTCTTGTGGGTGCCGCCTAGTTCATAGCATGTCTGTGTTTCACCAAAGAAGAACAAACAACATCCAAACCACTTCTTGTCAGAGTCAATGGTAAAATGAATTTTTCTATCACCACTAGTTCCGCAAAAACAAAATATATGCGTGTTATCCTGGGGGCGGTGCTGGCGGTGCTGGACAAGGCTGTTCTGAGACGTGTTTGCTTTCATTAATTTTTTTTTTTTTTTTTGGGTGGGGGTGGGGTGGGGGTGCTCTGAGAACAGGGTTTTAGAAGAAAATTAATATAATACACTTATGAGTTTAAAAAAGTTGATTTCGCATGAAATAGGCCCTTTAAGTACCAGGTCCACTGCTAAAAACCCTAATTTACCAATATAAAATACTGCTTTCTGATACTGCCTTTTTTATTGATATTATTTACCTGATGAAGAGTCTTGATTGTGCTTTGAATAACTTCTCTGCCAGCTTCCTCGTGATATAAATGAGTTTGCAAAAGTGGTTGTCCAGGGAAGCCATGAATCAGGTTTAAAGTGGAACAATTGTTGTTCTTCTGTATTCTGTGTTGAAAACAAAATAAACATGTGCTATTACATTATTTAAAGTACAATTATTCACAATTTTTCATTTAACATTTCTGGCAAATACACATTTAAATTGTTTAGCACATGCTCAGAAGAATAATTTTTGTTGGCATTGAAGACCAAATGTCCACAAACCTTTCTGCTGGCCTAAACTCATTTGACCGTTGTCAAATCTAGAAGTTACAGTGCAGATGTTAAGTTAACCAGGGCATCTCCAAAGTCTCGCCTTGGTGCTGAAGTCTGAAAGTCACATCTAATCCACAAATATTTTTCACCTTACTTACGAGCTGCTCCATTGTTTCTGGAATTCCATCATGCAGAATAAGCTTTCTGCAGTCATCAGGGCTTCTAAAAATAAATAAATAAATGTTGACACCAGTATTTTACTTTATGGAACACATTGTGCACAAATTCTACGTCCAAAACAAATGCCTGCAAATCATAAGAAAACACATCAGGCATGTCTGTCTAATGACAAGAATTATTGCGTTTGTTCCAACTTTCATTGCACAATCTGTTGAGAGGCACAGCTTGGAGATGCCTCCCTTTACAGCCAATGCTGTAATTGAACAAAAAAATGTAAAAATTCTGATCATAAAAATAATTAGAATATTACCAATTGAAAGCATATATACTGTAGCACACATCAGAGGACACATTCATTTTGTTAGAAGTAGGTAATATGTGCCATGATGACAGGTGTCTTCCCTGACCGCATGTTTCTGGTTAACACTTATTGTCATTCGCTGCGTGCTCATAGAAAAAAAAGGCCATGAATATTTTCTCTACTGGTTTAAAGAGTGGTTCGATCTTAAATTTTAGTGTGGGCGCCTTCGTGTCCCGCAGACTTCCCGTATCCACCTTAAGTGCAGCTGTGACTAAAGGTTTAATTGAAACTCTTTTTGTAGAGCAAGACTAAAAACAACTGTGGAAACCACACCGCCATCTTAAGCACATGCACGCAATGCTAAGCTAGTGATAGGGCTTGCAAGCTGTACAACAAGCTTGACAAAATACAGTCGATGCATACAGAAAAAGGGATTTTAGTTATAGTTTAGATTTAAAAAATGATTTCAGCAACACATGTTTATGACTATAAACTGTTAAGTAATACCATATGTTCTGCACGACAAATGAAAATAACCTAGAATTTTTCAAGCAAGAGACTTATTAAACCAAACAAATACTGACTTAAACAACAGTCAAAAAACTCACTAACAAATATAAATATAAAGAGACACTATATGTGAACAAGCAGCACAGATATAAAGTCCTTAAGAGATGGAGACAGATTGCACCGTACTCTTCCTGCTGTGGCTGGTGGTGAAATGACGGCTTCTGGAATGTGACTTGTCATGTGACATGCTAATTCTTACTCCAAGTTATAAAAGCACTTACATCTACATGTTAATATGAATTTAGTGTAAAAAGTTTACAGTTTGCATTGAGGAAAACTGAAAATGTTAATTCAAGAAGCTCAGTCCCAATTTTACATGAAACCAGGTAAGAAAAGCTTTTCAAACCAATGACACAGTAGTTTCACTATTTCAGTGCTGATTAGACAAACAGTCTTTAGATTTTGCTGCTCTGTCCCCTGCAGGTCACCTGGATGTAGTGTCTGTGCTGGTGAGTCACGGCGCTGAGTTCAGCTGTAAGGACAAGCGAGGGTACACGCCACTCCATGCAGCGGCCTCCAGCGGACAGATCGCTGTGGTCAAACACCTGCTCAACCTGTCAGTGGAGGTCAGTGTGCATAAACACGTCAACATTTTTGGTTGGACACAACGGGGCGCTGTGTATTAAAAATATTCTATATTTATCCCTGTCAGTAACCCACCTACATGTGCTTTAAATGTGAAGTAATTAACCAGTGTGACTGCGGGTCCTTAAAAAGTCTTACATTTTACTTAACCGAAATAAGGTCTTCATTGTCTTAAATTCTGGGTGAATAGGTCTTAACTTTTTTTCTTGTCAATGCGATGTGACTTCACAAGAAAGTTATGAAAAAAAGATTAAAACGAAACAAACAAGAGCTAAGAATTAGGACTTCTGATCAGGGATGCGGTTCTGAAACCTGTGCCACATCATCAACTTTTACCTGGCCGGTGAGGTATTGTTAATGGGACAGGTGTTGCAACAGTCACGGACACAGCACGCATTACTTTGTTTTGATGTGGCTTAAAAATATGGGGCATTCCTCTCTCTTTCCTCACAGCTTTTCCTTTCCTGCTAAAGGGGAAAGGGCAGGCGCTGCTAACACACTAGCTCTCAGACACACATGTACTCTTCTGCTTTCAAGTAACAACAACCGCACGCCTTGGGAAGGTAGAGACAATATTAAATAAATATATACGCCATGAAATAATTAAATAATTTAATTATAAAAAGTTTTTAAAATTGGCATTAAGTATTTAAAATTGTAAATCATTAAATAAATGTTTAGATTTATTTGGCGTTAAAATATTAAAATTGCCATTAAAAAAGAGTTTTAAACATGAAATGACATTCATTCATTTTCCAAACCGCTTTATCCCTTTTGGGGTCATGAGGTTGCCGGAGCCTAACCCAGACACTCTTGGGTGAAGGCAGGGGACACTCCTGGACAGGTCGCCAGCCTGTCGCATGGGCCACAGTCACACACATCCACACCTAGGGACAATTTAGAGTCCCTACCGTTGAGTTCCAATTAACCTATGAAGCATGCTTTTGGATTGTGGGAGGAAGCTGGAGTCCCTGGAGAAAACCAAGGCATGCACGGGGAGAACATGCACACTCCACACAGAAAGGTCCCCCATGGGTGACACTGTTTCAAGTCCCCCAGCCAGGACTTGAACCGGGGACCTTCTTGCTGTGAGGCAAAGGCGCTAACCACTGCGCCACCGTGCAGCCCAAACTATGATCTAAATCATTAAAACCCAACTCTTATTGGACAGAGACGCCCCACTAGTGATGAGTTCAGGGCTGTTGTTGTCATTTTTTGTTGTCAAATCTGGAGTTTTTAGACTGAGACTGTCTTTAACAACAGATAGATGAGCCCAATGCTTTTGGGAACACGGCTTTCCATGTGGCATGCTTCAATGGCCAGGATGCTGTTGTCAGTGAGCTGATCGATTATGGTGCCAATGTCAGCCAGCCAAACAACAAGGGCTTCACGCCACTGCACTTTGCTGCTGCTTCTACGCATGGCGCACTCTGCCTGGAATTCCTGGTGAACAACGGAGCTGACATCAATATCCAGGTATGACCTCTGTCTGACCTACATGGGAAAACCACCATCTATCATGGAGCCATGTGTCATAAGCCCTGTTGTGGAGAACTGCAGCTCAGAAGATCTTTGAAAAATCTGATCTAAAAACGTGTGTGTGTCCGTGTGTGTGTTTGTGCGTGTGTTTGTGCGTGTGTGTGTGTCCCCGTGTGTGAGTGTGCGTCTGTTTGTGTGTGTGTTTGTGTGTGTCCGTGTGTGTGTGTTTGTGCGTGTGTGTGCGTGTGTTTGTGTGTGTGTGCGTGCGTGTTTGTGCGTGCGTGTTTGTGCGTGCGTGTTTGTGCGTGTGTGTGTGTCCCCGTGTGTGAGTGTGCGTCTGTTTGTGCGTGTGTTTGTGCATGTGTGTGTGCGTGTGTGTGCGTGTGTGTGTGTGCGTGTGTGATTGTGCTTGTGTTTGTGTGTGTGTTTGTGTGTGTGTTTGTGTCCGTGTGTGTGTGCATGTGTGTGTGTGCGTGTGTTTGTGCGTGTGTGTGTGTTTGTGTGTGTGTCCGTGTGTGTGTGTTTGTGCGTGTGTGTGCGCGTGCGTGCGTGCGTGTGTGTGTGTGTGTGTGTGCGTGCGTGTGTGCGTGCGTGTGTGTGCAACATGAGAAACCTTCTTGAACATCAAAGCTGTCCTTTTTATTTTTTTTCTTGGGGGGGTGGGTCAGAGTCGGGATGGGAAGAGTCCTCTCCACATGACAGCTGTTCATGGACGCTTTACTCGCTCGCAGACCCTCATCCAGAATGGTAGGGGCCCCCTCCCATGTCGATGTTGGTTCTGCTGTCACTGTCTTCACACAGATGCCTCTTTCAGGGGGGGAGATCAACAGCGTGGACAAGGACGGAAACACTCCTCTCCATGTTGCTGCGCGCTATGGACACGAGCTCCTCATCAATACCCTCATCACCAGTGGAGCAGACTGCTCAAGGTGAGGCCTTCACACACACAATCGTACGCCTGTTGGAAAGCCTAAATTGTAACCTAATGTGAAGCTGAGGAGTGTGTCCTGTTGTCTCCAGGCGGGGGGTCCACGGCATGTTTCCTCTCCACCTGGCTGCCCTGAACGCTCATTCTGACTGCTGCAGGAAGCTGCTCTCCTCAGGTAACCCCCAGACCCCTCCAGGCTCATTTCCTTTCTCTTTACAGTCATCCAAAGGGCTGACAGTAGAACCAGAATAACATATACAGTACATGTATTCATTTACATTTGTGTTAGTAAGAATGAACAGAACAATAATATTACTCTAGTCTGAAAGCAGCTTCATCCTTGTTCTCCTGCAAATAAACAGTGCCTTTAACAGAAGTTTCTGCTGGTTTGTGATAACACAGATTACACAAACAAATGACTGGTTACACAAACAGAATACAGATTACATGAACAGAGTACAGATTACATTAACTGACTACAGATTACATGAACAGATTACTCATTACACAATCAGATTACATTAACAGATTACATGAACACATTACAGATTATGCAAACATATTATAGATTAAATAAACAGATTACAAATTCTATGAACAAATTACTAATTACGCGTAAAGATTACAGATTATACGAATGGATTCAAATTACATGACAAAGGGACACAGCTTCATGTTCAGGGATTTGCAGCAAAATCCTCAAACTGAGAAAGCCGAACGTGACAGTGGAGGGCAGATGAGAACCAGAACCAGCAGAACCAGAATCTGGAGAGTGGGATGTCTACAATGTTTAGGACCAAACAATCTTTCGTAACTGCAACGGCTGGCCAATGTCATGAAGACAAACAAACTGAAAAACTGCAGGACAGACAGTCCTGCTTTGGGACATTCCAACAGTGAGAGAAGGGAACAGAAATGTTCAGATATCTTCTGCTTGTAACAGGCAGCAACAATGAGAAGCTAAAATTGGACAAATATATTCTTTTACCAATTTTAATTAAAACTAACCACAGTGACTGACTCTTGTTAGAGGGCTCTTTACATAGATATGTTGGGGCTCTTTGGTCCACAGCTGTACTTTCCTGCAGGGGGCGCTGGTTCACTAACAGTGGAGTTCCTGAATGTTCCTGTGAGAGCTGTCTGCCTCTCTGATTTCCTTCACCTCTTTCACTGTCTGTGTCTTTCCATGCTTAACCCCTCCCATCTACTACTGTGTGTTGTCTGGTCAAATCGGAGGTTTACTTTGATTAATGACTCGGTCTTGTTCGCAGGCTTCCAGATAGACACCCCTGACAGCCTGGGGAGAACGTGTCTGCATGCTGCTGCAGCGGGGGGGTAAGTTTGTCTACAGACACAGGATCAT
Source organism: Oryzias woworae (assembly GCA_016861445.1). NCBI lineage: Eukaryota > Metazoa > Chordata > Actinopteri > Beloniformes > Adrianichthyidae > Oryzias > Oryzias woworae. The sequence continues at coordinate 7,055,439 of BOLG01000197.1, read as the reverse complement.
TTCTGATTGTCACAAACATCTGTGCAGTAATGCAGAATGAGACTAGCATCTGAAAGATCATGCATGTTGTCATGACTACAGGAGCTACAAGACATCTGCAGGCGTCTGCAGGCGTCTGCCGGCATATGCAAGAGTCTGCAGGCATCTGCAGGCGTCTGCCGGCATATCCACGAGTCTGCAGGTGTCTGCAGGCGTCTGCAGGCGTCTGCCGGCATATGCACGAGTCTGCAGGTGTCTGCAGGCAGCAGCTGCTCCCTGTTTCACTCATCTTCTCTAAACATCAAAACATTTCCAGAACAAACTGCTTTCAACGTCCATTAAAATATAACTTGAAAATCCCATCTGTTTCCTGTGTGTTTGTTTGTGTGTCTGTGTCTCACATTTGTGTGTGGTTGTGTCTTTGTGCATTTGTCTTTGTGTCTGTGTGTGTCTGTGTCGGTGTGTTTGCGTGTGCTTGCATGACTCTGTTTGCAGAAACATGGATTGTGTGCAGCTGCTTCTGAAAAGTGGAGGAGAACACAACAAGACAGATAAGTGTGGCAGGTCAGGGTTTCATGTGTGTGTGTTCTGACCAGATCATGAAAATATAAATAGTATGTAAATATAATCTTCATGGGTTCATGTTTTTCTTTTCTGTCTTTTAGGACTCCACTCTTCTACGCTGCCGCCAGCCGTCACTATCAGTGTCTGGAGACTTTAGTAGACTGTGGCACTGACATTAATGCCACTGACCAGTGGGGGCGCTCTGCTTTGCACTATGCTGCTGCCTCAGACCTGGACAGGAGGTGAAGCCCTTCATGTTCAGATAGGATGTTGATAGCTGCTGCTGCAGCCCCATGTTCACTCTTGTCTGGATTTCAGGCTGGTTGTGATGCAGGCCTCGCTCTGGTTCAGCTAGTTTGCTTGTTTTTGCAGGTGTGGAAGCTCACTTGAACTCAGGAGCAAACGAAGCAAGAGTCACTTTCAGTTCACCCCCTTTTTGGTCCACTTCTTTAGCTCCGTCGTAAGAGTGGGGTGGGGGGTGGTTTCAGCACCTTGTGGCTACACATCCTGTCTCCCAAGTTGTCACATATTGACGCATGGGTCGCATGGAACCCTCTGCGTCACTCTTCTCACGCTTTGGATGCCCCCAACTCATTGTTTTTTTTTGACGTGCTGGCTGTTCTGGGGAGCCTTGATTTAATTTGATGAGCCAGTGCGTCCAAAAACGGCACTTGCAGGACTGTGTCAGTGTGAGTGGCCTAAAAGCTCTTCCTGTTGTTACATCAGTGTGTTAAACTGGCAGTAGGATACCAGTGTAGCCCCACCCCGCAGCACAGTTTATCCTCTCTTTTTTTCCAATATAATCCAGTTTCATCCCACTGTCAAACACATGTGTCCTTGGTTCATTGCTGTCTATAAATTGACCCTTAGGTGTGAATGTGTGTGTGGTTATGTGGCCCTGCAAGGAAGTGGCAATCTGTCCAGGGTAAACCCCACCTTCTCCTGAAAGTAGCTGGGATAGGCTCCAGCAGCCCCATGACATTGGATGGGATTGAGCAGGTTCACAAGATGGATGGATGGATGATTGGGTGAATAGAAATCTGTTTGACTTTAACCAAAAAAGTCCTCCCCGGACCCCATACTCCCATAGCACCCTCCACCAGACATCACAGGGAACGCGGTCGAACATTTTCTCCAAATTCACAAAAACACAGGATGAGCTAACCCTCCAGCACTCTAAAGAGGGTGTAGAGCTGATCCACAGATCAAACACCAGGACGGAAACATGATTGTTGTTCTTGGATCTGAGGTCCAGCTATCAGACGGAATCTCCTCTCCAGTATCCTGGCATAGACTTTCCCAGGGAGGCTGAGGAGTGTGATTCTCCGGTAGTTGGAACACATCCTCCGGTCCCCTTCTTGAAAAGGGGAACCACCACCCCTGTCTGCCAGTCCAGGAGAACAGTTCCCAGCTGCCACGTGATGCTGCAGAGACGTGTTAACCAAGACACTCTCACAACATCCAGAGACGTGAGGTACTCAGGGTGGACTTCGTCCACTCCCGGTGCCTTGCCATCAAGGAGCTTGTTGACTACCTCTGTGACTCAGGTAATGGACAGCCCCATCCCAGTGTCCTTAGCTTCTGCTTCCTCAAGAGAAGGCGTGTCAGCAGGATTGAGGAGATCCTCAAAATATTCCTTCCACAGCCCAACAATGTCCCCAGTCAAAGTCAACAGCTGCCCCCCACCTGCACTGAAAACGGTGCCTGCAGAAAACTGCTTCCCCCTCCTGAGGCGCCGGACGGTTTACCAGAACCTCTTCGAGGCCAACCGATAGTCCGTCGCGATGTTCTCCCCGAACTCCAGGACCAGGTTTTTGCCTCCATACCAGCCTGGGCCACAGATCACTTAGACTGCCGATACTTGTCAGCTGCCTCAGGAGTCCCACAAGCCAGCCAGACATGATAGGACTCCTTCAGCTTTACGACATCCCTTACTTCCGGTGTCCACCACCATCTTCTTGACCTACTGATTAAATTAGTACTTTTTAAAGAGGATGTACTCATTTTTGCTGAGCACTGTAGCTGCTGTTGTCAGAGAATACATACGTATAAAGTGATTCTGGATGTACTGTACTAAACACAAAACTTGTGCTTTTTTATGTTAAATTTCAGCTCAGTGAATCACTTTAAACTTTAACCTTTTCATGTCATTTATCAATATTGCAGAGTATTTAGTGCTTCAGTGTTTCAAATACAGGGCTTTGTGTTTTCCAGTTTGTAAGTTAATCCTTTTCAAGCCGGTAATGCCGGTGAAATTGACGGTGATTAAAAAGCAAATGGACCATTTAAAACTGCTGAGTTACTGTAAATGTTATGCAGTCAAAAAGGCGGCTCCACCAAAGATTTGTGCTGGTGCACCCAAGACAAGTTCATCGCAGTGGTGCAAAAATTTAATCTAGATCCATGTTTTAGCACCTTAGCATTGACTTGTTACTCTCTGGGTGTTTGCCCCGCCCTCCCTTCCCGTCCCCCAGACGGCGTGTGGCCCTGGAGCCAGAGAGTGAAGGAGTTCAGGCGGAGAAAGAGAAGGAGGCAGCACAGTGAGTCCACAGCACACAAACATCACAACGTCTGTATCAGAGATTAATTGAAAGCGATGACCATGGTGTAGAGCGGTCCACCTCTGATCACAGGTTTGATCCCTGTTCTGCTGATCCATGTGTGTCATGATTTTCTTTAGAAAGACTCTGGACACCAGGCTACTTTTAATGTTTTTCCATACATTCAACAATAGATTAGGTTCAAATAAGAATTGTGGAGAAGAAAGATGAAAGATGAACTTGTCAGAGATCCAAGTCTGGAGCTGAAACCCCAAGTACCTTTATTTTTTACAATTAAATGTCTATTTAAAACAAACTGCTGTATTTGTTTTTTCAATAATCAGGAATTTGAATTGAAAACAGGAATTGAACCAAAAATGTTAGCATTAAAACAGAATGTTTTGCTGGATGTTTTTTCCTAGAAAAATGATCTAAAGTTAAATGGATCCATGAATTTAAGAGGGAATGTTCAACCCTTTCTGGAAGTAATGCTTCATTTTGCCTTTTAGAGAACTAAACTTTTTCAGGTTTGGAGGACCTGATGTTAGTCTGTGGAGCGCTTTTACCTTGAGCTCCAGTGGCTCTGTGTGATGTGCTGTCTTGGTCTGCAGGTGTTTGGAGTTCCTGCTTCAGAGCGGCGCGGCGGTGGCGCTGAAGGACAAGCAGGGCTACAGCCCCGTCCACTACGCTGCAGCCTTCGGGCACCGGCACTGCCTTGAGCTGGTTTGTTCACACGTGTACAGTCATGGCTGCTGCTCCTTAATGACCCCACACTAAACTCAAACTGTGAAATCCTACAGTATCAAACACAAATGCGTCAACAAGGTTCCTTTCAACAGGAGGCTTTCAGTCTCAAAATGGACTTTAAGAAGACTTTAAAAGACTTTAAAAAAAAAGTCAGACTTAAAGTTAAGTGAACTCAGAATGACAGTTCAGGTTCAGACAGAGTTCTGCTAGAGTTCACTCCTTTGTGAAGAAGATGATGATGTTGCTTGTAGTGAAAGACTACTTCATCCTGAAAAATCTACGAAAGAAAAAGAACAGGTCTAAGAAAAAACAGATCAGCTGTAAAAATGTCTGATTTTGGTTTTGTGGTCTGCAGCTGCTGGACAGAGATGATGGTCACCAGGAAGATGCAGACTGTGGGAACACCCGGAGCCCACTGCACCTTGCTGTAAGACTCCCACCATTCCTGATCCTTCCCTCATGCTGCCAGGATCATAAACATACAAGCTTTAGAGCAATGTGCAGGCATGAGCGTGTTCTGCATTGGAGAGCGTGATCCATTCTAAATGCTACTAAAACAGAAATACAAAAGAAAAAACTATCCATCCATCTATTTCCTACTGCTTATCCAGGACCGAGTTGCGGGGGCAGCAGTCTAAGTAAAGATGGCCAGACTTCCCGCTCTCCGGCCACTTCCTCCAGCTCCTCTATGTCCTCTATGAGAGACATAGTCTCTCCAGCGTGTCCTGGGTCTTCCCCGGGGCTTCCTCCCAGTGGGACATGCCCAGAACCCCTCTCCTGGGAGGTGTCCAGGGGGCATCCGAACCAGATGTCCAAGCCACCTCAAATAACTCCTCTCGATGTGGAGGAGCAGCGGCTCTACTCCGAGCTCATCCCGGGTGACCGAGCTTCTCCTCCTATCTCTAAGGGAGCGCCCAGCCACCCTGCGGAGGAATCTCATTTCAGCTTGTATCCCGGACCTCGTTCTTTGCATCATGACCCGGAGGTCATGATCATAGGTGAATATTGGAGTGAAGATCGACCGGTAAATTGAGAGCTTTGCTTTCTGGCTCAGCTCTCTCTTCACCACGACGGACCGGTACAGCGACCGCATGACGGTGGACGCAGCACCAATCCGTCTGTCTATCTCACGCTCCGATCTTCCCTCACTCGTTAACACACCCCAACATACTTAAAATCCTCCATTTGGGGAAGGAGCCCTCCACCCACCCAGAGAGGACAAACCACCTTTCTCCGGTTGAGAACCATGGCATCAGACTTAGCAGTGCTGACCCTCATCCCAGCCGCTTTACACTCGGCTGCAAACAGTTCCAACACATGCTGGAGGTCCTGGCTTGATGAAGCCAACAGGACATCATCATCATCTGCAAAGAGCAGAGAGGAAATCCTGTGGTTCCCAAACCAGACCCCCTCCGGCCTCTGGCTGCACCTAGAAATTCTGTCCATAAAGACTATGAACAGAACAGATGATAAAGGGCAGCCCTGCCGGAGTCCAACATGCACTGGGAACAGGTCTGACTTACTGTCAGCTATGTGGACCAAGCTCCTGCTCTGGTCATACAGAGACCGGACAGTCCTGAGTAAGGCTTTCTAGACCCCATACTCCCAGAGCACCCTCCACAGGACACCTCGAGGCACACGGTTGAACGCCTTCTCCAAATCCACAAAACACATATGGACAGGATTAGCAAACTCCCACGAACCCTTTAGCACTCTAGACAGGGTGTACAGCTGATCCACAATTCCACGACTAGGACAGAAACTGCATTGCTGTTCTTGAATCTAAGTTTCAACTATTGGCCGGACTCTCCTCTCCAGTATCCTGGCATAGACTTTCCCAGGGAGGCTGAAGAGTGTGATTCTCCGGTAGTTGGAACACATCCTCTGGTCCCCTTCTTGAAAAGGGGAACCACCACCCCTGTCTGCCAGTCCAGTGGTTCTGTTCCTGACAGAACAGCGATGCTGCAGAGACGTGTTAACCAAGGCACTCCCACAGCATCCAGAGACTTGAGGTACTCAGGGTGGAACTCCTCCACTCCCGGTGCCTTGCCACAGAGGAGCTTGTTGACTACCTCGGTGACTTCAGCTCAGGTAATGGACAGCCCATTGATGTTGGTGCATAATTCCTGGCCTTGACTATTATGTCCTTGTTCTACTAGTCCTGTACTATCTCTTCACAGTCCCGTGTACTTTTACTGTAGACGTAGTTTTTGAAATACTAGAATTTTAACATAGGATTTTAGTCCAAAAATAAGGTGTACATTGTCAACTTTACAGTCACTTTATTCAAAATTTAAAGTTGACAACTTATACCTTATTTTCAAACTAAAATCTATTCCTTTCATATAAAGGAAACATTTGACGCACATTTTCACAAAACAAAACTACTTGCAGTTCATTAATATTTTAGGTCAAATTGACAATTACAGTGAAAAAAAACCAGGATTGGTCATATATATAAAAAAAAATCAGAAATAGAAAAGAAAATTCAATTTTCATAGCTAGAAAAACTCAAAAAACAATGCATTAAAAGTACACAAATATTTGTGAACAGTTAGTACATGACCTTTAAAACAAGGATTTACTAGGATGTCTCTGGAATTTTGGACTATATGGATATCATTTAATCCCAAATTAGTCAAATTATACTCGGAAGTGCACTGAAAAAATGCCTCATTTAAAAATGTATAAATAACAAGCTATACAGTAAAAGTACACATATGTTTGTGAGGAGATAGTACAGTACTAGTCGAACAAGAATTTGTTAGTATTGCCCTGGAATTATGCACCAAAGTCATTTTATTTAACTTCTAAGTTGACAGCCATAACTGTGTCTTCACTATGAAATTACATATTTTACATTAAATAGTATAAATATGCAGTTAAACTCCATGTAGTTTTGTTCAGGGATTGATAGGTTTGAAAGGTTCAAATAACCTAAAACCTTTATCTCTGGAAAAGAAGGAAGACTGAGACAATTAGGTTCATTTTACTTGCAAGGAGAGACGGAGAGGAGACACTCCAACCTCCTCTGAGCACCCCCTTCCGGACCCTTACTATTTATTAAAATCTGGGAGTGCCCGAGTTCCAATCAGATGCAGCTCTGAAGGAGGGGAAAAGGAAAGAAAGACACAGCTGCACCAGAGGACGAGCGTTGTACAGAGTTTCAGCTTCTCAGCTCGCATGTTATCAATGTTGTGTCTCGTCACTCCTCAGCCACAGGTCTCCTTAGCAACAGGCCTTCAGCAAAACAGCAAGGTCAGCAACAACAGCACACTGCACAATATCAGAGCAAACCACATTTCAGACGCTGATTGTAGCTTCAAATAGATGACAATAGATTTTAGAAGATGTACAGTTCACTAACAATTTTCTTCTGCATTTCTGTTTTACTACTATTTAGAACAGATCAGACGTTTTAATGTTAAGAGAACGGGCTTCCATTGAGTTTTATGCACTACCGTAAGCCACTCCAGAACCACTGCATTCTGAAGGTCACAGTTTCCGTCTCTGCAGGCATATCACGGCCACGCTCAGGCCCTTCAGGTGCTGTTGCGGGGGGGGCAGGAGGTGGACCAAAAGGACCATGCGGGGAGAACTCCTTTGGCTCTGGCCGCCCTGCGGGGCCACACTGACTGTGTTCACACTCTTCTCAGCCAGGGGGCATCGCCGCTCTCCACCGAGCAGCTGTATGGACGCACGCCTTTGCACCTGGCAGGTGAGCGAGCACATTGAGGTTTTCTTCCTGTTGCTTCGTCACTCTCATGTGTGCTAATGTGCGCAGTCATGAACGGCCACACTACGTGTGTGCGGCTCCTGCTGGACGAGCCAGATGGCCCGGACCTCCTGGATGTGGCGGACCCTCAGGGACAGTGAGTACTGTTCTGGTTCTGGTGGCCGGCCTGTGGGTTGATCCCCTCAGGCATGTGACTGTTGTCTGCAGGACACCTCTAATGCTGGCGGTGGCAGGGGGCCACGTGGACGCCGTGTCACTGCTGCTGGAGCGGGAGGCTAACGTGAACGTGGCGGATAAGAAGGGCTTGACAGCGCTGCACCTCGGGGTGAGGCTACCTGAGCTCAGATGAAAGTTGGGGGTCTGTGCTGCAGTGTGTGACCAGCTGTTGTTGTGCAGCTCCTGTGTGCTCAGGATGAATGTGTCCAGTGTTTGCTGGAGCAAGAGGCATCTGTGCTGCAGGGAGACTCGCAGGGTCGAACGCCCATTCACCTGGCTGCAGCCCAAGGCCACGCCTCCTGGCTGAGTGAGCTGCTGACCATCGCCTGCTCCGAGTCCAGCAGTCTGCCGCCACTGAGGGACAGCAGTGGATACACACCCCTACACTGGGCGTGCTTCTATGGTATGTACCCCCCATCTATCTGTCCCTCTGTCTGTCCGTTTGTTTATCTCTATGTCTGTTTTTTTGTGTATTTATATTTTGTATGCCTGCTAATCTCAGGTGTTTCAGACAAATGAGGTCTTTGTGTGTGTGGCGGTCATGGGAGGTGTTCACCATTAAATAGCTGATTGGAGGGGGTGTGTGGTTGTGTGGGGTGGAGGTGTCGAGTGTGGGGGGTTGCTGGACGATCGGCTCTGTTGTTTTTCTGGGTTCTGGACCGTGTTTGTGCTGCAGGTCAGGACGGCTGCGTGGAGGTTCTGCTGGAGCAGCGGGGCTGCCGCTGCATCGACGGGAACCCCTTCACCCCCCTTCACTGTGCTGTGTAGGTGCCCCCTCTTCTCCTCTGGATGGGGACGTGGCAGCCTGTCTGACATGTCTGTCACCTGCAGGGTGAACGGTCACGAGTCGTGTGCGTCGCTGCTGCTGGAGGCCATGGGCTCTGACATCACCAGCTGCAGGGATGCAAAGGGCAGGTACGTGCCACGGGGGAGAGGTGTGGGACGGGGTAGGTCTGTGCTCTGATGTCTTGGTTATTCGGCAGGACTCCTCTCCACGCTGCAGCGTTTGCTGGTCAGATTAACTGCATTCAGCTTCTCCTTTCCCATGATGCACCTGTGGACCCTGCAGATGATCAAGGCCGTACCCCCCTGATGACAGCGGCTGCAAAAGGCCATGCGGGGGTTCTGGGTACTGTGGCCTTTCATCTTGAGCCTGTTTGCTGTCGGCAGAACCTTCACATTCATGCTCTGTTTTCAGAGGTACTGCTGGGCGCTGGCGCCCGGCTGAGTCTGAGCGACCGAGGCGGGAACACGCCGCTGCACATGGCCTGTAGTAATGTAGGTGTCCACAGGGGGCAGTCTGACTACTGAGCGATGTACCTGCATTATTAAAGACTCTGTTTTGGTCTTGCTGTCCAGGGAACAGAGGAGAGCGTACTGATGATCCTGCAGAAGCTGTCGGATACCACGCTCATAAACACCACCAACGCTGCACTGCAGACGTGAGTCTGAACGCACGCACACACGCACACGCACGCACACACACACACACACACACACACACACACACACACACACACACACAAACACACACACACACAGACACACACACACACAGAGACACACAAACACAGAGACACACACACACACACCATCTCCCCAACAAATGTGGACATCATGCATTACTGGTCCGGTCTGTGTGGGACGTGCCTGTTAAACTTGGCTCAGAAAGCTTTTAAGAACAGCAGCATGTGAAGGTGTGGTTCCTCGTGCGACAGCAGCGTATGGAAGGAGAACAGGATGCGAGCAGGAGCGAGCTCTCTCCTCTCTTAAACTGAGATTCAGCTGCAGGACTGCTGATGTCCTCCTCCTGTGAGCGTGTTTCTGAGACTCTCAGAAACCATTTTCCCGTCTGTTTCATCAATTAATCAAACTTTATTTATAAATATATCTTATATGTAAATATATAATTACAATTAAAAACAAAAACAGACAATAAAGAAATCAATAAATAGATAGAAATCCAATCCACCGTTTACCCACCCCTTCTCCCTCCATTAACACACACTAGCAATGACCAGCAAACAATATTCATCCAATAGTTGTGATGGGGTGTATCAACTAATCGACTTAATCGATGAATTGATTCCAATCATCTGATCAATCTGTCTGAGGCAAGTTTTTAATTGAACCGACTCGACCTAAACTGAATGAAAAATATCATTTAAATTGAGACTTGTTGGGTTTATTTTACTGTAACATAAAAACGACCAACAACATACATGATGCAGCAGAAACTGATCAACCATCATTCCAGTCCGATGTGTTTGAATTTATAAAGTCATGTGACCATACAGTGTTCTAGAATGTTCTAATAATGTTCCTTTGGATTATTCTGATGTTAAAAACAACAGTGGAATGAACTTTATCAAACTCAAATGTGAATGGATTTGACATTCATTCTTGTTTACTTGTTTGTTTGTAAACACATTTATTTACACTTGATTATCTTGAAGAAACACAAGAATCTGGAAAACGTCACTGTTCAGGAGCAGGAATTTATCTCTGAGTCTCACTGTTTTGATAGACAACTTCTAATTATGAAATGAATTGTTGTTAAATGAAGCGTTAATCCCCTTGTGGTGCTCTTTCCATGTGAGCAGAACCTCATATGTGTCCCATCCTGTTTCTTTGGACTATGTTAAAGAAACAATTTAAGGGGGGGGGGGGAGTTGTGGTTCTGGATCTCCAGGAAGTTTATGTTTCAGTGAAAGCAATGAGCTGCCAGAAAGTTCTCCCTATGGAACGGGTCTGGAATCAAACCTTCTGTCTTTATCAGACCTCTCCACCTGGCAGCACAGCGCGGCCTAAAGAAGGTAGTCCAGGAGTTGCTGTCCCGAGGAGCCAGCGTGCAGACGGTGGATGAAAACGGTAGGATGAAGGTGCAGCTGCATGGCTCTGTCCCCGCTCTGCTTCACGACTGCATGCACTATGCCGTTCTATTCCTGACAGCACACTGTGCGAGTTCTGCTTCAGTCTGCAGGGAGAGCAGACCACCGTCTGACTGGCCTTCACTACCACACATTTTATGGACCACTTGGACTTTTCCTAACTAAATTAAACTACTATTGATGAAAGAAAAAAATGGAAATAGACCACAAAACCTGCACACCTGCTACTTGATTTAGCACAAACCAGGAAATGTAGCAGTTTCTTAAATGCCCACTAGAGGCTGGATTCAGGAGGGAGCTTTGTTTGTGTGTCACTGAATCTCTCTCTCTCTCACACACACACACGCACGTACACACACGCACACACACACGCACACGTACACACACACACACCCACACACATACACACACACACACACGCACATGCACACAAACACACACATGCGCACACACACACACCCATGCACACACGCACACACACACACATGCACACATGCACACACACACACGCACATACACACACATGCACGCACACACGCACACACACACATGCACACATGCACACACACACACGTTACAAACAGGAAGTACCTGCTGGATCCAAAAATCCACAAACTTCTACAGAGAAATACGCATCTGTTTCTCTGTCGTATTTGTCAGAATGACTATTCTTGCATTTTTAACACGTTCTTAATAATCTTCAATTTTTTTTCTACAGTTTAAGTTATTTAAGTTATAAACTGACCATTCAGATAAATATAAATAAAAAGTAGGTGGAGCCTTCTGACCCCCACATCACAATGTTTGACAGTCTGTTTGATTTCAAGTGGTAGGGGTGTGGCTTACTAACGAGTCCACTCCTGATTGGTGAGAGTGGTTACGTTGGAGACGTTAACTCAGACCAATCACTGCTTACTGACGTCTGGCTCCAACATGGTGCCGTCTGCATCATTAAAAAATAGCGACTAAATTGACTTCATTTGGTTACTTTTCAGAAGTAAACCATTTTCTATGGTTGGGGTGGGGGCGTCACACTCACTGACTACAGTTCTCACACACAGACAATAGTGTGTGTGTATGGTGTGGGGGGGACGTGCAGCAGAACTTTGTCTCCTCTCCCTGCTGTGGCCTGATCCATGTCTGTCTCCTGCTTCGCCTCCCTGCTTCCTCTGTGCCCCCCCAGGTCTGACCCCCGCCATGGCTTGTGCTCCTAGCAGACAGGTGGCTGATTGTCTGGCTCTCATTCTGGCTTCCATGATGCCTTTCTGCTCCCCTTGCAGCTCGGGGGCCCCCTCCCCAGGCTTCCTGTTGAGGCCCCTCCCCAGGGGAAAGGGCCCTGTTCTTCAGGGGCTCTGCAGCACTGGGAACCCTTTGGGACCCTTGAGTGGGGGGACAACTGAGAATGACTCTGAGGACTCGGAAACCTTCTGACCCCCCCCAAACAGACTTTGGATTCTTCTAACCTGAGACCGTTTGCCAGAACCAGCATTGCAGCGGGACCACTGAACTTTAGGCTTTAAGGTGTTCTCCATCTTTTTTTCTTAGTGGAGGTCTCATGTTTTGTAAACATTGAACTCTGAGGGCTCTGCAGCACCACCTACTGCCATACCAGCTCCATCCAGGCCGGTTCTGGTCGGGTTCTGCTAAAAGCCATTTTATCTGTCTATTTGAAAGATGCCTGAGTGATCTTTGAGGTTTGGATTCTCCTTCACCAGTGCAGGTGAACCCACGTTAACCTTCACACATCTTCATGTGCACGTGAAAAAGTGTGCCCGTGGATATGTTTTCCCAGTGGGAACTGTGCACGTGAGCAGACACATTCAAACGCTGAAGCCTGATGAGGAGCAGATTACATTTCAGCTTCCTACTGAATCTCAGAGTTATGACGGTAATGATGATGACCTGAAGCTGCAGTTTGCTTATTATTATTACTAGTTGTTACTTTTAGGGTTTGTTTAGAATTGGAGTTCTGGTTCTATTCAGATGCAGATTTGGTTCTTTTTAGGAAACTGACTGGAAGAGTGTGACGATGATGTTCTCACAGGTCAGAGGTCACCTTCACAGTGAAGCTGGTGGGCTTTGAACCATCGGGAAACAGAAAATGATAAAATCTTCAAACTCTGGCAGAGCAAAGACCTTCACAGTTTTAAAGAGCCTTCAGATGTGTGATGACTCAGCAGATTCTGTTAGAGGGACGGCTTTTGAGAAATTCTTTATTTTTCGTTTCATTTTCTGAAAGTTTTCTATAAGGTGGAGCTGACAACTGTTGGATCAGGGTTTAAAAGAATCTTTTGTCTGAAGGCTCAGATTTGGTAGAAGTTATCATGACGATACGAAATCCTGCCAGCACCTAAATGTCAGGAAAGGCGGGGTCCCATCCACTGCCCCGCCCCAGTTGCAGCAATGTGCTGCTGTTTCATTCGTCTCCAGTGCCTTGTTGTATGATCGCTCTTGGATCTTTTGGGGGGTTTTGTCCCAAATGAAATCTTCTTGTTTTTTGGTATTGCTCTGAAATTATTTTGATGTTTTAGTTAAGAAGAAAGAAACTGTTAATATTTAAGACATTAAATGAATTTAAATCTTTTTCATATTTTTTCTCACAAAAACGTTTGTACAAAAAAGTGGTGAAGACCAAAGACCCTGAGTGCTGCTTTGCTTCAAGGTTGAATAATTTAGGAGGAGCGTCCGTCTGGAGGAGTTCCTCTGCGGTTTCACCTTCAGGCTTCTGCAGTATAAACCTGTGGAGGCTCTCCAGCTTCTTTGGTACTAAAATTAAAATGTGGCGTGGTTCTTCACACCATCCAGACGTTTGCAGAAGGTAAAGCTGCAGAGCACAAACGCCTTCATGAGGATTCCTGCTCCTCCTGGTTGATCTTCGCGTTTCCTGATGCAGTCCCAGTGTTTTATAGAAACTGTATGATTGAAAAATAAAACCATGTTTGGATTCTGAAGTGTTGCAGCTTTTCTTCTGGTTTTTCCAGAGCATTTTCATTATCCAGCAGAGCCTCTGGGGCAGAACCAGAGCTGGAGTTCAGGCTGTTGTTGTGGAGGTTCTGTGTGTGAGAATGAGGAACTGCTGATGTTCCTCGCCTCATTTCAGCAGAACACAAAGATTTGATGTTAAACTTTTATTAGTTACATAATTTCTGTACAATAAGAAAATCAGACACATCTTTATTTGACAAACTGAGGCCCTGCCCAGAAACCAAACAGAACCTCTTCCTGGCCAGAATGCTGGCATGGCAGCCAAGCCCTTACAGTCAAGATTCTACAGTCAGCAGTTGGTTCCTAGTGCAGTCCAGTGATCCGGTACCATCAAGAAGTATTTGTCCATGGCCTCACAGAAGCGGGCCCGGTACAGTTCTGGAGAAACCACGGTGGGCATCTTCCCTGCAGACAGGAAACAGCAGTTATGTGCCTGCTGATCATCCGCAGAGTTTCAGCATCAACTGAAGAACTGGGTCCGTCACAAACCGGATCTGAAGGACTCAAGGCTGTATGGGCTCTGGAAGTGAACAGGTTTTGAACCTGCTACAGAACAATGTGGGGGACCGAATTTTAGTGACCCCAGCAGAGAAAGCAAAGACCTTAGATGTTCTGACTCCAGAAGAGTCCAGCTCACAGAGCTGCAGTTCAGAACTTCCATAATCATCCACTTCAGGTCATAGAAATAGGAGACTGCCTGAACTGTCATTTCATAAGAATTCATTGTAATCTCAGCACTGGACTACACACAGCAGTGCACGTTGACACAGACAGACTCACACTAATCCCTGCTCACTGATGACATCTGGCTCTAACATGGCGACGGTCATACCATGAAAAAATGGCGACTGAATTGACTTCATTTGGTTGGAGTCAGAAGTAAATCATTAATTTACAGATGAAGTCAGACTCACTAAGGCTATGTCTGAATTCTTCATCATTGTTTTATTCTTTCCATAGTTTCATGTGCTGACAACACAACCACACAGACATAAATAGAAATTAAAAGCATTTGTGTTATGGGGGTCTGGATGTGGACTCATACTCAAAGTTAAATTATAAAAACACACTACAGGTGGATCCAATGTGGACGAAATGTCTTTGAAACAAGTCAAAATGAGGCTCAGTAGTGGGCGTGGCCTCCACATGCCCATATGACTATCCTCCAACACCAGGATATGTTTCTGATGAGGCGGTGGATGGTCTCCTGTGGGCTTTCCACCCACACCTGGACTAAAGCATCCACCAACTTCTGACAGTCTGTGGAGCAACCTGGTGTTGGTGGATGGACCGAGAAAGGGTGGTCCTGATGTGCTCGATTTGATTCAGGTCTGGGGAATGGGTGGGTGGGTTTTTTTTTAAAGGGCAAAAAAATGTAAAAACCTCAGAAAACGTAGATGGTTTATGAAAAAAACATTAAAATACACGTTTTCCCCACAAATTGTTCAGACACAATTTATTGTGGTCTGTATTTGCCAATCTTGTGAGCATCGATGCACATCACGATTACATTTTTACGACACTGGATTCTAGAACTGTAGGTTTAGACAGCTCTAGAAAATGGTGAATGCACTATGTAGTGAGTAGTGAAGGAATTCAAACACATCAGTCCAGTTCTCAATCAGTCAATGGCACAGACAGAAGCTGAGCTCCTGAACTGTATTACACTGAAGCATCTGACTCCAGAATTCTGCAGCAGCATCAGAAACAACAATCAGACTCTGGAAATTGTTAAGAATAGAACTGCTCTTTCTGTATCCTCCAGATCCTTGGAAAACTCCTGGGTTGATATCCTGAAGTAAGAAGGAATGTTATTTACAACCATTCCTTCAAAGCTAAGAAAATTGAGAGAATAAAGTCTTCCCAACTTAGAGAGAAGGCAGGGACATGTAAGGATCCAGTGTCAGAGTGACCTGCAATTATTAATTACTACGTGGACTAAAATTCCTGTAAAAAAAGAAGATCAGCTCAAGTTTAAGAATAACTATTTGAGAAAGGAGACGGATGGGCTATTGGCCTCTTTTCTGGGAATCGTCAGAGCGAAAGGAATGGTTTCAGGGATGTGTGACAGGTCAGGTTCAATGACCTATAAGAATAGGACCGAATAGAGATCCGTGGACTCCATCTGACTGGGTTCACTGAATTTGGTCTCCGATTGATGATTGGTTTTGAAATGATGAAGATCTTCTGAATGTATTTGTGAGTAAACAGACCCTTAAAGTTCACTTTTTTCCTCAAAATCAGGGCTGTTAAGGAAAGAGCACGAAGCAGTTTCTCATTTGTGAAGCAGCTCCATCTTCAGGCTGCTTTAGACCTGAGAACAAACCTTTCTGAACTCTGTCCCCCATCTGGGTTTACTTTTACCTTGACCCCCCAGGATTCCTGTGGATTTGACAACCATCTCCAGTCTCTTGTCCCACGTGAAGGTCCTGATGTAATCTGCAGAAGAAAGTACAGATGAACAACTGAAGAAGATGCAGCAGATTGTGCTCCGTACCACCCTCCTCACCTATGATCCCCACCACCAGCTGGTCGGTGGTGTCATCCCGCCCCACCAGGAGGGAGTAGTCAATGATCAGGTGACTGGATAGGAAGTAGGCGTCGCTGTGAATGGCAGCCCGCAGGATGGCCTTACAGTGAGAGCGGATGTAGAGCGGGTTGTCGTGGATCAGCTTCAGCAGGTTCTCGTCTAGCAGGACCACCTCGCAGCTCTCCTTCCCAGAGTCCGTCTTCACATTCCGGTTCCTGAGAGAGCCCTTCAGGTCAAACACCTGAAGACACAGTGCGTCAGCTCACGGAGGTCCAAACACACTCCGTCCTCACTCTGCTCACCTGTGACATCTTCCGCCCATAAAAGAGGTTCTCCATCACCAGCAGGTCCAGTTTCTTCTCTGTGTTGTTCTGGGAATTCTTGTAGCCAATCCGGTAAACTCCCAGGATCTTAGCGAGTGCTGTTGGGCGCTGTGGAACAAACAGGTTCTGTGAACATCATCTCCAAGCAATGGGGTAGGGGCAAAAAGAAGCAGTGCTGAGGGGGTGGCTCCACAGCCACCCCAGAACATGATTTCTGCAGGATGGGGGGGTCAGACACAGACAGCTGCAGACCTTCTGTTGCACGGCCCCCGTAATGTAGGTAAAGTAGTGCGGAGCAAAGTCCAGGAAGGACTGGACCTCCAATCTGGGCATCTGCTTGAGGATGAAGCGGTCGTCTGAGCAGGACACAGAGGTGTTAATACTGCAGCTACATCAGAGCTCAGCGGCTGTGGGGCAGTGACCCCCACCTTCGGTGGCGTAGAACACGGCTCCAGACTTTCCTCCCCGCGCCTGCCAGTTCACACAGTGCGACAGCGAGCGGACAAAGTCCTCCTCGCTGCTCTCCATGATGTCCTCGCGCATCTTGTGGAAGTCCTCGGCGTAGTAGATCCGACAGTAGAACTTGGCGTTGGCGTCAGAGAATTCTGAGTTGGAAAGAAGACTCCTGCGGTTTATTTCTCGCCTGCTGGACCTGGCAGCAGCATCTAACACAGTTTATTTTTAAATGAACCAATGCAGCACTCACCCGGTTTAATTCATACCTGTCTTATTGTACTCAATCAATGAACTCTAAAATGTGTATTTCCTGTTGACTACAGTAACACGGGGTGTTCCTCAGGGTTCTGTCCTGACTCTTACTTTTATCAGTCATCTACTTTCACTTGGTAATATTTTAAAGAGACTACATTTTAATTCTACTTCTACACCGACGACACCCTGCTCTACCTGGCCCCCGATCCCAAATCTGCTCCTCCCTTTTAACAAAATGTGGTTTTCTCACAGCGTCCATCATGACAGTAACACATCTTTTTTACTTGTTCTCTCTAAATCCACTTTCTCCAGGATTGACAGTCTTTCATGAACTAGTGTTTACTTCACTGTCTTTGTCATTCCTGGCTCTTTCTCCTCCCACATTAGTCAAACTGATCTGAATCCAACAGTTTTTCCCCCTTTCCCCACAGCTGTTCCTGTACATCCATTCTGTGTCTGTCAGGTCCATCCCTCTAAGTCTGATGCTCGGATCATTTCCTGAAACACCTTCACTGATGACATCAGTCAGTCCATCTCAAAACTGAGGTGAAGATCCTTCCTCACAACCTGGCTCCTCCCCATCAGCTCAATCCACCCCCCCACATCGTCTCCTGTCATCTGGTTGTTTTTGCATCAGTGGTTGGAGAACATTCAGCAGGTTTGCTCCTCACCTCTGGAACTCTACTGCACGACCTCCACACCATGAACTCAGTCAGTGTTTCAATCATGGTTTACAACTCACTTTGTCTATGTCAGCTTACAACATATAATATGAACTTGTGTTGCTCTTTGTTTTAATAACACCTGTAAGGTGACTTTGAACGGCACCTAGAAACACATTTGATTAGGCATTATTGCTATGATTGAGAAAGTGAAGGAATCTCTGCAGGTTTGTGATGTCATGTTTACATCTGGAGCTGTATTTGTGTTTTAGGAAGAACCCTTAAAATAAGGATTTCAGGTTTTAAAATTTTAGGAGTTTTTCAGAGCGCATGGATGCTAACAAACCCTGTATACAGCTTTGAACTACAGGTTGCTGGACACTCACGCAGCTCCACGTGTGGGTTCAGGCTGTGCTTCTTCTGCTTGTCAGCAGTGTCGGCGTCCTCTGAAACACAATCCCAAATGTTAGACGAGTGTCCTCATGCTGCCCTCTGTGTGTGTGTGTGTGTGTGTGTGTGTGTGTGTGTGTGTGTGAGAGGTTTGGACACACACTGAGCAGCTCGGCGTCGGTGCTGCTGCGGCTCTGCAGAGCAGATGAAGACTCGCCGGGCCTGGCAGGACTGCTCCTCAGTCGACCGTCTGTGGTGCTGCAGGACACAAGCACAGCGTCACGCTTCAGGAAGACGGCTGCTCCTGTCCAGCTGAAGGCCAACTTCAGCATGAAACTGAAAACGTCTTCACTTCAAAAGGTAGAACCTTCAGAAAGACTTTGGTTTGTTCAAACATCAAAGGTGTGAGCAGCTTTCTGTGTCAGACTTCTACATGCAGTTCAGCCTCTATAGCTTTGTCTCCTTGTACGTCAACAGACTGTGTGCTTTCTGCCTTCACTTAAGGCAGATTAGTTTTAAATGAATGAATTCATTCATTTGAATGTCAGCATTGACCAGCACATGTTAAAACATAATGGGAAGGATTCTATTACTGCATCTGGGATTGTCCTGTGGAAGTCAAGTTCTCTGCATGTTTGAAGGTCCAGTACCTTCCAGCTGCTGCAGATTCTTCTCCTCCTGCCTTTGACATCTTGGACAGATCATCTAGAGCAGTCTTGTACTCTTTGCAGCTGGAAGAAAAACTTATATGTGAGCCAGTTCATGTAAGACACACAAAATCACACACACACACACATACATACAGCCAGAGGAAGGATGTAGTTACCTGAGGGCAAAAGCGATGATGGAGCTGGGCTCTCTTTCACACACAGCGATGGGCACACGCTCGTGTTCGTGCATCAGGTAGTGTTTGTCCGGATCGCTGCAGACAAAAAACTGTGAGGTGAAAAAGCTGCTTCCTTTAAGCAGACATGCATGCTCTGGAGAAAAGGCGTTTAAAAAGATCAGCTCAGGTGTCCTCCAGGAACCCTCAGAACATGCAGAAGCAGGCCTGCTGCTCTGCAGCCTTTCAGGGAGGCTGTTTGCTCACAAGCTTTATCAGACTGTGCAGGAGAAAGGTCTGATCAGAGGAACGTCAGACTCTGCAGCTCAGACTCTGCAGGCCTCTGTTAGCACATCAAGTGTCAAAGTTCATGCCAGGACAGCCAACCAAACACGCCTTTGTTAACTAGAGGACCACACGGCTCAAACAAGCCATCAAAAAGCCCTCGTGAAAAAACCCAGCACAAACACCTCATACCAGCTGTTAGGCACGGCAGTGGGAGGCTGACGGTGTGGGCTTTTTTTGCAGCTACAGGACCTGGACACAGAGAGTGGCTGAGCTCATTGGGGTGCCAAGATCTCAGCGCAAAGACCTTCTTACCACAACACTGGGAGCTTTGAAGACAAACAATTCCACCTGACTGCATAACTTACAATGGAACCGGGATGGGGCTGAAGCTGTTGCCGGGCAGAAAGTTGGCCAGGATGGCCTTCATGGTGGACTTTTCCTTCACCTGGCTGTCAGTAGAGCCCAGCAGGTGTCCATCAAACACATCTAAAGAAGATGAAGAAGGTGAGGAGCAGCACAAAGCAACGGACAAGATCTTAGCACTTAAGAGAGAAGAACCTTCAGGTATGCTGAGGGAGTCCTGCTCCATGGAGGCGGGTCCGGGATCGGCCGGGTCGCCGCTAGGCTCCCCCACAGCCTGCTGCAGGGAGGCAGTGGAAGGCAGTGCCGAGAGGGGGCGGTCCTCTGCTGAAGAAAACAACGTTATTAACCAGGAAGACCATGGAAAAGTTCTTAAACATCTTCAAACATGCCTTTGTCTCCATTCTGAACCATAGGAGACGGGTTTCGGGGAGAGGAGTCCAGGGCACTCTGGAAACAACAACAGAGCAGTGTTTGCTAGGAGCTGTGATGAAAACCACAAGCTGGAATCTTCACATCAGAGATGTCAAAAGGAGCATCTGAACTTTGCTGGAACGTTCCTGGAGCGGTGACCGTTCATCCCCGTTAAAGTAACGCCGGATCCGCTCGACCACCGCTGATGTTTCTGAGGGTTCCTCCCACCGCTCCGAACGTTCTGATCTGTTTAAAACATTACGGCGGTGATGAGAGGTCCATTCTCCGCTCCGCTAAAGTTCACCCCAGCTTTGGTTCCGTTAGACCAACACAGAAATCTAGAACGCTGGATCACCGCTGGACACGGCGTTGCTGGAAACGGTGTCGGCCGTTGAAGCAGCGATCCATGGCAGCGATGAACTTTGATGTGGCGGAGCCGGAGTGAGAATGGACATCGAGTTAGCCCAAAAACTGCATCTCCATGGATCCTGAGAGACGCCCGCATGCGCAGAACGCCTTCTACCTACACTGAAGCAACCAACATTACATCAACGCTCGCCACAGCTCGCTGCTGCTAAACCAATGCTAAAGCTACGCCGCCTTCAGCGGTACATCACTACGCCAAAGCCCCTGTTTGATTTTTTTCCCTCATTGTGTGCGCGATGACGAGAGCCGCTCCAGGAACGTTACAGCAAAGTTCTGCTGGTGTGAACGGGCCCTAAAGTTTAAACCAGGACGGCGCTGACCTGGTGTAAACTTTAGTTTCCAGTCAGTGGGTATGAACATGAACTTGACTCTGCGTTTGGGAAGATCACCGAGACGTGGTCCTGACCTTCATGTCCTCATTGGTGGCTGGTCTGTGCCTGCCTGGACTTGGTGGGACAGACAGACGTTTCCTGCCTTTCTCCTGCTGGAATAGGTCCTGAAGTCTGTGAGCAAAGAGTGTCAGAAAACGACAGAGACTTCAAACATGGAGGATCAGAACACGCTCAGCATGAATGCAGTTTAAGGTCTTTCCATGCTGAGCTTCAGCAAAGCCACAGCTCAGGGAAGCAGCTTCACATCCTTAAAGAGGTTTGGAACTGAGAGGGGAACCAATGCAGTTCACTGTGTGACCACTAGCTAGTAACCCACATCCACGTTAATGTAAAAAAGTCGATCTGCCGGACAGAAAAGCAGCATTAATTCCGGTTGAAAAGAGCCCAAAACAAACCCACAGGTCACATGACAGGATTTGATCATGTGACCCACAGGTGATTAAAGGATTTCAGATGAAAGAATGAAGGAGTTCAGGGTTTCAGGTAGGACTTTTTTGCTGAGAGATGAAGAACAGAAACATTGAAAAACCAGAACAATTGGAGGAACATTGAAGAAACATGATGGCTCCACCCTACAGTCCAGAGCTTCAGACCGACCTCTACTTTTATTTCATCTTTCCATACAGAGCAGATCAGAACCTGCAGGTTCTAGTTCTGACCTGCTGTTCCATGACTGCAGCATCTCACACAGACTCTGCTTCTTCACCACCAGAGACTCCAGGACAGCCTGCAGCTGCTGAGGAGAGTCCAGGCCACAGGACTGCAGTCGCACCAGAAGCTTTTCAATCCAGCTGCGAAGCTCCGCCTCCTCCATCTGAACACAACGGAGCAGAACATGAAGCCAACAGAAAGATGCAAAGAAGACAAAGGAAGGCCAAATTCACCTACGTCCTTCTGAGCAAACAGGTCCTCCATCTTCTCCTCCCGTGTCTTACTGAAAGTGTCTGTCTTCAGGGAGGTGAGACGGTCATCGATGGCGAGGTACACCTGAGACACTCTGAGAAGAAGAAGTGGAGCCTCTAAGGATAGCAAGGTTGAAGTCAGCAAAACCACGTTTGACATTGACCAAAAGCTCTAATCTGATCCACAAAGCCCACCATGAAGCAGCAGCACCCAAAACTGAAAGAGAAAACCAGCTGATTCCCATATGATGTCATAGAAACCATTTCAGACACGACACATGAAACTCCCACCAGCCTGTATAACAATCAACACTACATGGACTGTTCACATCTGAAATAAATCACCCCAAAACACTTGCTAGGAGAACAATGGGACAGAAGTTTTCTGTGGCTGTGAATGAGTTCATTAAGTCTTTTTCTCCTATGGCTAACCCTGCTACCGTCTTTCTGTCCTACATAACAGGATTGCATCAACCAGGACGGCGCACACACTCTGGAAGGGCTTTCCCCACTGAGCAGGACAGTACCGGGGTTCTTCATTCAAAACCATTTTAAATCCATCTAGAAGGCCCTTGCAGAAAACATGCAGCATCACCAGTCATCAGCACATTTACTTCTGAGAGAAGTCCTTCAGTTCCTGCTGCAAGTTGGTTTTAGAGGGCCCCAGGTTCTTGATGAAGATCTTGGATCGTGGAAGACAGATCTCCAACAGCCTGACAGGTGTGTAGCTGAGGAAACCAGAAAAACTAGATGGCTGGATGTGCAAACAATGACTGAGAAACAGGTTGTGGTGCTTCTTGGTTCCATTCAGTCTTGGGTTCAGTGGCAGGAGAACAGGTAGAGACGTACCTGAAGGAAGCTACCATCTGGTTGTAGGAGAAGTACTGGTGGTAATCTTTATGAATGGAGTGTCCACAGGGCTCTGCGTTGGCCCGTCTGCTGTACTGGTGGCCATAGAAGCGAAGCTCCAAGTATTTGGCAAAAGACATGGACCAAGAGTCGTTGGACAGCGGCACCACTGGAGTCACCTGCAGAGAGGACATGTGGTCTCAGCCATGAAGATCCCACAGCTCAAGCTGCAGCTGGGATGTTTCCAGATGAACACCCAGGAAGAAGACTCCATCATCAAGTCCAACTCAGCTGTCAGACTATCCTACCTTACAAACTCTACTGATTATCAAACGTTCACGAAACAATCTTCTGCTGAGTCACAGAAACCAGGAAAAATGCACTCGTGCTTTTGTCAGATCCAGGGAACTCATCAAACCGGCCTTCACTGCAAATTGTTTGTTTGTGTGTGATGTGGAAACGTGCGAGTGTGTGTGCACCAGTGTTGTGTGGTGAGCTTTGTGTCTGATGCAGTGCTGAGTCAGTCAGATTTACAAACATTATGAACCTAATATTTTGACAAACTACTGAATGATTACTGCCTGATATAGTGCACTAAGTAGTGACTGAACTCAGACACAACCTCAGTCTCAACCTTTGCAGTCAGTTGTAAAGTAACAGACTCCTGTTGAACTTTATTAGCAACAACAGAACAATTGCGAGCTCATGAGCCCCGTCTACATTGAGGCAGAGCTACTGGATGCCTCACACTGTGTCTTCTCAGTGCAGCTTTATATCAGATCCAACACTAACAATAAAGAAACATTAAATTTATTGACTACAAAAAAATGAGGACATGTAATAAAAATGATCACATTGTATAAAAATATTTAACAACGCATTACATTATTAGCATACGCTGAGTAAGTTAACCCAGTTTTACATGGGTTTGAACAATCTAATGTGAGGCAGAGCTCAATGCTGCTTGACCTCACAGCCTATGCTGTAATTAAACAAGAAATATGCAAAAAACAGACATTTTGAGAGTAAAAATGATTAAAATCATCCATATAAATTGCATTTATAGCTCAGATTAGTGAAAACATATTTTATTATTAATATAAGATCTCAAGATGGCATGTTTGTGGTGAGGATGATGACAGCTGAAACCCCGACATGCACTGTTATGCGTGTGCAAACCTTCACAGTGTGCACGTTTGCTGACCTGCTTGCAGATGCGACACCATGAGTAGTTGAGAATGGTGTGCTGATACCCAGGCACCGGAGAGTCCAGCTCCTTCAGCACAATCTGCACGCAGCCACTGCCGTGGACGAAGCGGCGGATGTGGTGCACCATGGGAGTCTCACAGAATGGGCTGGGACATGGGTATGATGACCTGGACAACAGAGTCTGTCACACAGAGTCCTGTAGGTTTCCTCAGGGGAGGGAAGCGTTGGAAAGCAGGTCTCACCTGAAGCAGTAGCGCTCCAAGAAAACCCCCAGAGACAGGTCGTTCTTTCCATAAAACTCCATCATCACAATCCTGTGAAGCCTCAGAATGGTTAGGCAGTGCTAGTTAAAGAGGAGCGCTAATGAGGTTGTGTGTGGGCAGTTTACCAGGGGCTGACACAGTGGTTGGGTGCATTGCTGGACTGGACCGATGAGCTGCTGAACAGCACGCACAGCCTCTGATGGTTGATGGGGTTCAGACAGTCCAGCTGAGGACAACACAGAAGAAGAGCAGAGGAGATCAGGCTCCTCACTGACAGTAAGGAGATTGCTCAGATTTAGTGCAAATGCAGCCAGAAAAGATGCACCACACCAGTCAGAATCACTTGCAATAACCACGTACTTCTGGAAACATCAGTAAGGACAACTAAATTCTGATGAGTTTTAGCTTCATAGGTTGTCACTTTTTCATTGGAGCGCCCCCTGGAGGCAGAAAATTACAGTTGCCTCTACTGCTATGTTCACATTGGGCTCAGAAATGAGTGTTCAAGGACCACTTCCAATGAAAAGTCGATATAAACGCATGCGTGTATGTGCGTTTTGGGCTTCTGCGTTCAAAACTTTTGCATTCACACATCATTAAGCAAGTTTTTGAGTCTGTTTTTGGGCTCTGTGTACAAAACCTTAGCCATTGAGCAAGCAATGGAAATGAAACAAGTTAAACTTTGACAAATCAAGGTCTCAGACTTGGTCGTATCGTATGGTTAGCATCCTTTTCAAAACACAGGAGAGTCAACGGTTTAAAATTGATCATGAAGGAGAAATTACAAATTGCAGTTTGTTCCCGGCTTGAATTATATATGACACCAAGTCTTTCATGCATTGGAACAGAGCTGAGAAAGAAAAAGCCTCATGGGAGATTCACCAAATTTGCAAAGCTTCCACATTTCACACCAAGTCTCTTCTAACTGTGAGTACATGCCCTAGTATCGGGTAGCAATGGCCCTTTGTGAATACCATATGCTAAAAGCGTGTTCAAGCACCTGCGTTCAGGGCGATCACATGCCCTTAGATTCACAGATTGAGCACATAGATTCAGAGTGTGAAGGCTGAGATCTCCTGGATTTAAATGGTGACAGTTGTTCCATCAGATATCCAAAGAGGAAGACGAGGAGGAGGAGGGAGATTTGTGGAATGAAACAGGTTTACTTTAAAGAGCACATTAACAAAAGGGGACAGAATATGCTTGATTTATGTTTTAAATCTGAAAGTCATAGATTTTTAAAAGACTTGTTGGATTTTAGTGTTCAGATGAACTAAAGCTGAATCAGGAAAGATATACACAGTCTTTCTAAACAGTGAGAGCAGCTCAAGAGACATTTGATCTATTGTCCTTTGGCTTTTATTTATCTACATATCTATATCTATCTGTTCATCTACAATGACCCTGAACGCTACAAAGCAGCATTAGTAGTCAGCTCTTCATGTTCTTCTGTTCTTCATCTTTTCAGAAACACTAATGAAACAGATCATTTCCTGGATTTAAGCTCCGTGAGCTTAGATTGAAAAGGGAGCTGGACTAACCTTCGGGGTCCAGCTGGTGTCACTTTGCTTGTTCTGCTTGTCCTCCTCACTGTCTGCTTTCCCCGGCAGTTTGGCAGCAGCTCTTGGACTGGCAGAACTAAAGGGATCAGCAAATTCTTTCTGCCGGATCCTGCCTCCCCTGGCTCTGTAGTCTGCCAGCATTCTGGCCAGATCCTTGCTGCTGCCCAGATGCTCCGCAATGCGGGTCTTGGTGAGACTATGGCAGGGCAGGATCTCTATGGATCTTGAGGGCCCGCTGGCAGCTGTCTGTGCCCCCACCAGGTTTGAGTGCGCCAAGTCTTTGAGCATCTGCCGTTTTCTGCGCCCATCTAGCTCTTTCAGGTCCTTGTTGAGAAGAGGAGAGAGGTACACCTAGGAGAAGGAAACACACAAGAAGGTGAAGCCTTTACAGGATGAAGGCCTGCAGCTTGAACTGCAGCTGTACCTGCTCTGGGAAATAGTCCCTGCTGGGGCAGTGCATGCCCTCAGCAGTGAGGAGGAAGGGCTCCCTGAAGGTGATGAATGGAGAGATGCACAGGATGATGTCCTTCAGCTCCTGCTTGAATGCAGCAGAAATGGACTTCAGGTGGTCATCAGATGAAGACACCTGCTCGGCCACAAACATCCCGGTGTCGTCCTGCAGTGGGTCTCGGAACAGCTTGGGAGTGACTGCGTGCTCCCTCTCTCCCAAACCAGGGGACCCCTCCCTCAACTGGCTGCCCTCCTCCCCTGTCATCCCAATAAGAGTATCCGAGTCCATCTCCTGGTCTTCTTCCACGAGAAACGGAAGCAGAGCAGGGGAGCTGGACACTGGAGAGGAGGTCTTTGTTTCCGTATCGAACGTCCCCTCTTGGACAGGTGGTGCGGCTGCATCCCGACTCAGTTTATCTTGGACAATGTCCATTTGCTCAATTTTTAATGAAGACTCTGAAAGACTGGCTTTGTCCTCAGGATGCCCTTCTACTACAGAGTCTTCACTGAGCACAGTGCTCTCCTGGCTGTCTCCGTCCATCTCCTCTTCAGCAGCTCCCCCACCCAGCAAGCAAGGGAAGGGGCTGCTCTGGGGCAAGCTGGGGGGCATCGCAAACTCATCCATAAGGAAGGAAATTTCCAGCTGAGAGTGGTATGCCACACACACCATCAGCTTGATTATCTCTTTTACCCTTGCCAGCTCATACTCCGTGGAACCTCGCAGCTTGATGGAGCAGCCCAGATGAGGGGGGCAGCCCTCAAAGAACATCAATGTCTTCAGTTCACCTGGACGCAAATGCAGACATGACATCAGCATGGAGCAGCTAGACCTTCAGCAGGTGGAGTTGCAGCGCAGGTCTTACTGTTGGGCAGTGTAAAGGGCTGCATGTAGAACTTGTGGCAGGTTCCCAGACGAGGTTTAGTGAGGAGCTGGTCCATGGACATGACCAGGTCCCCCTGGGTCATACGGCCAACTCTGTTCAGGACTTGCTGTAGGAGAAAACCACAAATCATCTCTGCTTGAGCCAGAAGATATAAGCTGTGAAAAAAGGGAGGGTTTGTGGTTTGTTTTTAAAAAAAACAGGTTGGCAAGAACATTCCCTCATCTACTCAAGTTACTGAGTTCAGGTGTTTCAGTCCCTTCCACAGGTGTATCAGCCATCATACAGAATGCTTTTCCAAATATCAGCTAAAGAACAGCTGCTCTCAATGAATTCCAGTCTGCTGCTGTGATGTTCCACTGCAACAATCCCCTCCTGAAGTTACTATGCTGTTAAATATTCCAGATTCAGCACTCGAGGAGTTAACACACAGAGGAGAAGATCAGGAAGGTCAGAAGGTCACGCTGATCGTGCAGCGGCGTGGAGCCTCTATGGAGCAGTGAAAACATCTTCTTTGGAGACGTGAACCAAACTTCTCCGTTTGACTAGCTGATGAGAGAGTTTGGTGATTGCTATGGTAACAGTTCCTGGCTGAATGCTTCAGCAGACCAAAACCCTTTGGACAGTCCAATGATTCCAACTCTGTGGGGTAAACAAAACCCAGGAGGCAAAAGCACTGACATGATAAAGCAAGGCTGCCCAATCCTGGTCCTCCAGAAGCCCCCCACACCTTTTCCTTTTGCTGACTCAGGTTTTTCATGGTCCTATGGACCTGATCCAAGTAATCAGCAGCAAGAAGCTGTGGAAGATCTGGAGAACAGGCAGGATGGTAGATGGAGCAGCCATAGAATAAAGATGTTATAATAAAATATGATTTTATATTTTATCAATGGATCACTATAGTTTTTTCCCCAAAAAATGTAAAGGAATATATGAAAAATAAATATTCATAATAACGTAGATGACTTTTTGAGAATGTGGACACCACATCATGAAGACATGATGATAAATGTTCCTGCAGGTCTTACAAACAGGGCTGGTTTCTGCTGGCACAGAGCTGGTGTCAGGCTGACATTATTCTGTCTTTACAAAATCAAAACAACAAAAAGAAAAAGTCTGCACAGAAGAAACTGTCCAGACCTCTTTAACGTTGATGACCAGGGTTATGCCATGTTCCATCAGCATCTCCTGAGCTATACGGGACACTGTCTTCTCCACCAGAACCAGGTTTGGTCGGACATCCACGATGCGCTGAACGTAATTCTTCAGAAACTCCCGCTCCTGAAGAAAGAACGGTGTCATTTTCAAAAGCAGTGCAGCTAAAGACCAGTTCTGGTTCCAGTTGGAAATGCAGCGTCACCTGCAGCACAATGGGGTCGATGCAGGTGAACTTTGTTTCCTCCCTGTAGAGGTACTCTATGGAACAGCGCAGCAGCAGGATTTTGGGATTCTTGATGTAGGGGTTCATCTAGTTCCCAGACAGACATTCAGTTGCTGAAATGAGTCTTTACACTTCATCCAACAATGACACTTTTTGATCTATCTAGTTGTCTGTTGGGCTACAGGGATGCTGGAGACTTTCCCCAACTACTGTAGGATCAAGGTGGGGTGGGACAGAGAGTGGGGTTCAGAGAAAGCACTCCAGAAAACACTGAATACAGTACATGATAAAGAAAGAACAAAACATAGGAAACAGCAGGCTCACCGCCCCCACTGTCTTTGTGTTTTTGAAAATATTAACAACTCATTAGGAAAGCATTTATACATATCTTAATAAAGACTAGATGTGACCATAAAAACCAAATGCATACAAAGGTAAACACTAGTACGGTGTGACCCCACCTTCTTGTGGGCGATGTTCTTGGTACAAACGAAGCCATTCACCATCATGGAGTCAAACTTTCTGCCTCCGGGAATCTGGACAAAGATTGAAAGTGGCGTTTCTAAGCTGCTGCCTCTGTAGCATCTGAAGATTAGAACAAAGACACGCCCACCTTCTTGATGTGGACCAGCTGTCGAATGTCCATGTCGTCGTCACAGTTACGAATGTCAGGCCGGACGGTCTGAACCACCTGTCGCACCACAGGTACGATGATGTCCCTCCACGACAGAGACAAGGACTCGCTGTAGAGCAGCTGCTGCAGCAGCGCCATCATGTGGCTGTGGTTGGCTGAGCTGAACATGGGGAGGGGGGAAGACACTGTTTACCTTCTAATTAATTTACTGTTTTTAACCTGAATTCAAGAATTTCTACACTTATATTCTACTTTCCCCCTTGTTCCTTCACGTGTTCAGAATGTCATGTGAGCAGCTCTTC
Organism: Oryzias woworae; assembly: GCA_016861445.1. NCBI lineage: Eukaryota > Metazoa > Chordata > Actinopteri > Beloniformes > Adrianichthyidae > Oryzias > Oryzias woworae. The sequence goes on along the minus strand of BOLG01000197.1, from coordinate 7,026,029 downwards.
TATGTCAGAGTTTATGCTTTGAATTATGTACAGAATGTTTGTAGGACATTTGTCTTTGAACTGCACATGACTGAAGCAGCTCCCGTCCCTTCGAGAGATCAAAATTGCTAATCCTGCAAAGTCTGACAGCTGCCCGTTTCTTTGGAGTCTGCTGAGATTTCACTTGTAGAGAATTGCTTTTGATTGTGTAAAGTAACATGTCTGACAACTATTATATTTCAGTCTAGTAATGAGTTTTCAGAGGCTGGTTGAAGCGGTTTGAGTGGGTGAAACAGGGTCTGGATGCAAGAAGTTTTAACGTGGAAACAAGTTTTCTCGCCTGATCGCGTCCCCGCTGTGGGATCAGTTCTACTGTGGACGTGGAGGCTGTCGATCAGATGCCAACTTCAACTTGAAGTTGACTTTTTTTTAAGCTGTGTGCTTGAAAATGTCCTTGAATGAAGAAACACAGATATAGTCCAGAATGGGTTCAAACACACAGTGGGGGCGGACCAGTAAATTGGCCACCCATATTGGTTATCAATCACCTCATATTTGGTATCAGCCCTGGAACGAGCATATCATAAATCAAGTATGTCATGTTTTATCAACTGCTTCCAAAGCTTTAGTCTTTCATAAAATCTTCATCTGCTTTCTATGCACTCTAACTGAAGCATGTTCTTCACTGGTTTTTGCAGAAACATTAAGGGGTCATTGCCTCATTCTCATGTCTTCAACTAAAATCAACCTAAGGTGGCTGTTAGCAAACCAGAAGAAAAGAAAGGCCTCTGGTAGGACTGGGTTAGAAAAAGGGTCTATACTCTGGCTCTGTATGGTCTATTTTCTTCACCCCTTCTTCTGTTCATGTCATAAAAGTGTTGTGTCAGAAACAGGAGCATAAGAAGTGAAATCTAGAAAGAGGCTGCAGGACTGAAAGGACCTTAAACTCAAAGGTGTTGCAGCTCCTGTGTGACTTCACTCACAGCAGCCTCTCCATGGCCTTCTTCTCCCCGTTCTCCTCTCTGAGCTGGTCCAGAGAGCTGTGGTGCCAGCCCAGTGGGGTGAACAGCATGTCTTTGGCCTTCTCCTCCACACGCCGGTTAAACAGAGACTCTGCAGGAAGATGAGCACATCAGGAAGCGCCGACAGGAAAAACCAGAGCAGAAAAAGCAGCTGAGATTCTACCTTTGATGAAAGCGTCGCTGATCAAGATGTTCTGACCTCCATCTTCAGACACAAGAAACTCTGCAGGCAGAAGCAAAGAAAATCTGAATTCTCCAGTTCTGACAAGGCTCAGGACCAGTGGCAGTGCTAGGACATTTTAAATGGTGGGGTGGAAGGGGGACAGCAGACTTTGAAAGCGTGGCAAATCAGAAAATACTGTTTTATTTTAATGTCAGTTTAGTTTAATGCAACATAATGCTAATTTGATGTAATTTTCACTGTATTTTTTTGCATTGGTCATTATATTCTATAGGGCACTGCAATCTTGCATCATTTCCTCCCTGTGGTCTGTGAAAACTGTCTGCATTTACACTGAACTAAACCGCACCAGAGTTCCTCTGCTAATGAGAACTTCAAACCAGAACTCTGGTTTGGTCCAAACCAGAATTCTGGTGATATTTCACCTCCAGGTCCGTTGCCAGTGGATGGAATTGCCAAAACTGGACATTAGAACTTCACTAAAATATAGAGCACGGAATCCAAAAGCAGTAATGAAAATACTTAAATGATTTAAGGTAAGCGAGGTAAGTGCAGCAAAGCGCCATGGCAACAAGCATATAAGCTCCACCTTTCTGCTGTCTAGGGGTGTTCACTGCTGCACAGCAGCAGCACTCGGATTCAACCCAAGCAAGTGCATCTCGAAAATTATCCAACTCAATATCTGTCTGGCATATGTTCGGAATATATATGCATATATATATGCATATGTATGGAAGCAAAACATCACCTGGTTAGAATATTCAGAACAAAGTGATGCCGCAAACCGTTTTCCATGCAGACAGTTCATCTGTTTGATTAGATCTCTGTGATGCTTGGTGAATTCTCCTTTTTATGGTTTTATTTACATTTAAAGTTTGAATTTCTGTTGCGAGAGTTTAAATAAATGTGCTTACAAATATCAAAAGGAACATGTGGCAACTGCCCCCCGCGCCACCCCAAGATAAACTCCTCTGGAGCCAGATCAAGAGAGCCTTTACTGGAAACCAGCTCTAGATCAGACCAGAACCAGACCTGATCCCTTCTGAGAAACATCTTGTTTTTCCTTCAGCAGCAAAAAGCCTAATCCAAAGCCATCAAGACTGATGAACTATTTGAAAATAATCCTGAATAATCAGCTGATGAGAGAAGTGCTTTCATCCCCACGTTCTGCAGACAGACTGTATGGCTGAGACACAGAGTACTTGCTGGGGTGAAACAGAAAAACAAAGATTCCAGTCCACTCATTTTTTTATAGTCATTTGAATGTACTTGAAGTCCTTAGTTAATACAGAAAACTGTGAGTCAGTTGTGAGTCAGTTGAAGACCAGATCACATTTATGATATCCATCAACACATCTGCAAACTTTGCTGTCATGAGCGCGCACCAACCTCTGTGCTCGGTGGCAGGAGGAACATGGGGATACTTGGACTGTTTCTTGATGTGAAAGTTGACATTGTTCTGCTCCATGTTCAGGTTGATAGAGGCCGCTGAGTCGCTGTCCACTGCCGAGTGGAAGCTGCTGACAGAAGTTCTTTTGCTGGGGCTGGCAGAGTCTGGAATCCAAAACACTCTGCTTCACAGACACTCCATGGCTTCAGGTGTGCAGACATCCAAAGATTAGACATACTTGGGATGGTGTACTCATTCTCATCTGCGAGCTGCTCTGTGTCGCTATCATCAAACTTGATGTCCTTGAACCAGGACGGCTCCGAGTGCCCCTCCAGGGAGTTGACGCTGTCGCTGTCTGGAGACGGCGTTTCTGAGAACTCTGTGCTCTGTACATTTAACAGAGACATCATGGTCAGAACAATCTGTTGTGAAAAGACCATAAAGGATTGTGAGGGCAGACCCCGCTGCCCCACATTTAAAAGTTAAGTTTGTTATATTTCTTTCAAATTTGTTGCAGAATTTATCATTTATACATGCACACAAATTTATTTTACTTTACACCTTCAATAACAAAGTTAACTTCATGATTTGTGCACACATTTAGTTCATTTTGTTCTGATGTGTTGAGTAATTCTTTTCTTGTGAGTTCTCCTTGAAGCCTGATGATGTGGCAGAGGGAGGAGCTACACAAGTTGCTGATGTGGCAAAAGGGAGGAACTGGAAATCTTCCTGGACACTCCCATTTGGAGATGTTGAAAGTGGGGGAGACAAAAGTTTATTCTTTTGTTGAATTATTGTTTCTTTTGTTAAAATATGTTTATCTTGATTTGAAGTATAAGTTAGTTTTGTTTGTTAATACTTTAAATTACTAGTAATTTACTTCATTAGTTACTGGTTATGTTTTCAATGTTTTGTATTGTTGTCCCCTCCCTATTGTGTCTTTGGTCTGATCAGCCAGTAGAAATTCTCCCTGATGTTTCCTGTTTGGCGGGTCCGTTTTGGTTTAGTTACTTTGAGCTTTTGGTTCTGAGTCTCTTAGTTACATTTTGTTAAGTTGACCCCATTTTAACTGAAGTCCATGTATTTTTGTTGGGTAAAATAAAAAACCCTTTATTTAAAGATTCTTTTTTGTCCTGTGGCTCAATCCTCATGGCCGAGCGGACCGTGACAAGGATGAACAAAAGAAGCACGCTAAAGACATTCAATCAAGATGGACTCACCTGGAGAGGGCGGTAGAGTGCATACTCGTCCCTGAAGAGCTGGTCGTGATGAGTGACACAGTCCAACCAGCGGCCATCCACTAGCGCCTGGCCAATGGCAATAGCCTGGGCCCTGCAGTGCACACATCAGGAACCTTCAAACTCTACCAGGATCTGGAACTAGAGTCTGCTTCTTTGAAACAGGAAGTGTAAAAAGCTCTTCCAGAAACGGAAAATCTGAAAAATTCTTAAGCTGATCCCTAACATAACTAAGCCTGCTGTCTGTCAGCTCTGAACCAGAATCAGAGTCCCCAAAGACAGGAGTTCATGCTGGAGTTCATGCATGCTCTCATCCAAAATTCATCTGCTTGATTTGAACTAAAAATCAGGAAGAGAGCGCTCATCACTCATGCCTCAGGAAGGGGTCTTCTCCCCCCACCCTCCCATCAAATACCTTTGATTACCTGGTGGAGATGGTGCCATTCCTCAGCAGCCAGTTGACAAGCTCCTTTCCCACAATGCAGTTGGGGTAGGTCCTCAGCCAGTACCTGTGGTCCTGGAACTCCATTCCTGTGTTATTATGGCAGATCTTCTTCCACAGGTCCCTCAGCTGAGAGGAGTCCTGCAACAAACACCACAATCCAGCATCACGACCAGGCCAGAGGGAAACTCTGCTGACACTGAAACCAACATGAGGGAAAGGAGCCACCACCAGGAGGATCTTCCTCTCCTCCTCACTGTGGTCCAGCTTGGTGCTGCTCTTGGTCCCGGACATGGCTCTGCTTGTGGGCGGGCTCACTGAACTGTCGTAGGATGGAACCAGAGAAGATCCAGAGCGGTCCAGCGACAGGTTGGTCACACTGGCAGACCTGAAGAAGAATAACCGTCACTTAGTTGGCTCAACAAAACTCTTAGACAAAACGTACTCATGGAATCTACGGAATGTTGGGATTGACCCTCAGGACAATCAAAATGCTGATCATAGCACTAAAGGAGGGATACATGTATGTCACCACACACCCTCGAAGGGAAAACCACAAACATTACTAGCTGATGTTTAGTGGGAGTTTGATAGATCACATGACTCTTTCATAAACTATTATAAATATTTGAATCATGTCTGCATTATCTCTGGCCTGTTGCTGAATGAATTTCAAAATCAAATTAAACTAACAACCCAAAAATTAGGAAGATAACTTTGGTTCAAATTTTGAAACTATGAAGGTTGTTTGAGAAATGTAAGAGAAAAGTAGGACTTTGATGCTAGGAGACATTGTGGTCCCACAGGTATGTCAATCTTAGAAGAGTCTAGGAATTTATGTTTCACCAAAAAAAACATGTCTCACTTTATTTACCTATAGGAAAAAAATGATGAGCCAACTGACTATTTACAAAAGAAGGAGGAGCTTCCCTGGCGTGCCAACAACATCTCAGCTGTTGTAAGGAAATCTTGAAAAGCCCCACCTCTTTCTTGCAGGTGACTTCCCCACATCTTCTGGCAGCGCCGAGAGCCTTGCGGTGAGGCCGCCGTTCTGAGGCTCCTGATGGATCATGCTAACACAAAAAATCATAGTGTTATTTTCTTATCTTGAATCTTCCTCTATATCCAATCTGATTTCTGGTGAGGGAACTCGATAGAAAGCTTTTAAAGCTCAGATGGAAAAAGGAAACAAAGACTCACTTTTTTCTCATCCCAATAGGAGTTTTTCTATGCAGGAGAGAGGAAAAAGAATTTCTTTGAGGAAAATCGATCGGAGAACACAGGAGCAGAAGATGAAGAAACGCATGACAGGAGATGGAAGTTTACTACAAGAACATCAAGAAGAAGTTCAAATCTGTTTGTCAGTGTAAGACATCCTTTTATCTCATTTAATTTCACATTATTCTTAATTCATTTCTGTTTTAAGAGCTGCTTTTATTTTGCTGCCTGAGAGCAGTTGACCAACTTTTGATGTTCTTTACCACAATAAACGTATCTGTCTGTCTTTCCATCCATCAATCTTTCAACTCACTCACACATACACCCACTCATCTATCAATCAGCACATCTACACATCCATCCCTTCGTCCATCCATCCGTCCATCCATCCATCCATCCATCAGTCCGTCCATCCATCCATCCGTCCATCAGTCTGTCCATCCATCCATCCATCCTTCCATCCATCCATCCATCAGTCCTTCCATCCATCCATCAGTCCGTCCATCCATCCATCCATCCATCCATCCATCCATCAGTCCGTCCATCCATCCATCCATCCATCCATCCATCCATCAGTCCGTCCATCCATCCATCCATCCATCCGTCCATCCACCCATCCATCCGTCCATCCATCCGTCCATCCATCCATCCATCCATCCATCCATCCATCAGTCCGTCCATCCATCCATCCATCAGTCCGTCCATCCATCCATCCGTCCGTCCGTCCATTCATCTATCCATCCATCCATCCATCTATCAGTCCGTCCATCCATCCATCCGTCCATCCACCCATCCATCCGTCTATCAGTCCGTCCATCCATCCATCCATCCTTCCATCCACCCATCCACCCGTATCCTAAGCAGTTAAGCCAGCAGGACGTACAGGTGAAGCAGTTCACACAGGAAACTTCTGCATCAGGAAGTCAAGACAGAAATACAGAGGAGTGTGAATAACAAAGGAGGAGGTGAGGAAGACATGTTTCTTTGGAGGAAACCGAGGTCTAATAAGTTTCTGTGTTCACCTCTGCCAGGTCAAGTCTTCTTCCAAGAAAATATTCCTGCTTGCCTTGCGTCCCCCCACAGGCGTGCGTGGCTCACTGGGCTCCAGCACGCAGACAGAGCAGGCGGAGTCCGACAGGACACTCAGGTCTTCACCAATCACGGCAGATTCTGCCGAGTGAGCGTAGCTGAGCGCCAGTTTACGACAGTACGTGCACGCTCGCAGATCCCCTGGATTCAGAGGCCAAAGGTTCAATATGAGAGGTGGGAGGGGCCAACACACTGACAAAACACTGGCCAAAACCCATTTCTAACAAGCAAATGTTTTAAAGTTGTCAGATGGGTGAGTTTGAAGCAGAAACACTTTGAGTCGTTTCCTAAAAGTTGTATTCAAATTCCTGGGTGATGGATGCACCTCCACTCCATCTCCACTTTGAGTGTAGAGTTCCATCACTATATTGTTACTTCATTTTCACAATCTTGTTGTTAATTTTAAACAGCACATCGTGTTCAGTGTCCTGATTGGCTGTTCTCTTCAGTGTCGTGTCTTCTGTACAGATGCATAGTCTGCCAGAGTAACATAAATCTTAAATCCTGGACTTGTTTTTCTATGAAAGTTTGAACTTTGAGAGTTTAAACAAGAGAAAAAAAGTGTGCTCATGTCTGTTTAAGAAAGTGTAAAAAAAAAAGTGCTGTGAGAGGTTTTACAGCCTGAAAAAATCTAGAATCCTACTTTGCAAATTTCACCTACCGTGGGATAAACGAGAGAAAACTGAAAGCCAGTGGTCGCCGACCTTTTTTTTTTGAGTCTCATCTATTCTATTTCATCATTAACATTGTAATATTTAGAAACTCTCATTAATTGGCACTTGAATGCTAATCCTTCTGCAAAGACCACTTTTCTGTTACGTTTACCTTTAGTTCACATCTTTTATGATAAAATAAATCTGATGTTATACTTTATGTACACATGACCTAAATAGGACAGAGAATGAGGAGCAGAGAGCAGCAGACAGCGAGAAGGAGACGGATGGAGGAGGTGAACATGAGTCCAGTGAGGAACACAACAACAGGAGCGTCTCGATTGAAGTCAGTGATTTGAGGACTGCAGATACAGGACCACAGCAGGTCAAGCATCACTGCTTTCCATCAAACATGTTTGGAAAGCAGAAAATAGAGTTTCAAGTTTTAAAAATGTAATAGAGAGAATCTGTTCGATTTTCAAAACACACATGATTTTTTGATTTTTTGCTCCCCTGACCAAACTTTACAGCTCAAGTGATTGTAAGCGTACCTGAGAGAATCCGGTTATTTTTTCAAAAGAAAAGATTTTTGAAAATAAAAGATTTTCGGGATTCAAAACAAAAGAATGCATTTTTTCCGCAACCTGGTGGCAATTGATCCACTGACCGGTACTGATCCGCAGCCCAGTGGTGGGGACGACTGCTGTAAGCAACAGACTTTCTTAGAAAGTCAAGGCTAATACCCACCTGTGTATCCCATGAACTTTCCGGGAATTTCCTGGTTGCAGCAGCGGCTGCAGAAGATCTGCCCGCACAGCCTGCAGTGGTGTCTACGGCGAAAGGTGGTGAACTTCTCATTACAATCATAGCACTCCTTACACTGGCTGTCTGGCATCCAGTACTGCTTCAGATCACTGTCCTGCAGAGACGAGGAGGATGAAAGGTGCTGAAGCCTCATCACAAAATGAGGCACAAACTTGAGCACGCTTTGTTTTCAAAAAAGTAAGAGCAGGAGTTAAATAAGACCAAGGGATGAGCAGAAACACAGGACGAAATCAGATCATGGACAAAAGCAGGTAAACTAGTCTTTGAAGTGCATGGAAACAAAATAAAAATATCTTTGGAGTAAACCAAAAAGTTGCAAACAACTTCTTCCTATCATAATTAGAAAAGATCCGTAAAACAAAGTACCTGGCTCTTTCCCTCCATGATCTCCTTCAGCCTCTTCAGGGCGGTGCGCAGTTGGACAGCGGTGCGGGGGTCGTGACCACTCAGAGCAGCATCAGGCTTCCTGTTGCCATCTAACCCCCCCCCCCAGATAGCAAAGCAGAGGATTAATCATGACTTCATAGAACACTGTGGGGTTTTTTTGACTTCCCAACATTAAACCTTTGACCTTTTTCAGCGTAGTTTCGATCTGACGCTAATCTCTCCAAATGTTTTCTAAATCATCCGATCGTGCAAAATGGGATGAAGCTTTGGGTCTGTTTGAAGTTTGTTTGCAGCAGTCACTTACACAAAACAAACCAGATCATTCCCATTCTTAAAGAGAATGGGAAAACCAGCTGGAAACTCTTTGACCTTTTCCAACAAGCCACTGGAGTTTTTTCCTGTTTGATTCCAACAAAGAAAGCTGAAGGAAAGGTTTCTGCAGCTTTATGTCAGCTGTCAATGAAGATCATTAAAGACAGGACAAGGGCACTCAAACAAACGTTACGAATGTAACTACGGTTCTATGAATCCCGGATGACTGCCAGAGTTCCCGGTCCCTCAGGTTCCTTGCATCCTTGTGAGGTGTTAGGACCACTCTCCTGGTGCCATGTGACTCTATAGCCTCAGGTGGGTCACCAGAGGTCACAGGTGACTTTGTTGTCATTAAATTCTCAAACTACCCATGCGCAAGAAGGAACATTCAGTGCTTGAAGCACCGCCTCTGGTGGTCAAGACGGATGAAATAGAACCAACATCAGATGATCAACAGGTAAGTGTGGCAGCAAAGACCAGGGTTCATCCTGTGACTGTGCTTTATACCACACAGCAGAAAATCTCAAACATGGACAGATTTCTGGAGCAACTCCAGCAAATATACTAAAAAAATAAACTGAGTAGGTCTGCTTTTCCAAATTTTGCAGCTTCTTCCTGAAAGCTTGTATGTTTGTGTCTCACCAGAGGCTGTGGAGGAACGGCGGAGATGTTCACGGTGCTGCTTCCCATGTGCTCTAGAGCCGTAGAGCGGGACGGAGGGGCTGGAGGAAGAGCTCTGCCTTTCTGGATGATTAGAAGGAGGCGGAGCATCTGACTTCTCTGAAACTGTGGAGGGACGACGGCCCTCATCTAAACACACACACAAACACTTTTAACAGAAAAAATAACAACTTCAGCAAGTTTAAGATGATCTTTCTCTGCTCCTAACACCTGGGTGTGACCGCAGATATTACATTCACACAAATTCTGGAGTTCACAGGTGTGTCAAGCTCAGAATGTCTTCATTGCAAACAGACAAAATAATAAAAAACCAAAACACCATGTCGATATTGATACCTTAGCAGACAAAATGCAGCAGCAGTGTATAAAGTATGGCTGAGATTCTTTAGTATTAATGGAGGGCGATAAGAAACTGCTCATCAATCCCAGCTGATTAAGCAATAAGTGTATTCAACACCTCAAGCATCACATGGGACAGTGCACCAACTCCAGCAAACACCTTGACAAGTGGTTAGGACAAAATATCCACCCACCTGCCAATAAAAATGACAAATTCAAACACAGCCCAAATCAAATGAAAACAGTTTTTACAAAAATGAATCAATGATCACATAGATCATTAAAATGTCTTAACCCCAGGATCTATGTAAGAAACCTGTTGGAGTAAAGTTGGACTTCAGAGCAGAAAGCTGCTCCCTTTGGAAACCAGCCTCCTTGGTAGTTCTTGAATGGCCTCAAATGTCTGCACATTTCCAAAACAAATGATTGCTGAGCTAGCAGCATAAACTGCTTTGTTGAAGTTCAGGTGTAAAAAATAGCAAGCAACTGTGAGAAAGACCAGCAGCAACAGCTTCAGATTCCTTTAGTTTCTGGAGGGAGGGAGCCTTCACTGTGTTATGAGATGCGAGTTGTGATCCAGAATAGTTTTTCCTTTTTTGATTTGCAAAAGCCCTGACACTTTTCAATCAAGTTCAAAGGGCCTGTTACCCTGACAGTGTCCTCAAAATATCTTAAATGTTCTGTCTGCTCCAGTCTAGGCATTTGTGGGAAATTTCTTAATAACAAGGGACGAGGCAGGAACCAACATCAGTCCATTTAAATCAGGGGGACTCCTAATACAATTCTTAATCATATTTTCCTCAGGGACCAGCCTCAGTCGCCAGCTCTTACACATGCATCTTTGCAGTAAATGCAATCTTTCTAGTTTAAAAAAAAAATGCATTTTACATTCAAACCAGAAGCGACCACAACTACTAAACTCTCCACTCAGTTGTAAATAGGAACACAAACTTTGAAAGAAATCACTGGTGTTCAACCAGTCATGTGACTCATGGCACTCATGTGGCTCTTGAACCTCACGTTAAAAATACCTGGCACATGACCTCTGTTGCTGTGAGATGCAGGGGGGGGCAGGCAGAAACTGCAAGTTTCTTTGGTCTGTTTAAGAAAATTGTCAATTTTTTTTAGAGTAGTGAATATTTTCTACCAACAATGCTGTACATATGGGAGCCCCTCCCACTGACAGTCTAACCAGCCTTCCCTTCACAGATTTAACACACACCAGGAAGTACCTCAGAGTACCACTAAAAGCAGGTTTACATGCTGTTGCTTTGATTTACATTCATTTTATAACGCAGCTTCACAAGGAAGTAGACAGTGATTTATATCAGTCAGTCAGCCAGGAACTGAATCACAGTTTTCACATGATCTGCTTGTTTTTTCTGTCCATGCACATGATTGTGTCAGCAGCTTAAATGAAGTTTAGCATCCGAAACAGGAACATGGACAGTGAGGCCACAGACATGAAGCACGACAGAGCAAGAAAAAAAAAACATGTTGTGACTAAGTTGTTCTGTTAAAATGAGTATTTTCAGACCCACTGAGACTTTGTTCAAAACCAGCAGCAAACCTGAAGACAGTTTCTGCAGCTTTTGAGTTGACAACATGAAACTTAAATAGTCCCATTCAAAAACTGTTTATGGGTGGATAACGCCCACTTAAAGTCAGCTGACAAATATCCATCAGAGAACTCACACATAGAAGACTAGGAACCAGCAGAGAAATTATGCATTTACCTACTGGAAGGAAGACAAAGAGATCCACACATTCACAAACTAAAGTTATTTATAAGTACAGCTGATTAATACACCAATGAAGAAAAAAGGTTGATTTTGACTGTATCACAGAAAACTTGACTGAACGAGTGTGATGTCCCACATAGAAAATGGTTCACTTCCAGCTCCAACCAAATCAAGTCAATTCAGTTGCCATTTTTTCACTCTCACCAAACAGCAGTGAGCTTGTTGGAAGGACACAACCATACATCTTGAAAGTGGGGCACACAAACTGTCAAAAGTTTTGAACATTGGGGTAACAGGGTCCATCTACTTTTTTGAGGCATCTGATTGGTCCCTTTATAACTTGAATAAGTTGAACTACAGACAAAATATGAAACAAAATGAGAATTATCAAGAATTTTTTAAAGGTATCAGAGCAAGAATGTTTATTCTGACCATTAGAATGACTGAGTAACAGCTGTTTATTTCTCTATGGAAGTCTGAGATTTTGGCCTCTTGGAACCAGCAGGTAAATGGCATATATGTGGAGTATACTTGTATAGCCCTTTTCTACCTTCCGTAAAGCCCCGAAGCTTTAAGGAAAAAGCGCTTTACAGTCACCGTTCCATTCACCCACGCACACATACCTTCTCACACTGGCACCAACTGATAACCACCAGGAGTTAGCAGAGGTTTACAGAGGTTCATCAGAAGATTGGAGGTTGACCGCTCTACCTCTGCACCACGGCCACCCCAGAATGAGGTTCTAAAGTGTTTTTAGAAACAGAGGAAATTGATCAAACTGTCACATACGCAGAAAAATTAAAGATAGCCTAATAAAAAATGCTCCACCTCCATAGAGCTAAAAGTGCCATAGTCGTTGTTAAACATGCTGGTATTGATGCTATGCTAGATAAAAATGTTTTCTAATGACAATGATGATGGAGCAATCTTTGTAAATGTTGACTTGTTGGAAGTCTGATGGTGATCCTTCTGATTTTCGGTAATGACGAGCACAATGCTTTTGAAGATAGCCTCTCTCTCCCATTTCCTTTCAGTAGCAATCCAAAAACATATGAGTAAATCAGTCAAACCAGGAGAATCAGCAGATGGGGGCTGAAGGCTTCAAACAAATGATAGCAGGAATGAGATCAGAGGAGCTGCGAAATGGACGGAAGAACCGAAAGAGGCTGGAAGCTTTATCTGTTTCTACAGGTTGCTGTGACCAGAAACAGGACAAATCCATCTTCTGGTAGGACTGAGACTTTTTGCAGGGTTCTGTGCACGCTGCATGGCTTGCCAAAGGAGGTTATGGGAGTGTTTCAACATCCAAGTGTTAGAACATTACAGCTGCTTCCATCAGTCAAAGCTGGCATCGGTCTGTCTGCACACATCACCAACTGAATCAACACCATGACCCATTCCGATAAAACAAAAACCACCATCACCCATCATGCATCTCTTCTGCTTTTCTTCTTGCAGTGGCAGACAGGGTATTTGCCATACAAAAACAAGTGCTGGACTGTTTATCTCCCTCAGAGCAGCAATCTCAGCCGATGCTGGTCTCTAACGCAGTAAATCTCAACTACCTCACAGTTATTGTTAGAGTGACTACACTGATCAGCAGAGGCCATGCCCAGAGAGCAACTGTGCTTCAACAGAGTGGTGCGGCAGCACAGCTGCAGTGATCACGCTATCTGAAAAATGGGGCCCTCGTGCATCCTGACCCCTGGAGAACTATAAGTTAAAATTAGCCTTGAGACACAACGCCAGACTTTCAACGGTCTCCGTCGTCTGACTAGGGGTGCAGTCTGTTGAGTGACAGATGAATTTTCAAAAATGACAGCAGAGCTGAAAGCCAGACATTTAATCAGTCCAATAACCTACAGGTCACATGACCACATGCTTTATCCATGTCTTCATACAGTCATTGCTCAAATAATGCAATCCCATTTGTATTGCTTTTTTTCCTGTTCCTTTTATCTCCCGTTTGTACCGTGAAGAAGACCGTATGTGGGCAGGTAGTGCTGGAGCACAGAAATCCATTTGAAGCACAGCTTTACCAGCTGATCTTTTTTAACTGAAGATGCTGGTTTTTATCTAGAACAAAGAGACCAACAATCTAACTATCAGGCTTTGGACTTGCAGGCAAAAATACAGCAAGAAGGAAGATAAAAGCACAAGCTTGTTTCATCTCCAGGATACCAAAAACTTGCTGAAAGAAAGCAGAGCTTTCACATGGAAACCGCTAACACCCTCACCTTTGTTGTTGAAACGAAACAGGTTGACGAAGGAGCTGTAGGCAGAGCGCAGTGGAGGCTCATCCTGCTCTGGAGTCAGGGGCTTAAAGTGGGTCAGGTGGGAGGGGCTGGCGGGTGAGATGACAGCTGGCTCGGTGCTGAACTCTGTTGATGAAGAGGACTTGTCATTGGCAGCCATGTCACTGCTGTGGCACCTACAAGGACAAACACAGGAGCAGGTGAGGCTCAGTCAGCTGATGATCAAGCTTTCATCACCTTCAGGAAACAAAATCAGGAGTCAGTCAGTCAACACGGGCATCCAGATACATGCAGAAATGCAGACTTTCTTCAATCCAAGGCCCATCAGCCGAGGTTAAGAGTTGGTAAGGATCGGCACACTTTCCTCCTTTGTACAAAGGATGGAGTAACCAAGAGAGCTTCACAAAGTCATAACTGCTCAGATTCTTCTGAACCCTTTAAAGAGACGGCTGTTGTGTGTGGGGGTGGGATGGGGGGTGAGTGGGTCATGAGCAGGAATGAAAGGGGAATGGTGGCAGATCATATCCTGAGATTGTATGTGAAACATTAAACTGGAGCTGGTGAACTTGATCCAGGTCAAAACATTTGATCCAATGACAAAATGATAAGTTCATAAACAATAAGATTTACCATCTGACCAATGCAAGATTAAACACAAAACTGATGGAAATTCATGTTGGCCTCATGTAATATATGTGGTCAAAGCAGTAACCCTAACCCTGCCATAATTACCGGGGAAAAGTGACTTTCCTCTTTAAAAAGGAATTTCAGAATCAGAAAGTCAAGGACGTCTAGTATGTTCTCTGCTTTAAACACCAAATGACCCTACTGAATGGAGAGACCTTCATTTCATCCCAAATGCTGATTTTTGGTTCCTGATGCCAGCACAGAATGATCTCAGACAGACTGTAGATGATCCATGTTCTCGTCCTCCAGTGTTCAAAGAGGAACCATTGACATATTACCACTGATTATGTGAATGTACAGCCAATGGGAGGAACTCAGAGGAGAGTGACTGAACTGAGGTGAGGCCTGTCTTCATGCAGACAGGTGAGGCAGACAGGTGAGGCCTGTCTTCATGCAGACAGGTGAGGCAGACAGGTGAGGCCTGTCTTCATGCAGACAGGTGACAGCAGGAACGGCGCTCTGACCCTGTAAAGACAGCCGCGGAGCTGGAGCCGCGCAGCTCATGGAGCAGAAAGCAGAAGCTGAAACATCCTGCGCGTCATCACGTGACCGAAACAGGCCGAAGAGGGGAAACAACTCCCTTTGCGCCCCGCGCCACCCCGCCGAGTCATGTTAACCAGAACACCCCCCCCCACCCCCACCCCCACGTCCTCCTTCTCCAGGAGTTCACTAGTAGCCGGTTCAGTGGCTCATTGAAAACAGGTTTTAAAATCACGATCAACTCATGTCCCGCCACGTCACGCAATATTTGTTTTATAGTTATAGCGGTGGGGGCTGGGGTCTATAGGCTGATAAATACGCCAAAAGGTTCGCGGAAGACTCTAATCCGCTCTGCGCTGCGAGTGTTTTTAGCCTGGATGAAGCTAAGCTAATGACGCTAACCAGCCGCGGCAGCATTTATACCGCCAAAAGCACCAAAGTGACAACAATAAGACAACAGTTGGAGCAGAGAGCGGTACCTGATCACTGAAGGTTCTGACGTCTACATCCCTGCGGACTCGGAAGAGAATGCAGCTGGAAAACATCTGGAGGAGTCGTACGGAAGTGCTCACGTGACGCAATAGGCAGGCCTGACGAATCGAAGTCCGATCAGAGCGACATCACGGCGTTCGCAACAGATCTCAGACTCCTCGATGTGGTTTAATATGGAAGCAAATGTGACTCATAATTCAAAATAAAAGCCTTTACCGGAAATGCTTTTTCATTTTCACTCCAACACCGCCCATTCTGTGACGTAATGAAAGCGATAGTGCAAAACGGGATTGCTTTTTCATTTTCAAATTCACCAAGCACAGAGAGGGGTGGGGGGGCAGCGTGATGACGTCAGTGCTCACGCTTCTTCTGCGTTATTGAGGCTACCGGCAAAGAATTGAGCAGGTTTTAGAGAGCGTGTCTCAACACTGATACCAATGTAATAAAGTTTTCGTGGCCATCTTGCTCTCAGTCCTTCAGCCGCTGGAGGGGGTCACGCATGGAAGGGGACGACCAGTCATCCATATCCCTTTCCATGCGATTGAAAGATATTTTTTGCAACGTCCAGGAAATAGCAGAAGTGTTTGGCGCAAGTCACCAGACGACAGGATGAACGATAACGGATTAAACTGCATTGTTTATTTATTAATTATTATTTTATTATCCGGAAACATAGAATGACTTCCATTTAAACCTTCATAGTTAGCACACACAGTCGTTATGCAAACATCCGGATAATAAATAATACGCAGTTTACCTCAATCCATGCAGATGTAGATAAGGTAAGAATGAACCTTAAACGTATATTTATTTTATGAATGATATACAACGTTACACTGGGGGGTTTTCCGTATCTGTATTTGTGTATGTAATATTTTACCATAAATCATAAGACTGACCCAGTCATGTACAAAGTAATATATTAAAAATAAATAAATAAAATTGTAATTACAATAAATCAAAGAGTCATATACTTAGAACATTTTAGATTGTAGGCAGATGAATATTACAGTGTTTGACTGAAATTATTTATTTTAATCAGATTTGGGTCTTTTGACCCCTCCTTATGCTTTTCTAGTATAGCCTGTTTTCTCCTCATTTTGCTGATCTTGTTTCCTGAATAAAAAACTAACTGCAGCTGCTGGGTTTTCTCAGGGATTTCAGTGGAGCTGGAGTCCAGTGCCGAGAACGCAGCATGTTTGAGCAGGAGCTGGGGTCTGTTACAGAGGTATCTTCATCTGCAGAGGATCCTTTCTCTGTGTTACCACATCTGCGGAGCAGATGTTGAGCAGCAGCGTGGACAGACTTTCCCTTACACGACTCTTTCTGATTCCGAATTTAACCACAAACAAACTTTTTCCAGATGCGTTGCTTCATCTAATAAATGCGACTGACAGGTATGCTGAGTAAATGCTGATTCTAAATGTAACGTTTGACTGAAAGCATTAAGAAGCCACAAAATAAAACCCTTAACTGTCTCTTTGTTTCTGTTGTTGAAAAACATATTCATGTTAAGTTTGTAATAAATATTCTGCTCTGCCATGAAACCATGTTGTTTATTTTTATATCCATTATAATACTCCAGTGATTTGTCTGTATGCGATATAGCACGATAAAATTACTTTAGTCTCCTTATTATTCCCTTGTATAGCTGTCCTCTGTCCTTCTGGTTCTGCACAAACTTTTCTGGAACTTTGTTTCTAGAAACTTGACCTGCAGAAATCACACATTTTAACATTTAACATTTTAACATCGTATTTGATGTTTTATTGGAGTTTACTGTAGGTGTCAGTTTATGTAGATGTTCAAATGTCATTTTCAATGTATTTTAATGTTTTTTCACATATTAACTTGTTTACTGATTTAAATGTTACATATATTTTTAGCAACACTGATCCCTTATAATTACTGTATGAATAACAGAATCATCCAGGCTGGCTGGGGCCGTTTCTAGTCTTGCGGGGGCCCTAGGGTAGATGCTGGTTAAGGGCCTTCATTTTGTAAACTGTAGTGAAGAGATTCCTAACCCCTGTGGTCTACTAAGACAGCTCTATGTAAGAAAAAAAACACTTTAAATCACTACAAGGGGAAAAATCCTCTTTATCTCAATAAATAGAAGAGATTCAATAAAATAACAATTGTAATTAAAACAACAAATGTACACTTAAAATAATGCTTGACTATCACAGTCTCACACTTATAACACAACCTCATAATAACACCGTTTTTTTTGTAACAGTCATGGTGCTTTGTCCTTAAAATTTCTGCTTTCTGGCTTTTTAATTTGCAAAATCATCAAGCTAAGTCTGTTTTATCTTTTCCTCACTAGTTCTTTGAAGAAAGTGATGCAAAAAGTTTCTATAATCTCCTTTTTAGGAGAAAGGGGAAATAATCTGAATTGTCTCTGCTGACTACATCAGTTCTGAATAAATGAGAGAATAAATTAGCCAGTCATCTGTATCTACAGTTTTAGTAAAAACAGGCAGATGTCCATGTACATGTGCAGGTGATGCTTTTACGTCAGAAAGAGATCCTCAGAAACCTGATGGTTCTGGAGCTTCTTGGTCAAGATGTTCCTCAGATCCCTCTGGATCAATGTCTTATCTCCAGATGTTTTAGAATTGCTCCTGCAGAGACAAACCTCATTAGATTATTGGAAAATAATGAGTGCATATTCCTATGTTATTATTGGTGATGTTGCAGTAATGCAGAAAAAATCATATTAATTAGTTTAAATAAATCTATTTTAGGAGTTTTTTTAAACACGAGTTTACACACAGTACTGATTACAATCAAAATAATCCTGATTAAGATAAATGATCCACTGCCACAAACAAAAACATTCTTGTTTGAATATTTCCAGAATAATTCTGTGAATTTTTAAAAGAAGAAAACTTTCACTGAATCATTGCTCTGTCATTGCTAAAGATCACAACGACATGTCATGTTAGAATCTGAAGAAATGGCTCTGGATACTTCCTGGATTTTCTCTTCTACAGTATAGTTTCGGATAGCAAATGATTCCAGAACAACAGTTTCTTCTATATTTCACGTTTCTTATCCTAAATTAACCAAACAAAGCTCTGTTTGTGTCACTGATCCCTGGAACTACACCGGTGTCTGACGCTAGCTCTAGCTAGCTAGCAGCACATTCCACACTTTGGAGACGCTGCATCTACATTAACGTGTGTGTTTTAAAAAAGATGAGACACAACTGATTATTACATTTTATTGTATTTACAGTCAATATTTTGACATATATAATTACATAAGGGGTTTAATAAAACTCCAGAAATAGCTGCATGTAAAATCGGACGTTTTAATTCTCCTCATGAGGAAGTAGATGAACATGCAACTTTAATGCCTCCTTGTTGCTTGGTGGCCCTTTACAACGTTATTACCGACAACAAGAACGGTTTTTGGGTTCCTCTTTTGCATCCCACAGTTTCAGTTCACAACAGTTACTTGTCAAAGCAAAACGTCTAACAAAATAACATCGTAAGAGACGTGACGGAAAAAAATATCATTAAACTGATTCTTACCTGGAAAGTGACTGAAGTATTTTCAGTTATCATATCCTTGGGTCTCTGGGTTTCCTTTTACGATCACAAAACAACATTATAAGATCTTTTCCCTTTGTTGAAAGACAACTGATGGCATGAGCAGTGGGTCAACTTTCAAAATAAAACTCCACGCAAACTACTTTCAGTTGACCCAGACTTTTCAGATGAAATTGCGAAAAACGAAATTGAACGCTCGTTATTCTGTTTGCTCCATTTTCAAATTAATACACAAATCGGAAAATGAAAAAAAACGAGTCGTTTTTGGTTTTTAAGACAAAAAAGCAAAAAACCATTCGTTTTCGTTTTTGATTTTAAATTGAAAAAATGAATGAAAGAACGAAACATGGAAGATTGATTTTTAATTTTATTTATGAGTCAATTGATGCAGTTACATTGTGAAAATGAAAAAAGCATTTCTGTAATCCATTTTAATTTTCAAATTAGATATTTCTGATTGAATTTTGGTACACATTTGCTAGAGAACTTTTTGAAAATGAAATGTCAAATGTCCTTTTCTTTATCATTTTAATTAAGTGACAGAATGAGCGGTGTTGAAGAAGAAAAAGAAAAAGCCATTTGGCGGATTGAGTTATTTTTGAGTCAACTGAGACAGCTGTATTTTGAAAATGAAAAAGCATTTCCAGTATAGGCTTTTATTTTGAATTATGAGTCACATTTGCTTCCACAGTTTCAAACCTGAAAGGAATTTCAATGGTTTAACACTCAGACTAGACCAGATGTCGCCCACTGATGATAGATTACATTAGACTAGACAGACACATTTTTTATTCACTAAATCCTTCATGTTACAGTGACAGTAAAAAAGGACTCCCTTCACAGTAAAATAAAGAGGACTCCATTGCAGATTGCAAAAAGAAAGATATCAACCCTATCAAAGCAAACCAGCTTATGTACACAAATAAAACAAAATATTACTGTAATGTCATACAAGGTCACACACAACTCCCTCTAAAGAGAGAAAAAGACAGAACATTTGTAAAGAAAGCCAGTCTCCACCAGAATAGATTACTTAAGCACCAAATGTTGATGAGAAACTATTGGAAACGCTGTGCCAGACCCAAAGTCACATGTAAACCAGAGGACAGGTTAAGGGTAAATACTGGATTCTGATTGGCTGCAGGGTGTCTGTTAAAATCATGATGGACACCTACAAAAGAAGTTTTGTTCAAAATAGCCTTGTGAGGGATCAAGCGGTCAAAGAGGACAACAGAAGATTTATCAAAAATGACAGTTTTAATTTTTCTCAAAAAGAAAAATCATTATTCAAAAGGTCAACAGAACAGAATTAACTGAGCTGACACCCCACAGGTGTCACCCATCACACATAAGAAAGATTGATAACTTTGATATTGTAGTTCAGGCGTGGGTTGCGGTAGGCAGACAAACAAAGTCAAAGCAGAATTGGGGTCAGGAAAACAGATCATCAGGTCAGAATAAAAATTTCTGATGATGCACACTTTGAAGTGGACTTACGTAATGGCCACCTTGTCAGGTACTATCAATTAGGTTTGATAAACTTTTTATGTCATTTAAAAGTGTAATGTTAAAAACATGACATTTGCTTTTCAACAAGAGATCTGTAAACAAGCTGTCCACCTTGAAGACAGATCGATGGTCACAGTCCACTTTAATCTCTTTGCATTGTTGCTCCCTGGTCTTTTATTCAGGAGAAGATTAAGCTCAACAAAATGAAGAAGTACCAAACTGTAAGATTATCAGTATTTAATAAAGTTTCACATTCAACAATTTATGTTATGCAGAGAATCAGTTTACCTTTAGTGTGTGCTGTGCTGGACCAAACCAATGTCTTAGGAACAGACAGTGGCCCAGAGTGATGCAGATTTCTCCATTTTGTTCTCTCAAGTGGCTAACTACACTCCACCCTGTGTGGATCAGTTATCAATGTGTTTGATCTGATTCTGATCGGTTTATCAGAAATGTAATGTGAGCTTAGCTGCAGTGTCTGGATGCAGAACAGCATTAGGGGTCAAACTTTTTTCACTAAAAATTAACACAAAATATACACAAAATACATTGTTTTCTTCTACTATTCAACAGGAACAAGAGAAAATGCTTCTTTAATTTCCCTTTGATTCTAGGTTCGCCTGAGAAGACAAACTCTGGGTTTTAATAGTTGCCCGCCTTTCGGACGCCGCTCAGTGCGCATGCGCGGAAGTTCGGCGGATATTTCGGTTTGAGTAGACCTGACTGTAGGATGAAACCAAATGAGTGGAGGAACTAACGAGCGAGGGACTTAACTCAAGGTAATGTGAATTAATGAATCAAAGTTCATCATTATTTGACGTGTTTACATGTATGTGCCTTTCCTTTAGTAGCGAATCAAAGTGACGTGTCGAATGTGAACTTGGGTAGTGAAGAGAGCTAACGTTGATGCCTTAACCACTCTGGAACAAACCATTTTTGAATTTAAACACGTTTATCATATCTTGACATTCTAACAGTTGTTGGATCTACATGGAAGACTGGACTGCAGAGGGGTTTCTTCTGGTTTTCACAGCATTCACAAGAACTTTTTAGCATCTTCACGAACCAATCCAATAACCCTCGACTGATCTTTAATTCACCTAAATAAGCCTAGATTTGGAAAAGAAAGTAAGCTTAAGCGGAGCTTTGGTTGTCATTTTATCTGATGTAAACACGCCAATTGTCTCATTATAATGTCAAACAAAAACAATCAGGATCAGGACATCTTTATCCAAACCTTCAACAGTGTGACTCAAGTGTAAATAAATATGTGTACAAACAAACAAGTAAACAAGAATGAATGTCAAATCCATTCACATTAGAGTTTGATAAAGTTCATTTCACTGTTGTTTTTCCACATCAGAATAATCCAAAGGAACATTATTAGAACATTCTAGAACACTGTATGGTCACATGACTTTGTAAATTCAAAGTGTTTCCACACATCGGACTAGAATGATGGTTGATCAGTTTATGCTGCATCACATGTTTGTCTGCTGGGATGCACTTGATCGTTTTTATGTTATAGTAAAATAAACCCACCGTGTCTCAAACACAAGTTCTGGTTCGTGAAACAGTCCACCCTTTCTGCTGGTTCTGATGTCCAGAGAGCTCCGTTTGCTCTGCTCAGAGGGGGAATTGGTGCTGAAATGAAAAATGCCCAACATGTCAGTTTGCATTCAGCTTCACTGGTCTTATGGTAGTCTCCCTTATTCTCAGCAAACCTTTACCAACTTCCAGCTGCAGCCACTGGGCTTTTTCTCTGGTTAAGTTAAGCTTCCTGATGATGATCTCTACCATGCAGAAGCTCATCCACAGGCCAGTCTACTTCTGAGAATGACCCCAACTATACTTTACATTTTGCTCTACGTCATCTTAGGATAAAGGAACAGAACCTCAGCATGTTCTATCAGAACTTATATTTCACACTAAACTCATTTGTTTTTTTTTTCAGGTTTTGCTGAGATACAGGAGGAGCTGGAGATGTTCCCCTTGAAGGCAAAGATGCTGCTGAAGCCTTCCAAACAGACTTCAGCTGCAGCATCCAAGATCAAAAACAAGATTCTCAGTCAGTTTGTCTTTTGTGCTTCACAACATTTTGTTGAAGGATGTGAATAAGTGCCATACACTAATATAATTCACTCTTCCACCAGATAACTCCTCCTTTTTTAAGGTCTCTCTGAAGACTAACAACAAGGCCTTGGCTTTGGCTCTGCAGGCTCAGAAGGAGAAGAGCAGACAGCTGGAGATGCAGGTGGTGTACCTGCAGAAACAGCTGGAAGCTCTGACCTTTGAACTGGCCACTAGAAAATACAAGCACCGAAAACTGGTGAGCTGGTTGTGTGTCTGAGATGTCACCGACGTTCTTGCTTTGGTTCTCATCTTATGGTTCCCTTTCAGATGCCCCTCTTGCAGAACCTGCACAATAGCACTCTGCTGCACTTGGGCATGATAAAGAACCTGATCTTTGACAGCGTAAGGACACTTTTACATACTAATGTCCAACCTTGGTCTTGGTCCAGGCTCATGGACGTTCTCCTTCATGTTCTGTTTGCTGGAAAAACCTGCTGTAATCAGTTTCTGCTTGATGTTAACCATCATTAACTAGCTTTTTTGACATATTGTAGCACCTGAACTACAGTAAGAGTACATTCAGTCCAAATAACTGTAATGAAATCATTAAGGATGAGTTCTCTAATCCAGGGGATTTGGGGCTTTGCACCAGAGGTCTTTGCGTCATTTGGGACGAGCTGCACAGAAAGAAAAACTTATGTTATTTCTGTCTAAATGAAGTTCTGATTCTAAAGGATCTTTTATCTTGGAAAACTTCCAGCTTCTCTTTTAATGTTCGCCTCACCGTGTCTCCAACACACCCACTACCTTCTTAAAGAGCTGCTTGTGCTGGTAACTAACACTATATTCAAACTCCAATGGAAAAAACAAAAACAAATGTCTTTGTTAATTTTTTTGAGCAGAACTGAACCAGTGAGGAAACAGAAGAACCTTCCGATTCAAAGAAATGTTTTACTTGAAAACTGGATTAATTGTGACAGTCGTTCTCATGTACTGAACCTGTTCTCCATTATATGCAGCACCGAACCTTTTAATGAGAAGCAAAGATTCTCTCATAGAGTTAGAAACATAGTGGATTCGTGGTTATCATTATACTTTACTCTAATAAAATGAACTATTTTATTTTACTTTTCCATTCAAAAACAACGTTTTTGTTAAGAATAGTTTTACAGACAAACAAATTAAACTGAAAAAAGATAAAACTTCTGTATATAAAACTTGAACTTCTTAAAACAGTTGGAAACAAATTAAGTCATAAATAATCCTCTTATTATTGTGATATGCATTTTTAGAACTGCAGCCATATTTCTGTCAAAAATATTAAGTGATATTTTACACCATCCAGAGGAAATCAGCCCGTTGGTAGGCTTCATGTTGGTAACATGACCCACAGAACAAGAAATGGACCTTCAGAGCAAAATTCTACTAACTTGGTGTGAATTCAGACAGACTTTTATGGACCAAAAGGAGGAAATGATATAAATTCTCTGTAATTAGGAAGAGTAACAAAACAGCCACAGCGTGAATGTAAAGTCCCAGGAACCATGAAGAAGTGTTTTCTGGGTAAAGGTGGAGCAGCTGGAGGAACTTCTCCATAGATGATAATCAAAGAACTTGTGGGATTAGCTTCTTTTCTTTTTCTTGCTTTTTTCTGTCCTGGTTGGAGCTCGTTTCGGACAAAAGCGCCTCCATATGAGTAGCTATTGAAACTGCTTGATTTTTTTTTCCTGCAGTTTGATCTGCTTCAGTCTCCAGTTCTCTGCTGAGGATGCCAACCGAAAGCAAACCAACCGGATAAAGCGGAGATTTATTAACATTTTCGCATCTTCTAGCAGAGTCCGTGGATCCCTGACCCTGATCATTACAATGTGTCTTCAGAAGGGACTAGCTGAATGCGTTTTCACTGCTGCATTTGTTACATATTAGATATAAGATACAGATGAGAATAATGCTGCTCCGCTCTGCTTCTGTTTCCCTCAGGACTCTCTGACACAACCAGGGGACCCCATGGGATTATTTGATGACAACATTGAAGAGACTCCTATATCAGGAAGGTCAGAATTTTCTGCATTAATGCAGATGTGAACTTTGATCTCCAGACTTGGCTTTGTGCAGCAGTGGCTGACATACCTCACCTGTTTTTGATGTGCTTGTTAGTCCTGCAGCAGAGTTTACGCTGTCATCTGAAGTTTCAGCCAATCTGTTATGTCCCAACAAAACCGTGAGTCTGCCTCAAATCAGCAACAATGACCTCACTGTAGTGAGCAGGAAAAACCCGGATGTGTGCAGCAGTAAGATCTGAACGTTTTTGCATTTACTTCCCCTATTTGAAGTTGGTTCTGTGACACAGATGTGTTTTTCTCAGGTTCTCAAGCTCATGCTACTCCACCTGCAGCAGCTGGGCTGTCCCGCAGCAGTCTGAGGGACAAAATGGAGTGTCTGTCACTCATACTTTCACAGACGGGCTGCGACATGAAGCCAGTCCTCTGTCCACAGAGGTTTCAGGCCGGGGTGAAGCCCACACCGTTTCTTTCTGGGGAAGCCAGTTCTCCCAACAGTGCTGATCTGGTAACGGAAAATGAGCTTCACCATCAGGAGAAAACTCTGCTTCTTAACACAACAATGGAAATGACGCAAAGTGACACTGCTGAAATAATCACAGTGGAAACCAAAGCCAACAAAAAGAACCGTCTCTGTAATAGGAAAGGCACAAAAGGGCAGGATCGAGTCTGCGCTTCCAGGGCAACTTCACAGATCTCTGTGGGTTCAAAGCCTCCTGAGGTTCCTGCCAACACTGTTTCACAAACGCACCAACATCCACACCAAGACCCGACAGGTCCAGGAGCTGCTGAGCCTCCTCTGCCCAGAACCCTCTGCAGAAATAAAACCATGTCTCGCATTCCCAAAAGAATTTTAAAGAGCAAATCTAAGGTTTGTGACACGCCTATGTCTGATGTGGAAGATTACTTCACTGATCCAAATGCTTCTACCTTAAGGTCCAGCAGACAAGAGTCAGAAGAAGCAGCAGCACAAGAAACGCATGCTAAAGTTCCCTGTCAGAAGTCCAAGGCCAGGCCTAGGGTACTCCCAGGTAAAGTCCAAAATCAAGCAGCCTCTGCACCATCCCAGGAAGATGAGACCCTCAGGCTTGCAAAGAATCCTGAGGAGGAAGAACAAAGCCTGGTCCAGAAGGAAGCTGAAGAGCTTCAGTTCTGCTGTGAAGAAGAGGGAACTTTTCATGAGCACAACCTCTTAGAATTGATGTCTGAGGGCAGAAGGAAGACTCATCACAAACCAAGACGTAGAAGAACACACGTCATCTCTGTTTCTGGGAGAGGAGCCTCTATGATGTCAGACTTGGGTCTGGTGGTACCTGCTCAACTCCAATGTAATTCTGAGGAGCTGGCGGCATACACGGATGGCAGCATTAGAGCGCAAGGGTCAGAATCAAAGGCTTACAAACATCCCTGCAGCTCAGGGAAGCGCATGCTGGTGGAGACTCCAGAGACTTCTGCCTCAGGCTCCAAGTCTCACAAAAGCAAAAAGACCAGAAGAGAAGAAGCAGAAAGATCCAACACCAGGGTTCTGAACAACCAGCAGAAGAAGACCAATCACCATAGCAACAAGAACAGAAGACCTGAAGACACAGCATGTACTCACTCTCTGGATGCATGTCTTCCCTGCAGCCGTCATGGAGAACTGTGTGATGACTCTGCAGTTCTGAACTTTGCTGCCCTTGATTTTAAACTCCCGGCGGATCTAAAACTGCGTAGTGAGACAGCGAAGACACAAACAGAAATCAGAAATCTACGGGAGACATTTGTGGTCTGCAGGCCTAAAACTATGGATAGGAGGGAGACCGCCAACCTCAGCAGCTCTGTAGCATTGGGCACCCCAACCACCCAGAGTGCTGGGGACCTGCTGATGAATGAGCTGCCGCCGTGGCTGCTGGACACCAGTGGAGTGGACCTAGAGTCTGCCTCGCTGCTTGCCATGCCCTGTACCCTGATGCAGACTAGCAGGGTGACCCTGAGAGAGGAATCTGCTGCCACCATGAAAGATGCTTCTCCAGGTGCAGTAACCTGGTGTTAGTAACCTAACCTAGGAAATAAGATTCACAACATTTTCTTGTTTTTAGACTGACTTTTCTGGAATGATTCAGCAGGAAGCGTCCATACAACATTGACCAACACCACAAGCAGCCCGGAATGCAACCCCACAGGCAGAGGCAAGAGGAGGCACTGTGTGGTCAGCTATAAGGAGCCCTCTCTCAACAGGTGAGTCTGCTGCTGGAAAGACTGGGCTGTGTGCAAAGACCCAAGGAGCAGACATAAGAAACTGTAGGCTCAAAACTGCCTGCTGCTGCAGATCTACTGCTAAAAGACTCAAGCAGCAGACCAGTCTACCTGAGAGGAAGATCAAAACAGCAAAGTGGAAGTTAAATCCATCATATTAGTGACAGGAAGGAGTGGCTGGTTTTAACTGTAAATAAAACATCAGTTATATTTCAGAATGTGCATGTCATCAGTCATCACACGGAATGTGTACTCTCACATACATGCACATCTCTCCAGCTACTGAATGTTTGGGATCTGCCTCACTCTGATTATCTTCATTTTTTCAAACAGCAAAATAAGGCGTGGAGATAAATTCACCGACACCACCTTCCTGAATTCTCCAACATTCAAGGACAAAAGGCAGAAGAAGCAGAAGAAGACAGGGGACTGATCCTTTTGATGCTTTTACTTTGTTGTTTTCTCTCTAATGATCCTCTTTGTACAAATCTGCTGTTTAATATTTTTTTGTTCAAACTTGAAGTGTTTTCTTTTTATTGTCTGTCAAACAAACCAAACTGAGCCACAGACAAACATAGTAGATAATAAACGTCATTTGAGCAGGTGAACTGCATCTTTTTGTTTGTACGGTTGTGGTCTCTGGGTAAAGTAACAGGACAGGAGGTCAGTTGTGAATAATTCACCTGCAGCTGCACATCTGATCCTTGTGCCCCCCCATGCTTACCCACACAGGTCCCAGGATCAGTCTCCCACTGGTGTCAGCAGCTTCAGATCTGCTGAGCTCCAGCCGGTGCAGCACTTGAACCCGGCTCCTCCACAGTGTTGTTCGGTGAGTACCCGCATTTCCCTGCCTCCTGAGACGGATGTTGGTGTATTTGTTGGTACCTAAAATCATTTGATGCCTTGTGAGTGAACAGGTTTCCTGTTTCTGTCTATTCTGTGTGCTCTAACCTTCAGTCTAAGACAAAAGAAATTAAACGAGCCTGGGTTGAAGTCTAAACTGGCAGTAGATCATTTCCTACCATCCAGCTGATTTGTGTCAGTCTCTGTTTGACAGTTAGTGTCAAAAGATGAGTTGGTTTGTTTTCTGCAGTCCACTTAGGGACAGATTTGAATCCGTGTATCGTTCGTTCATTTGTTTTTCAATTTAAAATTTTAAAATCAAAAATGAAAAAACAAGAAAATGAATCGTTTTCTTGTTGTTTTTTTTTGTCTTAAAGCCAAAAATGAATAAAAAAAAATGAAAAAAACAAATCGTTTTTTTCGTTTTCTGATTTGTGTATCAAATCGAAAATGGAGCAAACAGAATAACGAGCGTTCAGTTTCGTTTTTTGCAATTTCGTCTGAAAAGTCTGGGTCAACCGGAAGTAGGTTTTTTTTTCACTGCTTTGTCTGAATTCTCTCACTACTCTCCATGTAGTGCACTATATAGTTCGCCATTTTGTAGGAGTGTCCGAATCCAGAATTAAAAAATCGAGTGCACTAGAAATTTCCCAGAATCCTCTGCGAAAAACAAGTGTGCATCAATGGTCATTACGTTGGAAAAGATAGACCACAATGCATTGCGTTTGATGATTTTCAAAATGGCAGAAGCAAGTCACTCAAGGGAGACATAAATGTAAGTATTAAGGTATTTGTAGTAGAATATAATATTGCTACAAATGTACTATGATATGTGTCATATTAGATAATTATTTTTACCGACGATGTATATTTTCCTGGAGCTTATCAGTTTTGCTAATGTTATTGTTTCGCAAACGCTAACGCATTTGTTTTGCGTTGAGGGCGGAAATATTCATAGTAGATAATGAAAGGAGTGATTTCTGTCCGTAGTCATGAATTGATAAAACATTTTTAAAATGTGTTTACACATGTAGGGACAGACGAGGACGTACAGAGTTTGATCCGCCTGCAGATGGCGAAAGAGAGACGGTTTTCAGGCAAATGTTCCACTTCAGCAGCCAGGTGGGAGTACGTTCACAGCTGAGATGTTTATTAATTCATCATTAAACTGTTAATCGTTGTCATTGGGTTAAAGGTTTTTACTTTCTATTTAGAGCAGTGATACAGATGACCCACCTCATTAGTCCAGACAGAGCAGCCAAGAACTAAGTGGGAGAATTTAAAGAAAACATAGAAGGTTTGTGAAATGAAGACCAAGACAGTTCCTTGTAGTTTGAATTATTTCTTTGTTCACATGTGTCTGTTTTGATATTTAAAGGAACTTATAAGGTTTCCCACCGGCAGTGACACTGAAACAGAGGAACCATCAGCAGCTTTGTGGAAGTGCTTCTCCTTAATGAATGAGGCAAGAACAGGAGCAGACAGGGAAGAGGAAGAGGAGGAGACAGAAGAGGCTCCTTCAGCCAAGAGGCCACGGCGTGGCGGCCTATTCAGTCTGCTGGAGAAGGCAGAGAGGAGGAAAGGGCAAGAATGGAGGAAGAGCGAGAGGAGAGGCTCTTAACTTTCTTAGAAAAAATGTAATTTGAATTGTTTTAATTAATCAACTTGCAAAAAAGAATTATTCGCATGTATTTTTAAAAATATGAGCAGTTTTTAACAATCTCAAGAATATTTTCATATAAACATCAAAGATAAATATATTTATATTTAACATTTACTTTTGATGCATTTTAGCAATAATCGTGGTCCTGAAGAGCCGTTGATCTGACAGTTGGAGCTGACAGGAAACCAGAGATTTGTCCTCGCAGACGGACGCCACTTTGTTCATCCTGCTGGTTCCTGGTGTTGTCCTCCTGCTGTGGCTCAACATCTGTGGGATCCAATCAGACCCCTTCACTGATGCACTGATCATCACTGATGGTGCAGGATGGAGCTGCATTATTCTAACTGCAAAGGTTGGTTTCACTTCCAACGCCTCTAGAAATATTGTTCTCCATCTTGTCTTCATCACCTCAAATGCTCTCTCCACCACAGAGCGTGCCCTGGCGTGGTGTCGGCTGTAACGGGCCTCAAACGCTTTTCTCACGGGTTGTCAGCAGCGTGATGGGATGCTCAATACAGGGATACCCCCTGTCACCCAAAATGATGAATCCTTCAGGTGTTTGATAAACATTGGTCTGTTTCGTAGAACCTGTGAATCATGGACTGAATTTGGACACCCGCCAAAATATGTAAAAATGTGACATTAGAGTCACATACAGCCTGCATTTGAATGGAATAAAAAAGCTTCCTGTTAGAATAACAAGCTGCATTTTCTTTTGGGGTCTTTATTCTTATGTGGCAGACGTTGATGCTCACGACCTTTTGGAAAGCAGCAGATCCAGTGAGCTGCTCAGAACCAGCAGCGACTAATAGCAGTTCATCCACACTGGAGACCAGCATGATGCTGCTCATCAGCTGGAGGATGTGGTCTGCTGTTCTCTGGACAATGTCACTCACAGTGGAACATGGCGGGTCAAAGGTCGTGGCTAACACACGGTAAGATGTGCCAGACGCCAACCAGGAAAGGAACACCAGGACCTCAGTCTCCTGTGCTCCAGAGCGTGAGGAACCTGAAGCTGCTCCACCAGACGCCCTATGGTCCAGTGGGTCAACCCAACATCTGGTCAGGTGTCAGACTGACCATAAGCATAGAGGGCCAGAACAGACACCTTTATGTTGGTAAAGCAGGAGAGACGTGGAAGACCCTGTAAAATGTAACATTAATTATTTTATTTGTGAAATTAGGTTTTATTTTTGGAATGTTTCTGTTTATTATGATGGCCTACATTTATTTTAGAAAGTATTGATGAATGCTGGAAAATCTCATGTTATTTATTTGTTTGGGTTTTTGAATTTTCATATTTATTTTTAAATATGAAAGAAAGTATTTTTGTTTAAAACAAGTGTCTGTAAATCTTTTGGTAAATAAAATGATTTAAAACACTTTGTGTTGAAGGCTGATATGGTTTGACTAGAAAGAAAAAAACACAACACTTTCTTTGAATTCACAAGAGTGTAACAGATAATTAGAATATATGATAATCAGAATCAAATCATAATCTAATGTTGGAAAAGATTGTTAAATTCTTGCACACCAGATGACGTAACCCTGAGCAAAGTAATCTGAGACGTCTGCTACAACTTGTGTTTCATTTCAGATCGTTTTCATTTTGATCAAACTAAAAACAGTTGAATTATTACCAACAGGAACATGGAGAGATTCATATTAGAAGGTATTTTCAGTAAAGTACAAGAAAAGAGTACAGAGAAGTACTGCCTCACTTGAGCCTGTAAATAGCTTTGCTGTGCGAAAATAAAAATAAACATTGCGATGGACTAGTTATTTATCAGTTAATTTCTGAGCAAAAACATTAAGTATTTTAGTGGTGGTCACAGACACATTGTGCCTGCTGTCTCGTTTGTCAGTGCTAGGAATTATGTGACACCATTTCCTATACTTCTTTGGTTGAAGTTAAGTTTAAGTGTAGGTGTTTCATTGTGTGTTTTGTTGTCTGGCCGTTTTAAATCATTTGCATTTATTATTTTGTCATTTTGTGTTGGTTTGCTCTGCACCATGAGTGAGATAATAATCCTCCTGAGATGTTAACAATTTGAGTCACAAAAATAAAAGCCAGAGTTTCTTCAATTCGCTTGGCAGTCTCGGTCATTGCAGAATTTGCTACAGTATCTTCTCAAAAATGTATGCAATTGTATTTTTTTTAAAATCAGATAGGTTGTTTTTATCTCCAGAACACAGTACATTAATTCATTATAAAAAGTATGAATAAAAACACAGTACATTCCTAAATAGTCTTCGTAATATGTTAACATGTATTAGGTTTTTACTTGGGCAAACCGGTGACATGATTATTGGGGTGTGAAAGTATTTCACCTCCAGACCAGGTGGTGGCGGTAATGCAACCATTCTGTTGTTTGTCCACCGCCTTATTAACACCCGAAGAAGAACGACGACCAAAAAGTATTGAGCATGGAGTCCGAATTGCTTTTAAAATCCAGGGCACTACATCGTCCAGCACTATATAGTGACATATATATAGTTTTTTAGTAGTTGGGGCTGTGTTCGGACACAGGTTGTTTTGTCATCTTTGCGTGTTGCTTGCTTGACTTCCGCCAGACCAGACCAGCCTTTCAAAAATGGAGAGTTTTGTTCTCTTTCGAGGATCGAAACGTCTACGGCTGCAAGGAGACCTGACATGACCACGGAAAAAATCAGCAGGATCTTTCAGGTAAAATCGTTGTGCCTAAAATCGCAGTATTACTACCGTAATTACAGCATAATTGCACGTGCGTATATTATCTCATGACTCATTTTGGTTGGAAAACGTTGTTGTCATTATTTATATTCGTAAAGGTCCACGGTCCCAGTCTGTACATCACTGATGACAGCAATGTCGCGCCGTTTCCTGAGACTACTGGCCACTTTAACTCTTCAGAGCTTGTAGGAAGGAGGCCTGACGAGGTGCACGGAGAAAGCATCAATGCGGGGAAGCAGCTCCTCCTCCAGGTAGCTTTGCCTTCCACCGCCCGCCCAGCGCTCCACGGCTGCTGCTGCATCCTCTGCAGTGACTTAATACATGACTTTCACGTGGAATTGTAGTGTTATGACACACTGTACAACAACCTTGTGTTCAAGATA
Organism: Oryzias woworae; assembly: GCA_016861445.1. Lineage (NCBI taxonomy): Eukaryota > Metazoa > Chordata > Actinopteri > Beloniformes > Adrianichthyidae > Oryzias > Oryzias woworae. The sequence continues at coordinate 6,993,578 of BOLG01000197.1, read as the reverse complement.
ATACAAAATATGCGTGTTATTTTACAAGCCTAAACTTGAAACGATAAGACTTTTATTTACAAATGTGAGCTTTTTGGACACGGATATGTTTGTAGAAGAATGAACTTTCACTGCAATCACCTCTTTATGTCATTCAATTACAGGCACCCAGGCGGTGAATTATATTAGGAAAAGTTTAAACAAAATGGAAATCATATTTTGTCTGCTCCCTACTTTTTTGGTAGCCAAAAAATAAGTTTGAGTTTCTTTTCATTTTAATATTCAGGAGCATTTGGGGAACTTATGGATGTCAAGTTGGAAACAAGGAAAACGCTAACAGTGCACTTTACTGAATTTGAGGCTTCTGTTATGGGCATCACCAACAAACTCAACAGTGACATCGAACAAGATGAGTCACTCATTATCACTGATGGTCAGGGAAATAGGATATTGGACTCTGAAGGAACCAGAGGTATAGATGAACATTTTCTATAACTTATATGATGTATTACAAAAGATGGTTAAGCTTACTTTGTATGTACTATCTGAGGCCTCAAAGTATCAATTCAAATTAGAATTCATATATCATGTTCATAAGAGTAGTAGTTTCTCTGTTGTTTCTTAAAATCAGGTTTCAATAATGTATGACGTGAACCCCATGAAATAATCTGGTTTTAAAAAAAGTTACCCTATAAACATGTCCCAAACAACTAATGAATTTCAATACACGCTCTGTGTTTTGGAAGCAACACGCAAGGAAGATATTTGCTGTGAAGGAAGAAGACTTTCTACAGTTACAAGCAAACAAAAAAAGGAGACTGAGGTATCAAGAATGGACCAGAACCTATTATGTATCATGTTTTTAGCTGTAAAAAACAATAACTAACTTATTTATCGTATCAACAATGTGAAATGTTATGCATAAAAATATCAGAACCTGACATCATTAGGTACACAATGTTGTTCACCTTATGGCACTTCCCAGTGTTTGCTTCCCTGGGGGTGCAATGACCTCAATTCAATGTGGGTCTTTAAACAAGACCCTTCACGCATCTGCCTAACTGTGTAGCCACAAGGTGTCCCAAATCTGGGTATCCCTGTGCCAGTTGTGTAAAATACAGGGTTTAGTCAGGAAGAGTATCTGGCGTAAAACTCTGCCCAAACATCTGTGCGAATCAGTAAAAGCTGTATCACTATGACAGTGATTAATAAGGATGAATATAGCATTTATTTCAATGCTTTAACACAATGTTATTAAGAACAAGCAGGATTTAATTTGGATGTTGCATAATTTATTTTTTTTAACTAGTCGCAAAGAAGATACTGGCCTGATTGACGTTTTGGATCAAATTGAGGAGGTGGTCCTGGCAGCCCAAGGACTGCAAGATGTGTCCACTGCACTGAAGGAGCTGATAGAGTTGGCTAATTCTGAACCCAAAAAAGTAACCCTGAGTGAGGCCCAAGCAGCAGCTGTTAAGCTTGCCTCTGCGTGCAATGTCTGCAGAGGTAATCTTTTTTAACTTTCTGCAGTACTGTATATCTATCTGTCTAAAAATGCATACATTATGCTGTGAATGAAATGGTTGAAATGAGCTATACCAATAAAAAGACTTCACTCTCGTTGTAAGCTTCAAGCTTTAATTATTTAAAACATAGAGTAATAGTGATAGTAATTTGTGTCACCCATTCTTTAAGAAAAGGTTAAAACCAAGAAGAACAGCAACCGTGGAAAGAAAAGACACAAAGATTAACGTCTACATGTCTCAAAAGCCAACTGAAACACAACATTGGTTCTCTTTTTGTTGTCAGTTATATTTATTTTCTTAGTAAACATACTATTGCAGCATAAATGTAACACTTTTATCTCGAAATTCTCAATTTATGAAACTATAACTAGAGGCATACATTTTTCTCAAAGTTTTACTACTTTATTCTCATAAATGTATTATCATTATTATTATTATATTTTCTGGTGGCCCTAATACTCTGTGGTTCAATAGGATTTTTTCTTACAAAATAAAATACTGTTTGTACAAAGTGCAAATAGCTTTATTTTATCAATAACTAGGAATTGCATCTCCAATAAAAATTTATTGAAGCATTAACATTTTTTGTCCACTTAATTTCCACAAATTTTAAATTTCCAGGTCCAGTGGCTGAGCCCATGGTGTCATCCTGCTGCCAAAGCCTTGTCGGCTGCAGGACCTGCATTGAAGAGTATCAGAAAAATTCTCTCTTCTGCTCCAAATGTCGTGGTGATGACTTGGGCCACAACATGCAAAGACTTACAGGGATCTCTGATGCAATGACAGCACTCAAAGATATACTCTGGGAATAATGTCTTCTACAATAATATATATGCAAGCACCTGCACTAGTTTGCAGTTGAAAAGTTCTTTTTTTTTTACTTGAAAATTATTGCAAGTCTACAGGTACTGTCAAGCACAGTTTGTTGTTTTGCTATGTTACAGCTCAAATTTCAGTACATTTAATGTTACTGTTATTGTTTCCAGCACAAATTTGCACTTCTTTGTATATTTTGTTTTAGATTTTAAAGTAAAAAATGCATTTCTTGATGTACTGGTGCAATATTCTTTTTGGACAGAGTTAATTTAAAAGTAAAGGTTAAAACAATTAAGGGCTGACAATGTTTTTATTTAACAATTTTAAGGCAAAGCGATTTTTTTAAAAAATCATTCGATGTGCAATTTTTGTAACAGGAACACTTCTTACTTATAATAGTCTGTTAAAATACTGTGGTTAACATCACATACTTGAAAAGCATCACAGCATTTCACTTTTTTAGGCATATCTCCGTGTTACATGCATGAGGTACAACAAAGCCTTCTGGACAGGAGATGATTACCACACGATAAAAAAAGAAGAAAGATGTCAGAGTAGTTTTCTGCAAAGTCCTGTTCTGCATGAGACCTATCCTCCTCAGATGAAAAGGGGTTGGTTCCAAAGACTGACACCCAAGTCAGTGATGATCCCAACTCTTCTTCGTACATTCCTGCACTAATGGCGGCACTTGGCAGCAAATCTTCAGATATTTTTACTGGGCAGCCACCTGCCTAAAGTTCATTGGGTATTCCACAGCCTAAAACAAAACATGGTGAGAAACAATCATTAATATTCATTGCTTATGAATAGAATAGAACAATGGGGAAATGACCATGTTACCATTGCGCAATTAAAACAGTAGATTTCATATGAATAAAAATTAAAATAATAATTTTTAAAATTGTTGCACATACACCATAGATCCTGGCATACCTGCGATTCTGTCTGCATTCCATGACTACTCTGTTAAGTCCTATCTGGCTCAATTGACAGGTCAAGTTTGAGATACAAAATGTTGTCAGATTGTCCTCCATGTTGATGACCTCTTGGTCCAGCAGGGTTAGGGACCCATTTCAATGGGTAGTTGACGCGATTGTTCACCTCAGGCCAAATCCTTTCGACTCGAAGGCTCTGTTTTTAGATGAAAATACAACTTTAATAAAGTAATAGCAATATTCCTTGCAGTTTCTTAAGTCAGACTCCAACTATATTTTTTCTACTTTAAAAACGTACCCAGTGGTCTTTTAAATTATGATTGTGTGGTTTAATGTGGCAAAAATAAAAAACATCATTTTTTTAAAACTTGCGCAGCAATAGCTCGTTAGAAATTTACCTGAGTTGTGGGCAGGACTGTTGGGGCAAAATGAATGACATTGATATTTCTTTGCACTCTTCTCCTAGCTTACACAGCCCCAAGCCAACATTAGTGTAGCAAAAACACAGTGAGCAATTTGATGGCCTTTGAGCCATACAGTATTGAGACAGACGGCTGCTCAGACAAGGAACCCAAAAATGAAAGGCTCTATTTGACTTCAAGTGAAGGATTTAGAATTGGAGCAGAGCAGGGAGACTGTGGCCTGCCTATGGCTGATGCTGCATCACAAACCTGAGCTTTTTCAAATCAACATTTTTTTCATCTGCTCCGGATCCATCACAAAATGAATTGTTTTATACGTCCTCCATCATCAGAAAAAATGCTCAAAGGACATGTTAAAAACACCAAAAACAATTTTCATCAGAGTGGGTCTTTAAGCAAGGAAAATGAGCTAAAAATTCAATTTCTAAGAGGGGTTAGAATGATTTCACTTTTTAAATTTTTCTATCCCTTGTATTTTTCCTCATTTGTCTCATTTTTGCTCTCTCTCTTTTTTACCTCACCTTTGATGATGCTGTTTGGTGGTATGGAGATCTGTTCATGTTGTGCCTGTGTCTTGACAGCTTTTTGATGTACAAGGACAGGTAAAACTCCCTACCGTGGTCAACTCTGAGCTGGTCCCACATCCCGTGGTTGACCACTGAAGATCTGAAATATAGAGTATACAGTAAGTGCATATGTACTGAGTGGATTTGTTTAAAGGAAAAAAACACAAATAACACAAGCTATGGAAATAAGCTGTTCTGAGTTTACTCACCTGTAAGCCTCCTCATAAATCACAAGGTTATTTTTCACAGGCATGGTGGCATTTGCAACAATCTTACTGGAGTAACCATCAACTGCCGGGACATTTGATCCACCAAACATCCCAAGCTTCTCATTTTGATTCAGATGAAGTTTTTGGCCCATGTACTCAGCATGAAATGGAACTGAGGTTAAATTACACGCACCCTTCAGACTACTGAAATGGTATAATAATGCAGGCTCCTTTTGTCACATTAATACACAATATTTCAAACACTTTTACATGTTCTGGGTGTAAAATTGAATTTATTCTACTTCAAATTGTACTTAAGTGTATACATATTATTAACCTTTGTAACATCCTTTCTGGTATCACTTTAAGCACAGCTCTTACCTGACAACGGAACTCATGGTATGGCTGATGAATCTCTCTTAGAACCCTTCCAACTCGACTTTCTCCGGCGTACACTGCCACTGATGACAGATAGCCAGTCATGAACTTGCGACCATAGGATGAGCCAGTCTGTTACATAGCAATCAATTAACAGCGTTTTAAAGATATCCAAGATGTAAAATATATAATGTTAAATGAAATGAAAACTAACCTCATATATTGACATGCTCAGGGCATTTTGCAGCTCCGAATCGGATACGTGACTTCTTCTTCTTAAGAACTGTTGCGCACAGAATCTTCAAACACACGACTCAGAGCATCAGTTGATACCCATCTGCTGCAGGGTGCTGGAAATCTCGGCATGGGTGTTGCCATTTTTAAACAAATCTTTAATCAAGTCATCTTATGGTTCCAGTGCAGCAATAGCGAATGGTACGACTAAAAGACTCCACGCAAACTACTTCCGGATGACCCAGACTTTTCAGACGAAATTGCAAAAAACAAAACTGAACACTCCTTATTCCATTTGCTCCATTTTCGATTTGATACACAAATCGGAAAACGATTCGTTTTTTTGTTTTTTTCATTTTTGGTTTTAAGACAAAAAAAACGATTTGTTTTTCGATTTTAAATTGAAAAACAAATGAACAAACGACACACGGATTGATTTGCCTCCCAAAGGCTTCAGAACCGACAGGTTTCAAAGAGGAGCTGTGGACCTGTCCCAAAAAGCCATGTGCTGAAGTCCTGACATCAAGCCTGTTGGGTTAAAGGAGAACCAGGGGTGGCTGAGGTGCAGCAGGGTGGTTGACCTCTGATTGGAAGATTACAGGTTCGGTGCCCGCCCATGTGTTGAAGTGTCCTTGGGCAAGACACTAAATCCCACATTGCTTCTGGTGGAAGGTTGGTGCCAGTGTTCGGCAGCATAGTGTGTAAAAGGGCCATGAGTGTGTGAAAGTGTGAATGGGACTGTGACTGTACAACCATTTGGGCCTTTGAGGAATTTGGAAAAGCTCTATATAATTACACGCCATTTACAATTTACTAACATGTGGAGCAGCTGGTATTTATCTGTGGTCCCTGACCCTGAAGGTCCCTGAAGGTGAGTGATATTGCTATTCTGTTTCTCTAATCTCTGCAAATATGTTGTTGAGGTCGCTTTGATGGTTATCTTTCATTGTGATACGACGACCTTTGACTCTTGGCTTGTAGTGCCAAGTGTGCCTGGAATATTTGGTACCTCTGTAGGGTTGGGAAGATGGTCTGGTAGTTTCACTTGACCTCAGGGATAGATGGATGCTCTTGGCAATGATACTGACTTTTGAGCAGTGTGGCGGGTTGGCTAGTGTTTATGTGCAACTTTCATGTGTTTGGCTTATCTTTTGTCTCCTCTCTGCTTGGTGTTCTTGGTGCTCTGAATTGGTGATCTTGGCCAGTTATGATCATGCTAAATTCTGCTGCTTCACACTGCTATGTCTGTGTTGGCGGGGTAGTTGTGCTCATCCTTCAGTTAGAGCCCTTCACTTATGCAGGGTTCATACATTTTTCCATGACTTACCCAAAACCTTTCATAAATGTTTCCAAAACTAAAAAGGGAAAAGTGTTTCTCCTCCACGGCACAGCGCGACGCGGACACCACTTTCACTACAAATGCCCCTACAAACGGAGAGTGGTTGAGTAAAGGGAAGAATTCGGATTGGGCCTATGTGATGTGGAAATCTTACACTGCACATCACTATGTACACACCATACCCACTGTCAAACATGGTGGTGGCAGCAATATTGGAGGAAAACCTGTTGAAGTCTGAAGACTTGAGACTGGAGCGGAGATTCACCTTCCAACAGGACAACCACCCTAAACACAAAGCCAAAGCTAGAATGGAATGGTTCAAATGAAACAGATTCATGTGTTGGAATGATCCAGTCAAAGTCCAGACCTAAATCCAATCCAGAATCTGTGGTAAAATCTGAGGGAAATTTCTGATGAACTCCTGCGGCTCTGCAGAAACTCTCCTACACCTTCTTTATTTTATTTTATTTTTTATTTTGGCTGAAAATGGCAAAATCATCATTAAAAGACCACTGGGAATGCTTTTACAATAGATACAAATCAACCAAATAAATGTACACACATGGACAAAATTGTTGGTACCCCTCAGTTAAAGAAGGAAAAACCCACAATTCTCACTGAAATCACTTGAAACTTACAAAAGTAACAATAAATAAAAATTTATTGAAAATTAAATCATCAAAATCAGCCATCACTAATTATTTAAAAAAAAAAAACTAATGAAACAGGCCTGGTGTATTACATTTTTCTTGGTGTAATGAACATTTTTACTTGACACTAAGTATGAATAGTGCTATTTAAATGAATATTGATGATTGACTAAAACTGTTCTGGTCTAAAGGGTGATACAAGTGCTTCAAAGATGAAAAATAAAATTAAAAGTAAAAGCCAGTTTTTACAAAAGCATATAAATTTGACAAAGCAGTGTAACATGCTGTAGATCACGTAAAAATGCTTAACATGTCACTGCAGCTCTGTCATCATACAAACTGAAGTACACACTTTCGTGGCAGCTCTGCCCCCCTGTGTGACAGTGAACCCTTGCTCTGCTGGACCCTGTGCGATGGATCTTGCTACACTATCCACCGGGCAGCAGGCTAACATAGCAGGCTCCTTTAGCAGTCCGGTATCACCAAGCGACCAAAACATAAAATGGTTGCTATGAAGATTAAACTGACAGAAAAACAGCAGTTTTGAAAAAAAGTGGTTTTTACATCAATTTTTCACATCCAGCTCAAACCAGCCTTACAGAAAGTGTGTGTGTCTGTTTGGGGGGGTGGCAGTGGGGGGTTGTCAGGGGTGCGTTGCGGCTGCTTTGCAAGTAAAGTTGGGTTAAAGATAGGTGGTGAGGGCAGGGGTGAGTCGCCCCTTTGGGCATCCAATGCCGCTCACAGCTTTAATTTACACAGTGTATTAATTATGCTCAAGAAGTTACAAGACAACTGATAAAAATCCCTAGGACGAGTTTTCATTTGTAGCTGGTACTAAAGGTGCTTTTTTTTTCAAATTCAAGGCAGTCTCTTTCCAAGGTCAAAGGTCAATAAAACGTCTCTGGTGGTTGTAGACTTCAGCTGGCAGATGGTGTTGTTTTCCCATATTGTGGAAAAGTGTAAAAATCGCTAAATCACACACTACAGAATGCTACAAAATGGTCACCAAACCGTGGGTCGTGTGGCCATCCCATATTAACTTCAAAAGTTCTCTTGGACATCCCCGACACGTGTGTTTTGGTTTTGTTTGTGTGTGTTTAATTATTTTTTGGCTCCAGAAATGATTTTCGACCCAATAACTTTTTTTTACAATTTCACACGTTGTGACATCATTTTCTTAGGGGGGTTGTCGCTTACTCTGTCTCAAATGCGCAGAAAAGTTTACAACTGCGAAAACCATATGGTCCTTGCAGTCAGGGACTGCTGCTGCGGGTCATAAAAATAAATATAAATTTAATATTAATTCTCACTTTGTTCTTGTAGGGCAGGAATGTCCAAATCCAGGTCTCGAGGGCTGGCCCCCACTGGTTTTCCAGAAACCCTGTCTTATCTGCTGCTGATTACCTGGATCAGATGTTTTTAGCTATTTAAGAACTTCAATAACAGATTGGTTGAAAAACATTTAGCCCTCGAAGCCTAGAACTGGAAACCTCTGCTGTAGGAAATCTGTAAATAAGCTCATGTCTGGTGGATCAACAAAGTGTGCTCAGAGCGAAGAGTTCTTTTTTATGAGGAAAAAGGGAACTCTTTTTTGGAATCTTCTATGTTTTTTTCTGATATAAAATATTAATGTTGAGATTTTTCTCCTGTATTTTTTGCAGGATTCCCTGGAAAACCTTTAATATACATCATGGAAGTGAAGCAGCTGAAGAGAGAAGTCAAGGCCCTCATGTAAGTAGATGTCATGAAACATTATATATGAATACACTCACTGGCCACTCAATGTACACCTTGCACACTGCTGTCACACAGCTGTCAGCAGTGTGTTCTTCTGCTGCTGTAGCTTCTGCTGTCTTCCTCAAGAATTGGTGCTCACTGGATATTTTCTCTTCTTCTGACCATTCTCTGTAAAGCCCTAGAGATGGTTGTGGGTGAAAATCCAAGTAGATCAGCAGTTTCTAAAATACTCAGATCTGCCTGTCTGGTACCAACAACCATGCCACGTTCAAAATCACTTTAATCAGCTTTCTTCTCTATTCTGATGTTTGGTTTGAACTGCAGCAGATCATCTTGACCATGTCTACATGCCAAAATGCATTGTGTTGCTGCCATCTGATTGGCTGATTAAAAATTTCAGTTAACAAACAGTTGGACAGGTTTTCCTAATGAAGTGGCCAGTGAGTGTATATATTTTGAATAAGAGCAACAGGGCCATCTTCTCTACCATAAAACAGCTCTGATTACATCGGGCAGAAGCTCAGGGAGAAGTCTTTTGACCCTGCTGGCAGAGAAGTGTCCTCGGTGCTGGATGACCTGGTGAAGATGCAGATTCAGATTTGATCCAAAGCTCAGCTGATGTCTGCTAAAGCAGGAGAAATCTCTATGTCTCCTTACAGGCCCACTATGACCTTGCTCTCAGCGTTGCCCTCTGGTGGCTGAACAGGATGGACAAACGGTGCAGACTTGACTTGGACGTCATGTTGGTTTATTTGTCATTAGTGGTTCTAATACAAACTCTTAGCATGGTTGTAAGCATGATTATTTTAATGATCCCTGCAGTGGAGCCACCTGTAGCTTTGGGAGATCAGTGCAACCTGACCGTTCAGAGCGGGAAGCCATGATCCTGTCATCCTTTGCTGGAATTATTATGGTGAGTACGTGAGCTTATGAGTGCAGCTGTCATACAAGACTGAACTTCTGAGGAGATTACAGGAGACACTTATCAAGGAGACCAGTTTATTTAAAAATACTTAGTTGTGAAAAATAGTTCTCATTTGCTGAATTTTCATAGGATCCTGAATCAACGCCCTCCTCTGCTTTCTGAAGTGATGAAGAGCAAGCATGTCTTCCTCGAGCTTGCTTGAACATGAGAGCAGGTCACTGGGATGTCCTGTTTGCCACCAGAAGTGAACAAATGAGGTCAAACTCCAGCAGACATATGTTAGTCTTCCAAAACCAAAGCAGTGACTATTCCTTGGTGCTGAAGCCTTTAACCCAGTGGCTTTGGTGGGTGACTCCTCCCCCCTTCATATATCCTCATCCCTCCAGACACCAAGTCCCTACAGGCTGCTCACAATTTAGAATTTTCTGTTGGACTTTTCAGCTCCTTTAAACATGTTCAGCTTCTGAACATGTTCCTGCTTGTTTCTTCCCCCCTTTTTTATTTCTTTAAAAACTAAGCAGACTCAAAAAATAAAGCAGACTCAAAAAGCTGTTTTATCCATAACTATCTATTGTCCTCCTGGCCAGTACTCAGAATGTTTAACTGAGTTTTCTGACTTTCTATCGACTTTTGTTTTAGATTCTGACAAAATACTAATAGTAGAGGATGTTAATTTTAATGTTGATGACTCCATTAATAATAATCACTATTGATGACTTTGCAGCTTTATTAGATAATGTTGGTTTCACACAAAATGTAAAGGAACCCACTCACTGTCACAAGCACACCCTGGACCTTGTTTTAACTCATGGTATAGTTAAAACAATCTGAGTGTGCTCCCTCATAACCCCATATTCTCAGATCACTTTCTAATTGCCTTTCAGTTATTTCTAGAAAATGCTACTGCTCCAATAAATAAAAAAACAGCTTAGAGGAACATTATCTGACTGCTTTGTCTGAGTTTAAAATCACAGTTCAACCATTACTTAGTAGCATGCTGAGCATATACTCTGAGAGCAGCTCCATAGTTTCAGTCCCAGTAAGAACGATCAGTTTGTTAACCTCAGGAGAACACTTGATGTTGTTGCCCCAATGAAACTTAAGCTTATTAAACAAAACCGAGTAGCTCTGTGGTTTAACACTGAAACACGTTCTCTTAAACAAGTAGCCCGTAAGTTTGCAATAAAATGGTGCGGCTCAGAGCAGTCTACGATTAACTGCTGAATATAGTCTCCTAAATTATAAAAAATCTCTGCGTAAAGCCAGAACCCAATACTATTCAGCTTTAACGTGAGAGAATGGAAACAATCCAAGATTTCTTCTCAGCTCTGAGGAATTTATTTCATTCTTTGATTGTAAAATCCTAAATATTAGACATAAACTGAACAAAGTTATCCCTACTATCAGCCCAGATCAGGCTAAAACAGTAAAAACAAAGGCATCTATAGAAACCTCTGTAACATTAGACTGCTTCACTGCTGTAGATCTAGCAGAATTAACATCACTTATTACATCCTCCAAAAGCTCAACTTGTCTTTTAGACCCAATCCCCACTAAGCTTTTTAAAGAAACCTTCCCCTTAATTAATGAATCAATTTTAACTATTATAAACACCTCTCTAGAAACAGGTTATGTGCCACAGTCTTTTAAATATGCAGTTGTTAAACCTCTTCTGAAAAAGCCCAGTTTAGATCCTGGCATTCTGGCCAATTATAGACCAATATCAAATCTCCACTTTATCTCAAAGATATTAGAAAGAGTTGTAGTTAAACAGCTATACTGCCACCTACAGGACAATAGCCTCTTTGAAGACTTCCAGTCAGGGTTCAGACCTCACCATAGCACTGAAACTGCACTAGTTAGAGTCACTAATGACTTGTTACTGGCCACAGAAAAGGGACTAATCTCTAATCTGGTCCTGTTAGATCTTAGTGCAGCCTTCGACACTATAGACCACAGCATCTTACTCCAGAGACTAGAGCATGACATAGGGATCAGAGGATCTGCCCTTTTGAATCCTATTTATCTGATAGGTACCAGTTTGTTCATGTAAATGGACAAACAGTATACTTGAATACGAACATGCGCTTTAAACCTAATAATAAACAGTTCTGACATTAGATTTGAACATTATTTCACTCAGTCGTGTGCATTTTGGAGGATGGATTAAAACATAAACATAAACATAATTAAGGCCTCTTAACTTAGTGTTGTGTCAGGAGTGGTTAAAAACCAGTTTATTTTACTAATGGAAATGGAACCTCATGGATCAATGTCACAAACAGCGGGCAGTGTACAGCAGGTTTAAGGAACACAGGAATGTTAACCAAAATGTTATGGCTGATGTTCACTTCCTGTTCAAAATACAATACAGTCTACTTTGAATATTTAAAGACTGGTTTTTAAAACAAAATGATAAAGGGAAGATTGAGAACAGAACAGATTAAGTAAAGGAGGAGATCAGGGGGATAAATGTGAAGGAATGTAGAGGAGAAAGTTAGATGGAGGGGAGTAATTTGTGGTGCCTTTAAAAATCAGGATTCAAAACATAAAGATTTAAACTCTCCTTCCTTCTCAGCAACCAAAAACTGTCTGATTATGAAGGAAATTGTAAAGTTGCTGTCTCTGTAAGATCCTAGACCGGATTCTCTTCAGCAAATTTTCTCACTGATTATTCAGCACCTTCATCCTTTTTTAAGCTCAAATTCAAATTGTTAAATTTTATTTTGTCAGTCATGTGATTTCATCCTTTTCTCCTCCACCCCTTCTTTGTTCAGTCTGTTATTTCTGACTTGAGTGAATGAAGTAAGCAGAGTTAATGGAGGCCACATCCTTCAGGAGAGGTTTGTTCAGGTTTTAACAGACCTGCAGCTGCTGTCAGAAGGTCGAGGACAGATGGAGTGTGCTGTCTGCTAATGAGCTTTGTGTTTGACAGAAGCTCTGACCCCTGTCTCTGTTTTTCAGAACAGCATCCCGCTGGAGCAGATCCTGGGTCTGTACAACTGCAAACCCGTGGCTCTGTACCCCAGCCATCGGTCCCAGGTACACACGACCAGGTTTCCATGGAAACAGCAGAAGCATGATGGACCTTTTTTAAGCCTCATTTTTACCCTACTTAAAGACACCCCCCTACATTGATTTATTTCTGTTAGCCACAGGGCTCCATTGTGTACCCTCTGACTCTGTCCCACCACCCGTTTGCCATGTTGGCATCTTACAAAGCAGTGCTGCACTCCAGGAAGCACGGTAAGCTTATGTGAGCACTTCAGCAGAGCTGCACGTTTTTAAATATGGGGAGAGGATACACACATCAAGTTCAGGTCGAGGGGGTACATATATGGAGAGAAAATGGTATCAGCCAGATTTGTGTGTACGCCATTCTTGATTTGTAACTCATACAATACGTTTTGTGCATAAGTACAAAAATTACAAAATTCCAAAAAATCCAAAATTCAACTTATACTGCACAACTTAAAATTAATTACAACAGCTTGACACTAACTACTTGCACAAATCTTTAAACATTACGCACAAATCGCTTGTTATGCACACACAAAACCGCTTTTACACACAAATCTGATGTGAGACTCTTTTCACAATTTCACGGCTCCTCTTCCACTCCCCAAGACGTCCTTAACAACCAATCAGTTTCATGCAGGTCCAGAAAAAAAGGCTTTTCCAATGACCTGCAATTAAAGAAAATGTAGAGATTAGAGTAAAGTCATTAATGATTGAATTGCATATAAATCAGTGAAATCCGTCATAGTGATTTGTCTGTATGCTATATACCATGGTAAAATTACTTTAGTCTTCTTTTTTATTCCCTTGTAGAGCTGTCCTCTATTCTTCTGGTTCTGCACAAACTTTTCTGGAACTTTGTTTCTAGAAACTTGACCTGCAGAAATCACACATTTTAACATTTAACATTTTAACATCGTATTTGATGTTTTATTGGAGTTTACTGTAGGTGTCAGTTTATGTAGATGTTCAAATGTCATTTTCAATGTATTTTAATGTTTTTTCACATATTAACTTGTTTACTGATTTAAATGTTAAATATATTTTTAGCAACACTGATCCCTTATAATTACTGTATGAATAACAGAATCATCCAGGCTGGCTGGGGCCGTTTCTAGTCTTGCGGGGGCCCTAGGGTAGATGCTGGTTAAGGGCCTTCATTTTGTAAACTGTAGTGAAGAGATTCCTAACCCCTGTGGTCTACTAAGACAGCTCTATGTAAGAAAAAAAAACACTTTAAATCACTACAAGGGGAAAAATCCTCTTTATCTCAATAAATAGAAGAGATTCAATAAAATAACAATTGTAATTAAAACAACAAATGTACACTTAAAATAATGCTTGACTATCGCAGTCTCACACTTATAACACAACCTCATAATAACACCGTTTTTTTTGTAACAGTTATGGTGCTTTGTCCTTAAAATTTCTGCTTTCTGGCTTTTTAATTTGCAAAATCATCAAGCTAAGTCTGTTTCATCTTTTCCTCACTAGTTCTTTGAAGAAAGTGATGCAAAAAGTTTCTATAATCTCCTTTTTAGGAGAAAAGAGAAATAATCTGAATTGTCTCTGCTGACTACATCAGTTCTGAATAAATGAGAGAATAAATTGGAATAAATTACCTGTCAAAGCAAAACGTCTAACAAAATAACATTGTAAGAGACGTGACGGAAAAAATATCATTAAACTGATTCTTACCTGGAAAGTGACTGAAGTATTTTCGGTTATCATATCCTTGGGTCTCTGGGTTTCCTTTTACGGTCACAAAACAATTCAGTTGAAAGACAACTGATGGCATGAGCAGTGTACTTTCAAAATAAAACTCCACGCAAACTACTTCCGGTTGAACCAGACTTTTCAGACGAAATTGCGAAAAACAATACTGAAAACTCGTTATTCGTTTTTGCACATTTCGTTTATGATTTTAAATTGAAAAACCTAAACCTAAAGTTTACACAAATCAAGATTTACCCAAGCAATAAAATCCAAAGTAACGCACAAATCAAAAATTACGCACGCACAAATCCAAAGTTACACACAGATCAAAAATTACACACGCACAAATCCAAAGTTACACACAAATCAACAATTACGCAGGCACAAATCCAAAGTTACGCATAAATCAAGAATTACGCACAAATCAAGAATTACACATGCACAAATCCAAAGTTACACACAAATCAAGATTATGCAAGGACAAATAAAGAATTACACATGCACAAATTTGAAGTTACACACAAATCAAGATTATGCAAGGACAAATAAAGAATTACACATGCACAAATCTAAAGTTAAGGACAAATCAAGATTATGCACGCACGAATCAAGAATTTCTCAGACACAAACCCAAAGTTACCTACAAATCAAGAATTATGCACACACAAACCAAGAATTTCTCAGACACAAATCAAAAGTTACGCACAAATCAAGAATTATGCACACACAAATAAGGAATTTTAAAGATACAAATCCAAAGTTACACACTAATCAAGAATTATGCACAAATCAAGAATTTCTTAGACACAAATCCAAAGTAACACACTAATCAAGAATTATGCACAAATCAAAAATTACACATGCACAAACCCAAAGTTCCTCACAAATCAAGAATTATGCAAGCACATATCAAAAATTACACACGCACAAATGCAAAGTTATGCACAAATCAAGAATTAAACATGCACAAATCAAGAATTATACATGCACAAATCCAAAGTACACACTAATCAAGACTTATGCACAAATCAGAAATTACACATGCACACATCCAAAGTTACGCACAAATCAAGAATTATGCAAGCACAAATCAAGAATTACGCACAAATGCAAAGTTACGCACAAATCAAGAATTATGCACGCACAAATCAAGAATTTCTCAGACACAAATCCAAAGTTACACACAAATCAAGAATTATGCACCCACAAATCAAAAGTTACTCACAAATCAAATAATATGCACAAATCAAGAATTACACATGCTTAAACCCAAAGTTACTTACAAATCAAGAATTATGCACCCACAAATGAAGAATTTCTCAGACACAAATTAAAAGTTACGCACAAATCAAGAATTATGCACCCACAAATCAAGAACTATGCACCCACAAATCCAAAGTTACACACTAATCTAAAATTATGCGCAAATCAAGAATTACACATGCACAAACACAAAGTTACTCACAAATCAAGAACTATGCAAGCACAAATCAAGAATTAAGCACAAATTCAAATTTACGCACAAATCAAGATTATGCAACCACAAATCAAAAACCATGCACCCACAAATCAAAACTTACTCACAAATCAAGAATTATGCACAAATCAAGAATTACACACTAATCATGAATTATGCACAAGTCAAGAATTACACATGCACAAACCCAAAGTTACCTACAAAACAAGAATTTCTCAGACACAAATCAAAAGTTATGCACAAATCAAGTATTATGCACGCATAAATCAAGAATTTCTCAGACACAAATAAAAAGTTACGCACAAATCAAGAATTATGCACGCAGAAATAAAGAATTTCTCAGGCACAAATCCAAAGTTTCACACAAATCAAGAATTATGCACACACTAATCAGGGTGATACTATATTCTCTCCATAAACATGTCATCTTTATATTGTTTTTTCTTTAGAAATTCATTGAATTCATTTTGGAGTGGCCAAACAATAAAATATGGGACAACTTGGTGGGAAAAAAACTGAAGCTCTATTATCTAAGACAGCAATAGAGGTTTATACTTGAAAAGAATGAACTATTGAAATGTGTGTCTGTTCTGTGATCAACAGGAGGTTCTGAGCTTTGTCAGAGTTCTGCTGAGGCTCAAGAACGTCTCATCATTGAAACCCTTTAAAAATCAATTACAAGACAGAATATTCATAAAGCTCAGAGGAGTAGCCTGTCCTCTATTCCATAATTTCAAATCTAAGAGCATGTGTGATCTATTAGTGTGAGCATGCAGCTGTTTTGCGTTTGTTTTGGGATTTTTGTTAAACTGTCCAGAACATGGACAGAACTTTCATTTCAACTCTATCATTTCTGCGACTGTTAGAATAAAAACTGTTTGTCAGCACAAGGTCACGGTTTAACGTGGACAGTGGTCACCCTCCGGCAGAAGGGTTGCTATTTAAAGACCCGCTCCAATGAAAATGGTGTTGTAACACGTTCTTGTAGCATTTTTCTCACGCTGGAGGATGTGTAATAAATGTTACCTTTTAGCTTCTGGCTTCAGAACGGGGTCAGAAACCACTTTTGTCTCCAGTTTGGTCTCAGCTGACCTCTGAGTGGTATTGGAATAAAATCCACAGATGGTACATACAGCTCAATGTTGGCAAAGCCCTGTAAGACACTCAAGAGCGATGCAGGCCGTGTCCAAATTCCCTCCCTACTACCTGCTCCGTAACTACTAAAACACTATGTAGTGCAGGACCATCTAGTGCCCCAGATTTTAAAAGCAATTTGGACACCGTGCTCACCGTGCTTTTTGTGTTTCGTGAAAGAGTAAGTGTGATGTCACTGATTTCACAAAGTATAAACCTAATAAAACCTAACAAAAATATGACCATTTTATGAACCCACTTGGTTTTGATAATGAAAACTTAGATGGTTTATAAAAAAGATATTAAAATACATTTCTTTCTTATGAAAATTGTTCATACGCATTGTTCATTGTGGTCCATGTATCTATTGAGCATCAATGCACATTGGTTTGTTGCAGAGACTTCTGGGAAATGTCTATGGCCCAGGATCTTGGAATTGTAGATTCCGACAGCTCTACAAAATGGTGTATGGACTATGTAGTGATGAAGGAATTTGGACAAAACCGCAGATCTCTTATTATAAACGTGAACTCCCTGTCTTCAAATGTCATTACCCGGTGCACACAGCAACACTTGATTCCGTCGCAGGGTCATATCCATGGCAACTACAGTTCCTCACAACATAGAACTCAGAACATACATTTTGGAGTATTTCTTTATTTGAGTATTTCAGACTCAACTCAGAGGTGCTGCTCTGCAGAAGTTATGTCCTAAATGACACAGGTTATAGATTTTGTCTAAAAACGGCAGTTTATAATTATAATTCAAAGACCACTAGGAACACTTTTACATTAGATCAAAAGATGATCCAGAGTGCGACTTTAAGTTCTGATATCAAAACTCCTAAACCTTCAAGAACAGATCCTTTATTAAGCAGCTGTGATGCGCTTTAGCAAAGTTCTCAGGTTGATTTGTGAATTTAAAGGATATATTAAAAGTTAACAAAAAAATTACATGTTTTCAAATTGGTGCAAAAATGTATCATTATTGGGACCATATTTGCAGAACTATGAAACAACTTTTTTCACACATTTTGACTTCTATCCTTGAAATTTATTTTTCTATTCAATGACAAAATGTACCCAACATTTCCATAAATCTCAGTTGATATTATATTTAATAAAGATTCCTCTTTCTTGTGTAAAAAAACAAAGTGGAAAAATGTTTATGCCGATATCTCTTTACATTTAGCAAGTATTTTCTTCACTGACTTTTCAAAATAAGGGCATAAACTAAAGGCATGTAGTTCACTTCAGTCTTAATGAAACTCCTGCAGATCGCAGGATGAAGAAGTGGCTGTCTAAACGCACAAAGACCAGCACACAGCTCCAACCAGCTTCAGGAGCATCCTGGTCTTCCTCCCTGCCTGAATCTGTCCTCAGAGTGAGTCATTCTTACAACTTCTCAATCATCTTTTCTCCAAATCCTTCATGCAAACATAAATGTTGTGCTGCCCTCTGCTGTTATTACGTGTCCTCTCCTCTCAGGATGACAGCAGAGACCTGAAGGAACATCAGGCTTCAGAGGACTCTCTGCTGAAGTGAAGCGTGTTACTGTCCTTGTTTGCTTTACTTTAACCTTTTAGCATGAATTCCATTTTTTTCTCTGTCTCATGTATGTTTGTGCTCAAATTATTTATCCATTGTTCTAAAGAAACATCATGACTCTCAAGTTTCTTTTTAAAATCCTAATCTTCTGAAAACATCCAGAAATACTTGGTTTTTCATGAAACAGTATCAACAACTGTGACAGAAAGAAATCACAAACAAAATCATGTTCTGCTAAACTTCGTTTTCTTTTGTTCTAAACTGATAAACTTTCAACAAAAATAAATCATTTTTTTTATTTCCTGCATGTGTACTAGTGTTTGTACTTCTGACCAAAAAGTGAAAGTACACAATAAAAACAAATAGCCACAGTTTGAATGTTATGAGGTGAAACTCCTTTTTTTTGTGTGGTTTTATTTGCATGCTTTTATGTTTGGGTTTTGTGTTTGTTTCACCTTTGAGACGGACTCCCAGATTGGACACACCTGGTGTCCAATCAGTAAGCTGGAACTGATTGCAAGAGACAGCAGTCAAAGGAGTGCTGTGGCCGGTGGGGTTGGAGCAGAAAGAGTCTTCTCCAGGACAAGGGGCTGTGACCTGGCGTACACTCAGAGGCAGGGTGAGGAGCCCTGGCAGTGTGTGAGTACCCTTGTCCTACCCAGTGGCCCTCTCTCCTTGCAAAAGAGTTAGCCTGTCTTTTCCTGCAAGAACCTGGGTACTGGCAGAATCTTTCATGTTGCAGGTGGACATTGGGAGGAGCAGCACGCTACATTTGTGAGGACTGGATAAAAGGCGTGGCTGGAAGGGAGAGACTGGATTTTTGCCCACCTGCAGGATTTGATTCCCAACATTTTAATGGACACTCTTACTCTTTTTTAGAATATTTTTATGGGACTCCCCTCAGACTTTTTAACTGTTTTTATGACCTTTTTTTAAAATTGGGATTTTAATTGTTTTGATTTTTAACAGTGTTGGCTGTGTTTGCTGTGGGTTTGTTTTATTAAATCCAGATTAAGAAACCGATCCTTTTTCTTTAGTTCATTGTGCGGTAATCTTCCCCTGGTCCTGAATTTCTTTTAGTGACAATTTAGAAGCACCCCTCCCGTTTGGCAAGGGTGGGGCCTGACATCAATCTGGCGAAGCAAGAATCCTGAAAAATGTGAAATAATTGTTGATGAGTGAGGAGCTGCAGGAGCTTCTTCACAGATGATAGAGGATGAGCAGGACCTGCAGCATTTCATCTTTTTTTCTGTCTTCAGAGCGTCTGTGGAAACTGTAGATAGTTTGGTCTGCTTCAATCTTTGGTTCTTTCCTGACAGTACAGTGTGGAATAGGAGTAAAGTGTCCAATTTTATATTTGAGGAACACA
Organism: Oryzias woworae; assembly: GCA_016861445.1. NCBI lineage: Eukaryota > Metazoa > Chordata > Actinopteri > Beloniformes > Adrianichthyidae > Oryzias > Oryzias woworae. The sequence continues at coordinate 6,973,601 of BOLG01000197.1, read as the reverse complement.
TGAAATGCAAATTATTATACAATACTGAAGTTATTTTGAAGTTTAGTCATAGCAACTGGAATCAGACTTCTTGTTCATTGAAAGGTTTCACTGTTTGGACGGTCGGCCTCTGATCAAAGGATTGTAGGTTTGATTCTCGCCTTGTCCTCCCATGTATGGAAGTGTTCTTGGGCATTGCCTCTGATGGAAGGTTGGCGCCAGTGTTCAGCAGCGGAGCCGCCATCAGTGTGTGAATGGGACTGACTGTAAAGCGCTTTGTGCCTTCAGTGAAGGTAGAAAAGCGTTGTATAAGTAAACGCCATTTACCAAGGAACAAACTTAGATAAATGAGAACCTTCACCAACCAATAATGAAGAGTCTTCACAGAAAAGTGAATCTCACTCTAGCTGAGTAGAAAGTTTGTTATGTCATTGTTTGATCCCTTGGTTGTAGGTGTTCCTGCATGTCGACAGTTCTTCCAGATTTCTTTGCAGAAATGAAAGCAGTGCTGCTCTCTGAACACATTCTGCCTGCAAAGATAAATCTTCTTGATGATGGATTAAAGCGTGTCTCGTGCACATATCAATAAAGAGGGCACAGTAGGTCAGTTATTTACACTGTAAGACTATCGTGATGATTCAGGGATTTCCTCTCTATGCCCTGGATCAGGACTCTTGGCAGCCATGCTGGCACGTTAAATCCACTTTCAATGAAAAAACAGCCACAGTGGGAAATGCTAACCCTTTGAGGTTTATATAGCGCAGCTGTGGTCCTGCTTTGGGAAGAAACCGGTTTAATCTGTGACAGGCTCCAGGACTTTCCCAAGATGAGCAGTAAGGTGACGGAGCTCCTGGTTTCACACACTCTTTTTGGCAAGAACAAACCTTTTAATTTTCTTTATACAAAAAAAAAAAGTTTTTTTTTCTCCTTTGACTTCCTTGTTTTCTGCGAGTTCAGATAATCTTCTACGAAGACATAAATTTCCAGGGCAGCTCCTATGAGTGTGACACCGACTGCCCTGACATGCACCCCCACTTCAGCTGCTGCAACTCCATCAAGGTGGAGAGCGGCTGCTGGGTTCTCTATGAAAAGCCAAACTACACTGGCTACCAGTATGTCCTGACCAGAGGGGAGTACCCAGACTACCAGCGCTGGATGGGCTACAACGACATATGGTCTTGCCGTACCTTCTCCTATGTGAGTCCTCAATTTGTGAAGACAGCAGATGCTCATCTGAATTGGAATACTTATTTGTTTGAAAAATAATTGATTAATTCTTGTTAATCAAGGCCCCAAAACTTAATTACCTTTTCCCTGCTGGCACACATATAAAGTAAAATGTGCAGTTTGAAAATAGATACCCCTGCAGTCTTCAGAATTTCTGCCAAAATAATTTCTGTTAGTAGTTTTATCCAATTGTGTCAAGCTTTTGGTTGATGTTTGTGAAGCTGCCATATCAAACCACACCCCTTTTTCCCTGTCACCCTTCCATCTCTGCGTCCAGACTAGTGAGGGGCCTTACCCCAACTTCCAAGGTCAGATGATGGAGTTCAGCAATGACTGTGAATCAACTCAGGACCATTTCCGAAGTCGTGACATCTACTCCTGCAATGTCATGGATGGCTATTGGACTCTCTATGAGCATTCCAACTACAGGGGCCGCCAGTATTTCATGAGGCCTGGCGAGTACCGCAAGTTTAGTGACTGGGGGGCCACCTGTGCCACCACCAGTTCTTTCCGCAGAATCACAGATTTTTAATCAGTTTCCAGACATTCAGGTTCATCCTGTGAAATGCCTGCTAAAGCTAGCACAAGGAAAACCTTGTTATAAAAAAACTCAATAAACTGAGCTGAATTAAACTATTTCCTCTGCTTATGAATAAATGTTATTAGTTGCTAGAACTAACTGGTTCATAAACGGCCATTTTGTTTCAAATTTGTGTGTTTTGAAGCAACTAAACAGTAAAGTTGGTGACTGGTCTTAAGCATAAACAGATTGAAGTAGTCTCCTCTAGTATAGTCGAGCTGCAGGCAGATTTAGACTAAACCTGCTGCTGTCTTCAGCTTCACTTAAAGTATTGTTTATTTAGAGGGAAACTCTTGTAAAAAGTATCAAGGGAAATGTATAGTATCAAGTAAAACCTAAAGGTTTAATAAGTACAGAGATAATAGTTGTTTAGACATGAAACTGCACAAGGTACACATCTACACATCTGAATATAAAAAACAGACCCATCACACACACACACACACACACACACACACACACACAAAACCAAAAAAACAGATACACAGACGACACACACAGACAACACGCACAAGCATGAACATGCACAAACAGACACAAACAAGCATGAACATACACAAACACACACGCAAGCATGAACATGCACAAACACAGACACAAACGCACACAAGCATGAACATACACAAACAGACACAAACACACACAAGCATGAACATGCACAAAAGTATGGAAAGTATCCAGACCCCCTGAAATTTCTCACTCTTTTTCTTTTTACGTTGCTGCCATTTACTAAAATCATTTATGTTTTTTTTTTTGCCTCATAAATGTACACACAGTACCCCATATTGCCAAAAAACATAGAATTTCTGACATTTTTGCAGATTCTGAACAACATCTGAACTCATAGGAAACATAAAAATGCTTTGGAGATAAACCTCCAGATCACAAGGTTTGCTTTGCTGCTTTTAAACTTCCCGACCTGGAGTGTCCTGGGTCCTCTCCCGGGGCCTCCTGTCAGGGGGACTTGCCCAGGACACCTCCTCAAGGAAAGCTCCCAAGAGTCACCAGCAAGAGATGACTGAGCCACCTCACCAGTTGTGTGTAAATGAGCAAAATGTCTTTAATCTGATCAAAGATCAAATTAGAAATGGACTGTGTACATTGCCATGGGAAAATGTATGTGCTTATAACAAAGGTTTACATCTGCCCAAAAAGTCAACAATCTGTTGCCTAAATGACCACAGCCCAGTGACACTCACCTCGGTCATCATTAACTGGGCCGCAGTCACATCATTTCCTGCCTCCCACCGACATTGGACAATCTCCAGTTTGAATACAGGGCAAACAGGTCCACGGAGGACGCCATCACCATCACTCTCCACACTGCTCTGTCACACCTGGAGCAGTCAGGAAGCCACGCCAGGCTGCTCTTTGTGGACTTCAGCTCTGCCTTTAACACCATCCTCCCACACAGACTGATCTCCAAACTCAAGGCCCTTGGACTCTCCAACTCTATCTGCCTGTGGATCCTGGACTTCTTGACAGGCCGCTCTCAGAGGGTGAGAGTAAGGGCCCACATATCCACAGCCCCCACCCTCAATACCGGCTCCTCACAGGGCTGTGTGGTCAGCCCCCTGCTCTACACCCACGACTGCACCCACACCAGCAACACCATCATCAAGTTTGCTGATGATACCACGGCGGTGGGACTCATTTCCAAGGGAGACGAGTCTGCCTATCAGGACGAGGTGGAGCTGCTCTGTGTCTGCTGTGGGGACAAGAACCTGGTCCTGATCACCAAGACCAAGGAGCTGGTGGTGGATTACAGGAGACATTAATCCCCCTGTACATCAGCAGGGACATTGTGGAGAGGATGGCTGCCTTCAGGTTTCTGGACATTACCATCCAGCAGGACCTGGAGTGCTCTGGTGAAGAAGGCCCAGCAAAGAATGTGCTTCCTCAGACAATTAAAGATCAACCTGGACGAGAATCTGCTTGTGTCCTTCTACTGCTTGAGAACATTTTAACATCCTGTGTTTGTGCCTGGTTTTCCAGCTGCACAGCACCTGAAAGAAAAGCACTCTAGAGCGTCCCCTCAACAACCCAGAAGATTACTGGTCACCCACTCCCATCTCTGGACGAACTATACAGTTCCCACTGCCTCAGAAAAAGCTGAACATTTTATGGACATTCCCTGTTCACACTGCTGTCCCCGGGCAGAAGATACAGATCACTCAAAGCAAGAACTAATAGATTAAAAAACAGTTTTTATCCACGAGCTATCACACTCCTGAATGCTGCTGGAAATTGAATGCCTTTTTGATGTGATCTTAATGTATGGATGTATGTGCTTGAATTTATCTATTGGTCTATGTTATTTGATTTATTTAATTATTTTCTAAATGCACCGTAAGAGGATTGTACTTTACTGAATTTTGTTGTTATATATACAATGACAATAAAGTTATTCATCCATTCACATGTTCGATCGAAATAAGCTATTTTGAAATGCACAGAACTATCTAAAATACCGTAAACGGCCGTAGAAGAGGAGGTGGCGGAGTTCTCTTTGTAAACAAACATGGCTGCAGTTTTTTTAATTGTCCTGTCCAACAGCTGAACAAAAAGATCAGAGCTGAGAGTTCGCATCTAATTTTCCAAATACGAACGACCAGTGCTGAACTGATCACAGACCCAGAGGAAGAGTTAAAGTTACGGTTACAGTTAGTGTTAGGTTAATACATGTGACCAACAACAATATTTAGCCGTAGACACACTTAAAATACGTGTGAGCTATGCAGCAATGTGCGTCTTTGCTACACCTACAGTATTGCATGTGGCCACATGAAGCAGTCTGGATGTCTCTTAGCATGAATTCACGATTGTTTCATGGTTTTACAGGACTGCTTGAAGCGCAGAGCAGCATTTTCACATTCAAAAGCACACACACTACAACTAAGAACCCTTCCCAGTTTGAAGAAATGTATCTCTGGAGTCTGTGAGTTCGCTTGCATGTGCTCCCAAGTCTCCTTCAGAATACACACCATCTATGCATGATGCAAAAGCCAGCAGTAATGATTCACAATTAGAATAAGTGTAGAATAGATGTAGAATGAAAGTATTTTCTATCTGGGTTGTGATCTATAGGGTTTAGACACTTTGTAATTTTTCCTTTGTTGAGGGACAAATACACTGGTTAGAGCTGAGCTTTGCAGTTTCAGCAGTGATGAACTTTAAGAGGATTGTGGAGGAAATATTCTTGATCTCCAAACTCAAATAGACGTTTTCTGATTTTATGGTTTAGTTTAGTATAGTTTATTGCTGAAATTGAGCTGTGATGGACAACATACTAATAGCTAGGAAACAGGATGAACATATCAGAGTTTGGCAGATTTTTTAGATGTTGAATCATTTAAGTCACTAAATGTGATTAAGATGAAGATGATTAAGACAAACTTTATTTATACCTGCAGGGAAATTCAGTTGTAGGAGTGGCATAATAAAAAGGAAATGCACAATATAGAGGGAAACAAATAAACTCTCTACAAATATGTACACATAGCCTCTGAAATCAAATTCATATACAAATACACAACAGATACGTTAGAAAAGAGCACAACAGTGTAAAATACCAGTTAATGTAACTGAGGTTTGAAGATCACCAATGTGGTTTCTGTTCTTTATCTGGCAGTTACTGCAGATTTAAAGAGTCTGATGGCAGAAATGACTTCCTGTACTGCTCCTTTGAGCAGCGGAGTTGGATGAGTCTGCTGCTGAAACTGCTTTTCAGTTTATCCATGGTTTTATAGAGAGGGTGGGAAGCACTGTCCATGATGGTCAGCAGTTTAGCCAGCATTCTGTCACTCCCCACTTTCTAGCTTGGAACCAACAACAGACCCAGACTTTTTAATAAGTTGGTCCAGTCTGTTGGCGTCTTTTGCTTTGATGCCAGCACTCCAGCATACCACAGCAAAGAAGATGGTGCTTGCCATGACAGACTGGTAAAACATCCTGTTGCAAACACTGAAGGACCTGAGGCGCCTTAGGAAGTGAATTCTGTGCATGCCCTTCTTCTAGACAGTCTCAGTGTTAGTGGACCACTCCAGTTTATTGTCCAGATGGACACCTAAGAACTTGTAGGATGACACCATGTCAACATCTTTTCCACTGATGCTAAACAGGGGAGGGTGTGGACCTACTCCTGATGAAGTCCATCACCATCTCCTTAGTCTTGACCATGTTCAACTGCAGGTGATTTTCCCTGCACCACCTGACAAAACCCTCCACAAGGCCCCTGTACTCATCCTCCCATTCATTCTCCACACACCCGACTATGGCTGTTTCATCCAGGTACTTCAGGAGGCGACATAACTCAGAGTAGTACTGGAAGTCAGCTGTGTAGGTGGTAAATAGGAAGGGAGACCGCACAGTTCCTTGAGGATCTCCGGTGTTGCTTGTCAGACACACAGCTCGTTAACTTGTGAGCTCTTGGGAGCCACATTTCCTTCAGCAATTCATCTACCCTTCTTCTGGAAACCAGTGAATGCTCTCATTCCACTCCATACATCTTTAGTCTGGTTCCCCTCCACTTTCTCCTCCAGCTTCCTCCTGTAGACGTCCTTGAACTCCTTCGGACTGTGTTTCAGCTTCTTCTGGACTCCACTCCACTCACTACGACCCTGTATCCTCAATGGTCCCAGCCTGCACTCTGAGTTGGAAATACTTTATTCTTGTTAGAGATAACGATCAGTGCATGATCTAAAATCTTTTGTTATCTATTTGCAGGACCTAAAATCAGCGTCTGAGTGTTAGGAACCGTGCAAGAAGGATCTTCATAACTACTGTTTCAAAGAGGACGCGTGATAACATCTTGGTTACATAAACAAGTGAAACAATGAAGTTGCTGAGAGTGTAGGTGAGTGTGCGTGACTATCCTGTGTGCGTTCTGAGGGTAGGGATTCAGTAACAAATTTATGGAAATTTGCAATTAAAAAAAGAATCAAAACCTAATAAGAAGCTACTTCTCTTTTGTGCTGAAATGAGAAATCTGACTGATTTCTGTTAAACATGGCTTTGAATTAATAGAATCTATTAATTTTTTCTGTTCACAATTATGTTTTTAGCCAGATAATAGTTTTTTTCTTTTTGTTTATGTTTTTTTTAGGCTCCATAAATATTTAACCCAAAACAGTATTTGAAAGAAGCCTGTGGTACGTGTGAACAAACATGAAGTCATTGTTCCTGTGACGTTTGTGCTGTGGCTCATGCTGGAAGCTTCCTGCCACTTTGCTGACAACACATGACTGTCAACAAGCAGCATCAGGCCACTCCAACTAATGCCCTCTGAGTGGTTGTATGATGACAGAACAAGTGGTTTTGCTGGCAGAGAGCATCATGGGAAAGGTTTGAGCTGACTTTTCTTTCAAAGCCTTCTGTTGTGAAGCTTCTCTGTTGTAAATAGTCATTTATGGTCTGCTCATTTTTCTCCTTTAGATCATCTTCTATGAGAACAAAAACTTTGGAGGTCGGAATTATGAATGCATATGTGACTGCTTTGACCTGCTTGCCATGTTTGACCACTGCCACTCCATCAGAGTGGAGAGCGGCTTGTTTATGATATACGACAAGCCAGGCTTCACTGGGAACCAGTACTTCATGAAAACAGGAGAGTATCCCGACTACACGGGTATGACTGGCATGAACCCCTGTGTCAGATCCTGTCGCTTGATCCCCGCTGTAAGTTTTTTACAGAAGTAGCTTATTTTAGAATTCAAATTATTCCATTCAATCCAAACAATGATGGCTAGACATCTCATTCCATTGATATAAATGCAAGGAAGCAGATGAGATGGACATGAGAGGAGGATCAGTGATGATGTTGGTAAAAGGGTGTTGAAGTTGGAGCTACTAAGGAAGAGGTTTAGAGGAAGTCCAAAGAGGAGGATCATGGATGTAGAAAAGAAGGACATGAGGGTGGATGAAGTAGGGGAGAAGGATGCAGAGGTTAGACAGAAACTGACGGACACAGTTTGCCAGTGTCCACAGCAATAGCAGCAGTCATCCTCTCCATTCACTCCTCTGTAGAAGAGCAGCGTCTCAGTAAAAGGTTGATGCAGGAAATCCTGAAAGACTGTTTCCCAGTTCAAACTGCTCTTTAAAGTTGGATTGAAGGGAGGCTGAGGTTGCGAAAGCTAAATTGTGTTCATGATATGATATTAAATCACTAGATCACTACAATAAAATGAATGTAAATGATGGGTTCTTGTCAATAATTCCCTCAATCCTCACTGAATTGGTTCAAACAAAATTGATGATCTCTGGCAGATAGTGAAGCTGTGCAGCAACTAGCATGACAGATCAGGCCTAAAAATTCCTAAAGCTGCTTTCATTCATTGATGATGATGTTATCTTTTAACATCTATTACTGTTGTGATCTTTTTTTCTCTACTTATTTTCATAAAAAAGCACTGTTAATATTCTGGGTTTTTTTGCTTTTGATTGGGTAAAGCTTCCAGGTGGGGCTTTGGTATAGACTCTTGCTATTAGGCAACAGCAACAGTCATTAATATGTTTGCATGTAAACGCTGTTATTGTTTCCAGAAATCGAATATTTTCAACACATTATAAAAGGTCAAAATGTGAAATTTCTTATATTTTAATCATGTAATAGAAATGGGCATAAAGCGGGTGTATACCGGTTATAAGATCGGTGTAAGATGGGCGTAAAGCAGGCGTAAGGTGGGCATAAAGCGGGCGTAAAATGGGTGTAAGGCAGGCGTAAAGCTTATTCTCTGTGGTTTCCGTTCAGCCCTACAGCAGTGGGGGTTCGTTGTCCAGAGGGGCTACACTTCTTGATGGGAATACGTTCTGTATATACTGTGCACACAACAATGAGGATTAAGAATGATCCAATACATAGTTTTTGGTAGCGTGACCTGCAAGCCTGCCTAACGGGCAAAACAGCAGTCCAACATGGGGGCTGATAACATTGTAAGTCTTCTGATGGTTATTACAATTGTCTCAACAAAAAAAATAAAAGATATGAAGCAAAACTTTAGATTCTGGGTTCCTACTGCCTACTGTACATTCAAAACACAGCAAGAAAAACCATTAAAAGACTATTAAATGCACTGCAGGGAGAAGAATAAAAGCCCTAAATGGCTTATTTAAGGGTGTATTCAGACTGGACACAATTGGTTTGTTTAAAGTGAACCAGTTTGTTTCCCCCGATATTTCCGAAAAGATCATTTTTGTTTGGAGATAATTCAATTACACTCTAAATGACAAAGATTGTTTATATACACTTCAAATTAACATTTTTGAAAAACATGTTAAGATAGATCTAGGTCTATAAAAGAATGTGGATCATCTTCTTTAAACAGAGATAAAACTTTAGAAACTTTTGGATCCTCCATCATCATGCCTGTTCTCAATGTTTATGTAAAAATGTGAACCAGTGGTTCCAGTGGAACCAGTATCGAGCTTTTCACCTGCTTTATGTGGAAAAATTGTCATGACCAGTTGAGGATGATTTTACTTCATTGATTATGTCACTTATTTCACGACCATCAAGGAGTGTCAAAGAAGTGACAAAAGGAAAACGCTTGGGATAAACATGCAGTGGTTTACCAGGACAAGCAAGGATTTTATTTGCCATTTCATAGCCAATAATAATGAAAGATTATGACTTTTTTTTATCAATATCAGGCAGATTGTTTGGGAAATTTATACCATCCAAAAAGCGTAAAACATTTTAGGTGAACGTTTGAGGATTTCTTAAATTATTCACTGAAATGCTTCTTTTTGTTGATCTAATTGACTGTGAAAAAATATTTCTCATGGATTTTATAAATACTTCGGGCAAAAAGAGGAGGGTTTGAAACATATAGATAACAGTGTTTTTCTCGATAGCTTTTTTGCAATGCTTTTTACAGTGTTGATATTTAATAGCCATGAGTTTTTTTTTTTAGTAATACAGAGTTAACACAAATACTTTCCATACCCACTGTATGTTCTTTGTCTGGACTTTGCTTGATGTGAAGTATTGTTTTGCCAGGCTGACATTTCTGAGCGTTCATTTTTGTGTTTGTTCTCTTTTTGCATTGACCTTTGCCTGTCTCCTCGACTCCCTGTCTCGCGCTACGTTTTTGACTCCTGCCTGGCTTTTGACCACGTCTTGTTTTTGGCCTTGCCTGTGTTGGTCTTCATTAAACCTACCTGTCTGCAAATGGATCTAAACGCCTCCACGTCTTCGTTACAACTGCTACTCTGAGTTTTTCATGAACGAGATTTTATTTTGCTACTAAAAAAGAGGTGACTGCATACATGTAATCCTTATAACTCAAGTAAGCCCCTTCAACAGTCTAAATGGGACCCCACCCACAGCCTGTTTACTTGATGGCCTATGTTGTTTTAGTCTATTGTAATTATAACGTGTTAAAAACCTGACAATGGTTAAGATTTTCAGATAAAGTAAAAAATCTTTGCAACTTTTTCTTCTTCTTGCTCTTTCTGTTAATCGGATGCTTGTTATAGTCCAGGTTTAGCCTGCTCTCTGAGAATCAGTTGGGTGGAGTGGTGAGTGTGTCATATGTAGCAGACTGTCTGCTCCCTATCTGTTTCACTGTCTTTACATGAAGAAGCATGGTTTGTGAGTTTACTAGTTGTCGTGGTTTCCTCTTTGTCCCAGTTAAATCCTCCCTCTCTTCATGCAGGTGCTTATTTCTTTCAAACGTTCAGTATTAGAGGATTTTTTTCATGTTTATTCTACGTGGTGAAAAATGATTTCTATGCCGAAGTCCTCCTCAGGAAACAGGTCTTCCTATCCTGCTGCTCAGATTTTTTTGTTTACACCACATGTCATAAACCAGATGACTGAACAACAGGGATTATAAACGGGTTGCATGACCCTTGTGATTGCTTGAACTGTTTATAAAGGGATAAGAGTAGCAGTTGCTCTGATGAAGATCTTCATACTGTCTCCTCTTCTCGCCTTCAGTACACTGGCAACTTCAGGATGAGGCTTTATGAGCACTTTGACATGAGAGGTGAGATGGTTGAGCTGATGGACGACTGCCCCAACCTCATGGACCGCTTTCGCTTGTTCCACTTCAACTCATGCAACGTCATTGATGGCCACTGGCTGCTATACGAGCAGCCCCACTACAGGGGGCGCCACTTCTATCTGAAGCCCGGCTGGTACAGCAGCTATAAGGAGTGGAGCGCGACGAGCTCCAGAATCTGCTCCATCCGGCGGCTCACAGAACTCTGAAGACCAGACAGAAGCTTGTGCTTCTACAGCTTCAGTGCCCAGAAGGATTCAGTTCTGTTCCTGTAGCAGGGTGTCACCTGGTCACGGTCTGACACCCTCACGTGTCAAGGGCTGATTAAAATATTGAAAGCACAGACGTTTGTCTGAGTATTTGTTTGTAACCCTAACCCTATCTCAGCTGAGTTCTTACAGTAAAACCATCAAAGTAAATTAAGATCAAAGATTACAGAGGTTTAACTTTCATAGATAATCCAGGGAGAGTTCATCTATTTGTTCATGTTGGATGTTTCAGATGTTTTGCAGGAGCTGACTGGAGAAAGGCAATCATTCATAATGTAGGTGCTGTCCTTGGGTCAGTACAGTGCTGAACATCTAGAAATGAAAAAAAAATAAACGTCCACACAAGTGTGCGACCTTCTGTTTTGTTGATGTTTTATTAGTTTGAAATGAATCGTGTTTGAAATTCTTCAGATGTGCTCACTCACTGTCACTGTTTCCTCTGAATCGCTTCATTTGGAGCATCTCCAGAAAGGGGGGGGGGGGTGAAATCAAAGATTGGAAAAAGTCTGAGAAAGATCCAAAACGCCAGAAGTAAACAGAGTTTTTAGGGAAACATCTTTTGTTCATATTTATATTGTATCACCAATGAAAATGGAGACATCACACTTCTCAACAAAACAGCAAAGGCTTTCTGTGTCTACTTGAATATTAAAGAAGTTTGAAAAAGAGGAAACTTGAACTCTTGAATTGAATTTGGTGTGGTGAGAAAGAGTGGAGTGAAACATCAGCAGGTCTGTCAGCTCTCACCTGTACAAACACCTCTTCAGGGCAACACGTCCAGAAAAACCTGTTTATGAATGACACATGCAGAGTCAGCATTTTACATTCACTACATGACAGGTGGGAGTCTCTTCATGGAGATAGATCGATCAGACAGGGAACGGCCTCAGTCAGGAAGAGCAGGCAAAATGGAGGTGGACATCATGCTGATATTTGCTGCAAAATAAGAAAAAAAAACATACTTCTTCTTTGAAATATGTCCACATTATTTATTTGAACAGTTTTGCTTTCTAATTATGCAAATGTGTTTAACTTACATTCAGATCATCTTCTATGAGGACAAGAATTTCTCTGGGAAACACTTTGAGTGCTCCACTGACTGTGCGGATCTGCTGAGCAAGCTGAGCTGTTGCAGCTCCATTAGGGTTCGGAGAGGCTGCTTCATGATCTATGAGAAACCCAACTACACTGGAAACCAGTACTACCTGAAAAAGGGAGAGTATCCGGACTTTCATCATTGGACGGGAGCCAACAACTCCGTCAGCTCCTGCCGCTGCATCCCTACGGTGAGCTGCTGTTTCTGAGCTGAAATCCTTTTTGAACACATTTTGAACGAACATCTTTTCCACATCCTTCAACTAATTCCACGTAAATTACAGTAGAAGAAATGCTTCCTGTCGTCAGCAGAGTACTCCTTAAAATAACAGTGACAGGTCAGGTACAGTCAGAGCACTAAAGGAACCTTCTTTGATTCCAAAGCTTGGAGCAAATTTCAAATTCCCTGAGCCAAATTTCACAGTAAGTCTTTCCGGCCTCCTTCCCCGCCAATGACTCCAACTCACCACCAGGTAGTGATCAACGGACAGCTCTGCCCCTCTCTTTACCCGAGTGTCCAAAATGGCAGACGTGTTGCCTGAATGACTACAAAGTCGATCATTGATCTCCTGCCGAGGGTGTCCTGATGCCACGTGTATTGATGGACACCCTTGTGCTCGAACATGGTGCTTGTTTTGGACAAACTATGAGGAGCACAGAAGTCCAACAACAAAACACCGCTCAGGTTCAGATCAGGGAAACCTTCCTACAAATCATACCCCTCCAGGTGCTGCTGTCATTGACCATGTGGGCATTGAAGTCGCCCAGGAGAATGATGGAGTCTCCCGTTGGGGCACCTTCCAGTACCCCTTCAAGAGACACTAGAAAAGCTGGGTACTCCAAACTGCTGTTCGGCCCGTAAGCTGAAACCACAGTCAGAGACCTGTCCCTCACCCGAAGGTGGAGGGACGCAACTCCAACACTTGTGGCTGAGCTGGGGACTTATGAGTAAGCCCACACCGGGCCGTCACCTCTCGCCATGAGCAACTTCAGAATGATAGAGGATCCAACCCCTCTCTAGGGACTGATTTTCAGAGCCCAGACTGTACATAGAGGTGAGCCCAACTACAGTATATCAAGCTGATACCTCTCGACCTCTTGCAAAGGCTCAGGCTCCTTCCCTCCCAGAGAAGTTCAGTTCCATGTCCCAAAAGCTAAGTTCTATTACCGGGGTTTGGGCTGCCACCCAAACCGCATTGCACCAGCCCCTTCTGAGCTCTCCTGCAGGTAGTGGGCCCACTGGGGAGTGATCCCACGTCGATCCTTCTGGCTTTGCCCGACTGGGGCCCGTGGGAGTAGTTCTGGCCACCAGGTGCTCGCCGACAAGCCCCAACCCCAAGCCTGGTTCCAGGGTGGGGCCCCGGTAGCGCCAATCCGGGCGAAGTATTTGGATCTATGTTTGTTCTTCGCATAAAGGGGGTTCTGAACCACTCTTTGTCTGGCTCATCACTCAGGACCTGTCTGACATGGGAGACCCTACCAGGAGCTGAAGCCTCAGACAGCATAGCTCCTGAGATCACTCAAGCATTCAACCCCTCCATCATGTTAAGGTGGCGGGTCATGGAGGAGAGGGGGGGGTTCAGTTCCAACAGAAGAAAGTCAGTTCAGTCGCCATTTTACAGACGAAACAGACACTGCCATTTGGAGCCAAATAACATCAGTAAGCAGTGATTTGACCGTTTTGCCTCTTTTACGACTGTCTGAGCTGCTTAAACACCGGAGAACTCAGTGATCACAAGAATGTATCTTTTTCAACAACGGAGGGCTTCTCCCAACTGGATTACAGTGCCAAAAATTTAAGGAACAATGCCTAAATGTTACACTGCATAATCGTATATTGCCGTCACAACAATCGATGAAATTCTCCACAATACATAATAGAATGACAGCCATATGGGTTGGAGTCATTCTCTCTGATCGTTTTTATTTTTTATATATTGAAAGAGAGGTGAGCACGTTTTACATTAAGGAGATGTCACGGGCTGCTGATGCTGTTTTAGCCAATAATAACATAGACATAAAAAACATGTCTGTTAGTGGAGTAAGTAAAGAGTCAGTAAGTGGGGCTGAATCCTCCTATGGCGACTGCTGTCAAACAAAGCAGAAGAAGAAAACATTTGTAGTGCGTTAGTAGTCCAGTGCAGCATCGTGCGGTCCTCATCCTTAATGTTTTTTCTTTTATATTTTCTTAACGTTAAAGTAAACGTTTTTATTACTATAAACATTTAAGGAGGTTATTATTGTTGTTGTTAAAATCCGCAGATATTTACTGACTGTAAAATGCTTTAGCAGAAGTGATGTCATGTTTGTGCATGCTCTGAATGATCTGGCAGCCCTTACAGATTGGAGTGCAACAACCCATGACCATATAATCATAACGTGATTGGTCACTTCCTCAGCTCCGCACACAACTCTGTAAAAGTGTCATTCATACAAAACTCATTGATCACACTAACATGAAAAATTCATGTTAAGGTGGGGGCCTGAAAATATCATCTTAGGGGAAGCAAATGGCCCGCAGGCCGCCAGTTTGTGACCCCTGTTTTAGAGAAATACACAGAGTTGCATGAGCAGATTGAAATACCCCTTTGGGGTTGTTTAGAATGAATTTTTAAAAGACCACGGAGAAAATTTTCCAACAGATCCAAAGATGATCGGAATGGAACTTTAGGGCTGTAAAACTCCTCACTACGCATTTACTACACTTTTCTCAGACAGACATAAACATTTTCACATTTTTCTCTCAAACTGTCAAAGTTCAAACCTTCATAGTAAAATAAGTCCAGGCTTATGGAATGAAAATTGAGATCTGATCGAGATGAAGATATATGTTCCAGTACTGTCAAGAGGCACGTCACGTGTCTGTACAGAAAACAGGAACAGAGCAGAAGAGATTGATGAACAAGATTTACAGCCAATTAGGACACAGAACAATGTTCAAAAATAAACATTCAAAGTTTTGCTGAAATAATTGAGAAAGTGCATCACCACGAATGGTGAACAGCGATACAACAAAAACACTATTTAAATGTTGTTTAAATAATATGCTGATTTAAATAATAAATACTAAACTAGACATATATTTTTAATAACAAATATTAGATCTAATTGGTTGTAAAATATGCAAATTTGGCCATGCCCATCAAAGAAACCTGAAAAATTCAGCCACGCCCACAGGGTCATAAAGAAGAGCGGCTGCATCTGAAAGGGAGTACAGGTGTATTTTGCAGGTCCCTTGAGGTTTATACAACCACCTTAAGGGACCACATAAAAATAGAACGTAACATTGTCTTGGTTGTGGTAATAGAAGTATTTGTAGGATAAAGTAAGTTACACGCACCTATCATGCACAGGTGATGCTATTGTACTGTCAATTTACATCACAAAGGGTGAGAGTACTGGCTCTTTACTGACCGCGCACAAATGCTGCATGCACAGGGTGTGCATTTTAAATGAAAGTGTCCATAGGACGCCTGTAGGACTTCAACACAAACCACACTCTGATTGTCTAATTTCCTCATTTCTAACAGTCAGGCTGCATGCAAGAAGCACATACTTGTCACATGAACAGCACTAATCGGCTCCTTATGCATTCTGCAGGATTTTTGTGTGTGGGTGTGTGTGTGTGTGTGTGTGTGTGTGTGTGTGTGGGGGGGGGGGGGGGTGTTTGAAAAAACTTCAAATGTGTATGTACACCTGGGTCTCACCTACTTTACCCGTACTCAACCTCATGAGTTGTGCAAGTGTTCACTACAACCTGTCGTCTGCAGTGTGCCCATAGAAAAAACATTTGCTCTCTACAGGTTCACCGAGTGGTCTACAACCTTAATATTTCCTGTGGTACACCTGATCTGTACCTTTACCCATCTGTAAGGGCAGATGGGACTAAGGCTTAAGGGGCCATTTAAAATGCTTCAGTGTTTAAAGGAGATAACTAACCTCCTTTCTCAGTGAATTCCATGACGAGATCATTTTCAGGTTTTAGCATGCCTTCTTCTAAAATATTCAACTGCTTTAGACCTGATTTTCTTAAATCCAGCTTAAGACCTTTCTTAAGACCTGCTGTCCAAGCTACTGCATGTGAACAAGTTTTCGAGGAACAGTAAAGGAGCATGACCCATTTTGAAGAAGTGGAGTTTAAGAAACGTTAATTGGTAAAAAGAGGTAGGGATGGAAGGTACAGATCAAAAGAAAACATTGAAATTGTAGGTTTTCAACAGTAAAGTTACGGTGGTGATGGGGCATTGAAATGAAAAATGGAAGGGACAGCTTTTCTGTGAGCACCGTACTGTGTCTGCATGGCCTAGGCTGTGGTTTAGCGGCTGCACATTTCTGAGGCTCACTAATGTGTCTGTGATTCAAACGCAGGAGAGTGGGCCATTCGACATGCGTCTCTTTGAGCGGATCGAGTTTGGAGGCCAGGTGATGGACCTGATGGACGACTGTCCCAGCGTCATGGACCGCTTCCACAGGACCGATATCTTCTCCTGCAATGTGAAAAAGGGCAACTGGCTTTTTTACGAGCACCCGAACTACCGGGGAAGGATGTACCTGATCAGGCCGGGGGAGTACAAGCGGTTCAGCGAGTGGGGTGGCAGGAGTGCCAGGGTTGGCTCCATCTGGCGTGTCACAGATTACTGATGTGCTGTGTGGGATAGAACATTGTCCTCATGAAGCAGCGAGCTCTGATGTTTTCAGTGCTGTGTGTTTTGAGCCCCGTTTATCTCTGTGTCCTGAGAATCCATTAAAAATCTCATCACAGCTTCTTCTGCACTAATACAAGCACCTGAATGCAAAACGCTGCCACAGCTAAGAGAAGAGCAACGTCGGAAAGTTCTGATTAATGACATTTTCCATATTAACCAGGGTTTCTGAAAGTATTACACAGGAAAACCTCATCAAATTAATTTTACAAAACATTTAAAATCATTACATTACAACGGAATAAAAAAACTTTGAAAATATTGTTAAAAGATACTCGAAAGCTTTTGTGGCATACCACTGAAAAATGAAGAAGACTTGATGATTTTAATGTTTATGAATTGCATTTTATCAGAGGTTAGATTCAGTGTGATCATCCCACAGGCTGAGTTGAAGGAAAAAAATTTAGTTGAGATGAAAAAAAAGTTCCTGAAAAAGAAAAAAAAATTGTTTGTTTGCAGCCAACACGCTGCAGAGTTTTTAGTTGAACCACATCTCACATAAGGTGCAGCACATCAGGTGTTTCTGAGGCTTAATCCAATTCAAGAGACTCAAAAACAAATGGAATGAACAGAAAACCACAGAGAGACTAAGAATTACTTGACAGACTTAGGCATTAACAGTAGTCCTGTTCTTTAACTAAGTCATTCTGAATTTACTTTTAATTTATGCAAAGCTGAGCTTGATTTTTGGCATCAGCTATTTTAGCTTTAAACCAGCAATAGAATGCATTAAATGAAAATGATCAGATTTCCACAGAAAACGCAATCTCCTCAAAGTAAGACTGTTTTCATCCGTCTGCTCCACTAGGAAATACAGAATTCACAGGTTTTCATAGGAGCATCACATTTCATTTGATGCTTGGCAATGCTGTTCCGACTTATTTGTTTATTGTTCAATGTTCTTTTCTGGAGGAAACAGTGGTTAACATGGGGTAACGAACAATGACCCATCACACAAAAAAGAGATCTCTGTACATAAACCGAACTGACACTCCCCCCCAGCTCGGATTCAACATCACACTCAGGGATATATTTGCATGACAATACTTTGTGCTGTGCAATCACACAGCTTCACATTCTTCTTTTTTTTATAAAGCGCAGTGGCAGGACCTGTGCATAACATCAAGCGGTGGAACTGTCTGACCCCAACACAGCCATGGGAAAGGTAAAGAACATTTGCTTCTGAGCTTTGAGCTGATGTTCCTGCACATCTGTGTTTGTGTGAAAACCTGCCTGCGTCTTTCTGGCAGATCATTTTTTACGAAGACATAAACTTTCAAGGGCGCTCTCATGAGTGCAGCAGCGATTGTGCAGACCTTCACACCTATCTCAAGAGATGCAACTCCATCCGGGTGGAGAGCGGCTGCTTCATGGTTTACGAGCGCCCTAACTACATGGGGAACCAGTACTACCTAAGGAGAGGAGACTACTCTGACAACCAGCGAATCATTGGCATTAATGACTGTGTCAGATCATGTCGTGTGATTCCACAGGTACATAATCCTAACGTGCTGTGGAAATGAGAGGAGATGATGACACATTTTGGTGCAAAAAAGCTGCACAAAGAGTTTCCTGTATTTTATTTAAATGCGTGTGTCAGTGTGTTCAGCAGTAAATGACTCCTAAAAGTAAAATTGTTTTATCTGGTGGCAGCACAAGGGCTCATACAGGGTCAGACTGTACGAGCGCTTCGACATGTCTGGCCAGATGCACGAGCTGGAGGATGACTGTCCTAATGTCCAGGACCAGTTCAGCATCTCTGACTTCAACTCCTGCAGTGTGATGGATGGCCATTGGCTCCTCTACGAGCAGCCCAACTACAAAGGCAGAGTGCACTACCTGCGCCCTGGAGAGTACCGTCGCTTCAGCGACTGGGGAGGTGTCAGCCCCAAAGTTGGCTCCATCAGAAGAATCACAGATGTCAACTGATCCGAAAACCAACTGTCTATAGTCACATTAAAAAAAATGTACTATAACTTCCATCTTTGTGTGTCCACTTTCTCTTACTTCATGTTCCAATTAAAACATACTGTTATGTTAACTCTCCCTAAAACAACAGTTGACAGCCAAACAGACCATCTACAATAAATTCTGCTTCATTTTTACTACCTAGTGTAATCTAAACTGTTTTGGCATGCCACACTAAACAGTAGAGGTGCCCTGACCCCCTTTGCGCCTCTGATGGGATAAGCTGCTTTTTGTGAGGCTCTCTTTTTCAGAGTCAAAAGCAAAATAGATGTGACTTTGAACTGGTGAGCTGCTGGAGAGCTACGGTAAACACTGTGGAGATAACAGGCTGGTATAGATTTATAATAATCACATTTGTTTTCCATTGCAAAAACTTTAAATCCTGTCAAGTATATCTGTTTAATATCTACTGATGTTCACCCGTGGCATTGAATAGATAATGTTGAATCACCTCTGAAAGGTTTAGCAAGGAAAAGAATTGGCTACATTTTGTACAAGGAGTGTTTTTACTTGAGTGAAACATTACCTGTAAAGACAGCATGTCTTATATTGAGTATTTAAAGTAACTGTACAAGAACATTGACCAAACTATTTGTAGGATGTTGAGTATATTTAATTTTTACAACATTATAAGATTGCAAACATATTTTTTCTGCTCGATTGTGGCCAGAGATTTTGGATGAATGGAAACAAGACATTAGACTCAAAACAAGCTTTTGTTCAAACATGTACTTAAAAAAATCATATAAATTTGACCTCCATGATTAAAGAGCCTTTACCAAAACAATGTTAAGCCATGACATGCCTTTGTGGCAACCTTAGTCACTGACATCAGAGTTTGTTTTCCAAAACACATTTGGATGAAACAAAACTCTAACATCCGCAGTCCTGACAAAAGGCACTGTGTCTCAATATAGATAAATGACCCATGTTCACTAAATCACTCAGATGAAAAGTAAAGCCATGTTTGACTCACAAAGGCAGCTATATCATAATTATAGATTTAAAAATCAGTGAAAAACTTTTACATCTGCAAAAGATGGGTTTGAAACATCAAAACCTAGATTAAAAAATGCGATGTTGCTCTACAGAAAGGACAAAATCATGTAGTAAATGTTCATCAAAGTAGCCGACTGTCTTCAGGGCAACAGCACTGACCTCCAACACGTACACATCCACCTATTTGCATAGAATGGGGTTGAACACACAGGTGAAGCGGCAGGCAGTTTGAATGGTTTCCTGCTCCGTTACACAACATATTTAATGCCAAAAAGGTCTTTCCATATTGTTCTGCTGCCATTGTCCCTAGATGTGTGGATACCGTACTAGTCTTTTCCTTTGTCCAAGCATGTCAAAGCACCAAACAAGTTAATTATTTATCCCCTTTTTCTTATACAAATCCATATTTCAGACCCATGTTGTGCTGTGACAAAAAGCTAAACATGTGCCAGTAGCTTTCAGTTATAACTCCGGGACAATTTGAATAACAATGCTTTGTTTGTGGAGAGCTAGTATAAAAAGCCCTGAAAAAATGGGGAATCTCTCCAACGGAGACCATGGGCAAGGTAAGTACTGTTTGTTGTCAGCATAGCAAACCCATCTGTACTGTTGCTGACTGATGGGCATCACCAAGTCAAGTCTAACTCCTGCTCTTCGTGCTCTCATCATCAGATTATTTTTTACGAGGACAAAAATTTCCAGGGCCGAAGCTATGAGTGCAGCAACGACTGCACAGATCTACACATGTACTTCAGCCGCTGCAACTCAATTCGTGTGGAAAGCGGCTGTTTCATGATTTATGAGCGACCCAATTTCATGGGCCACCAGTATTTCATGAGAAAGGGGGAGTACTCTGACTACCAGAGGTGGATGGGTTTCAGCAGCAGCATCCGTTCATGTCGGGTGATTCCAGTGGTAAGGTTAACAACTCACCCCCAAATGTTAATAGGACTGCCTTCTCTGGTGATTTTAATTAACCTACTGTCAGGTGTTGATCAGTGATGTGACAGTTTGTGGATCTTTCACCTGTCTTACAGTACCGAGGTTCCTACAGATTGCGAATCTATGAGAAGCCAGACTTCAGCGGTCACATGATGGAATTCATGGATGACTGTCCCTGTGTGTCTGACCGTTTCCATCATCGCCATGTCTACTCTAGTAACGTTATGAATGGCTACTGGATTTTCTACGAGTACCCAAACTACCGAGGCAGACAGTACTTCCTGAGACCTGGGGAGTACAGGCGGTACCGTGACTGGTGCGCCACCTGCGCCATTGTTGGGTCCTTCAGGAGGGTCACTGAATTTTAGCCATCAATTGCAGCTTTTTCTGTAAATATCAAACACTTAGTCAATTAA
Organism: Oryzias woworae; assembly: GCA_016861445.1. Taxonomy (NCBI): domain Eukaryota; kingdom Metazoa; phylum Chordata; class Actinopteri; order Beloniformes; family Adrianichthyidae; genus Oryzias; species Oryzias woworae. The sequence goes on along the minus strand of BOLG01000197.1, from coordinate 6,952,421 downwards.
AGGTTTTGAAATTTTTAATCTCTTTTGTGAAGTTGTTTTATTCACATTTAAATTATTTACATTATTTACATTTGTGAACATCATTGTTCGCTGATTATATCAATACAGCAGAAGGTGACCTAAACTCACTCAACCATGCAATATGCGTGGGTTTTTCCAATAGGTGAAATAAAGGCAAATAAATATGATTTTTACTGTTTTTGCAAAGAACAGCCATAACTATAGAACATCTGCTCCAAAGCAAATAAATTGTACTCTCACACATAAACCAAAAATATTAATTTGATTGATTGTGGGCTTCAAGAAATACATAGAAAAGTGCATTATGCAGTTTGGACTATAAAGGGGCTGTAACATGTCAGTGTTCATCCTGACATGATGTGCTTCAAAAAGTCTGGAATAAATGAGGGCTTCAACTCATTCACATTTCTCTCACACATAGCTAACATGTTTTCTTTAGAAATTGATGACTTTTGTAATTATGCTTTTCATTGTATTTTTAATAAAACACATTGTTTGTGATATGGTCCAAATTTGGAAGACTTGATAAATTCTGACATTTTTAATAACCAGAACTGCCTATTGGTCATTATTGTAGTTAATTTGGCTTTTTGTCTCTGTGGAAGCTTCTTGCCATTTTTCTTTGTTTTATTGCATTATTTCCACTACCAGATCAATTTACTCTTTAAATTAAAAAAACAAATTGTACTTTATTTTCTTATTTAAGCAGTTTACATTTGATTTCATGAAATATCTATTTTTTGGGATACTAAGTTAGATTTAACTCCTTTGTGTTGGAATTTAGTTCCAATTAAATACAAAAAAATTCCTTTGTGTTTTTTTTTCTGGTCAAGGTAATACTAATTTAAGCAGAGTCCTGGATTAAATTGTAAGTTGTGAATGAGGGGCATACACTGTGAAAACGTTAATGTTAGCTGACAGAACTTTAAGTGCATTCTCAACAAAAACAACTTTGTTTTTTCTACCAAGTGAACCTCGATTCTGGGTCTATCAGGATTTTGCCTGAGATGTGTCCTGTTGCCACAATTGATCTGACAATGTGTGGACAACCTTCTGACTATCTGTGTGATAAAGGCAAAGCTTATGTGTATGCTGAACAATGCAAATGACTAATGCCAGAAATGTATAGATGGAGAGTCATTGTCACACATTTATAGGCCCCATTCAGTACAAGTCATACTGCTAATTCATCAGTTTTGCACATTTGAATGACAACGCATCGTGGCCCCTGGGATCTTGTATAAAAAGCCCCTGGAATCATGGAGTTGGCAGAGTAAGTTAACTGTCCACCAGGAACCACCTTAACCACCATCATGGGCAAGGTAATGGTATAAACCATTTAACATCTCATACAGTTTTTTCACTACAGTAATGCAAATTTAAAATATGGATACAACCCGGATTGCCAAGACCAAGCCCTTTGTCCTCTGCTATTTTAGATCATTTTCTTTGATGAGAAGAACTTTCAGGGCCGCTCCTATGAGTGCATGAGTGACTGCGCCGACATAACCTCTTACCTGAGCAGGTGCCAATCCTGCAGGGTGGAGAGCGGCTGCTTCATGGTCTATGAACGTTCCAACTACACTGGCATGCAGTTTTTTCTGAGGAGGGGCGAGTATCATGACATGCAGCGGATGATGAGCATTGGAATGATGTTTGATTCCATCAGATCCTGCAGAATGATCCCCCACGTAAATATCATTCCACATCGCTGTGGTTAAAAAAATGCTTTGTTTAGATCTTTAACTGTTTTCTGGTGGTAACCCAAAAAAGAATTTTCTTTTTAATTTACAGCACATGGGTCAGTTCAGGATGAGGATCTATGAGAGGGAGAACTTCGGAGGTCAGATGCATGAACTGAGTGATGACTGCAACTCCATCCAGGAGCATTTTCGCATGTCTGACTGCATGTCCTGCAATGTGATGGACGGCCACTGGTTGATGTACGAGCAGCCCCACTACAGAGGCAGGATGATGTACATGAGGCCTGGAGAGTACAGGAGCTTCAGGGACATGGGCTTCAGCGGCATGAGGTTCATGAGCATGAGGCGCATCATGGACATGTGCTAGATATTTGTGTTTAACATTAATAAAAAAAATGTTACCACTTATCTGTCTGTTTGCAGATACAAATCAAAAAGCACAGTCCATTCTCTCTTACCTGCCTCAAGAGGCAGTTCTTTCTGTTGGCTCTGCACAAGTTAAAGTTCCAGATAACCACCACTTACTGCTTTTACACTGAATGCAATTCCCACAGCAGTTTGTGTCCTCTGCCTCTGTTTTGAAGCTCAGCAAATGTGCTGCTTCAAAATTGTGTTCAAAAACCTTAGGTGCCTGCCGCTTGTAGGAGGAACTACTGTCAAAAGTTTTTAGCCTCAAAATAACTACATGGAAGTTTTGTCCCTCCACTTCTGTATCTCTGTGACCGAGTTTGATGACTTGGGTCCAAACCAAATTCTTCCCTTCGCTCTACCACTTCTCCCTTCCTCTACATATAGCCCTCCAAACAGAGAGTCATGGAAAAATAGTGTCTCCAATTTCAGACACCATTACCACTCGATGATGTCATCAATAGTCGTTGGTCAGCTACATTAGCGCAGAGTTTCCAGTGCTTGAATATTCATAACAACAGCAGTTTTATAACTTTAAAAAGGTCAAGCTAAAGCAAAAAGTCATTCCTTACATTTAAATGTAAACTTCTGTAATTTAGAGCGCACCCATGTGAAGAACAGCGGTTCTCCTTCGCAGCACAGCGTGATGCGAAACTCCCTCGCTACAGAGGGTTTTGCATCCCTTTGCCTCGAGGATAGCCCTTAAAAAACTATTTTCGGCCACCACTTTCACTACAAATGCCCCTACAAACGGAGGGGTAGGGAGAAGAGATAGAGAGAAGGGAAGAATTCCGATTAGGGCCTTGCTGTCCCACATTGGTCAGAGAGGAAAAAAAAGAATAAATCCAGAGGAACTTTTTATTGTCGTCTCCATACAAATAAGAAAAATTTGACAGTATCAGTGTCTCAACCACTGAACATCATCCGGGGTGGTATGTGTGGGTCATGGTTCCTATTGTAAAAGTCTTATTAGCTAGATCATCACCTGCTCCCTTGAGAGACCTAAAGAAATATTCATTCATTTTCTGAACCGCTTTATCCCTTTCGGGGTCACGGAGCTGCTTAAGTGCTTCCCCATATCAAGAGTCAGCGCTCTGTGTCTGCCTCTGGTCACCGGCGGGAGCCATCTCCAGAGTACTGACTGCACTCAATCGCCCTTCAACTTCAGGATACAATGTCTAGATGCCTCCCACCTGACTGTCATCTGCTACAGGACTCTTATGCACTGCTCAGGGCCACGCTCAGTACAAAATATTGAATATGTCTGAATTCATTCACTACTCACTATATAGTAAATGGTAAATGGCGTTTACTTATATAGCGCTTTTCTACCTTCATTGAAGGCCCAAAGCGCTTTACAGTCACAGACCCACTCACCCATTCACACACACATTCACACACTGATGGAGGCTCAGCTGCCGAACACTGGCGCCAACCTTCCATCAGAGGCAATGTGAGGTTCAGTGTCACATTGTCACACTTCGACACATGGGTTAGGCAAGGCGGGAATCGAATCTGCAATCCTTCGATCACAGGCCGACTGCCCTTTCCACTGCACCACGGCCGCCCCGCACTATATAGTGTACTATATAGTGCGTTGGCCATTTTCTGTCGGGTCCGCTCTCCAGGCAATTAGTCTCATATTCACCACCTGTTCTCCACCCTATTTAACCAGTCTCCTCTCCAGTCCTCTTCGCCAGGAAGTTGTCGTTGCTTCTTCAAGCAGTCGCCACGACCTCGCAAGTCTGCCTCACCGCTTCAACCCATCACTTCTTTGTGAGTCTGTTCCGCCACTTCAACCTGTCCCGTCATCGCAAGCCTGGTCAATTATTTTTTGGGAGCCATGATCAACCAGTTTGTCTTTGTATACCTGGACGACATTTTGATCTTCTCCAAATCTGAGACCGAGCATATACAACACGTTCGAGAAGTTCTTGGGCATTTACTCCAGAACCAACTCTTCGTCAAAGCTGAGAAATGTGAATTCCACGTATCTTCCACCACATTCTTAGGACTCGTAGTATCGACAGGGGAGATACATATGGATCCCACCAAGGTCTCAGCTGTTACCGGTTGGCCCACACCTGAGAACAGAAAGCAGCTTCAATGTTTTTTGGGGTTTGCAAACTTTTTTCGTCACTTCATCAGAGGTTAAATCCAAGTCGCTGCCCCTCTTCACGCCCTCACTTCATGTAATAAGGAGTTCATGTGGACTTCCTCGGCTGAGAGGGCCTTTTCCAAGCTCAAGAGCCTGTTCACTACCGCACCTGTTCTGGCCATGCCTGATCCGTCTAAGCAGTTTCTGGTGGAAGTTGATGCCTCTGACTCCGGGGTGGGTGCAGTTTTGTCCCAACTCATACAGGATAACCGCATGCATCCTTGTGCCTTCTCTTCTCGTTGTTTGTCTCAAGCAGAACGTAACTACAACATCGGGGATTGTGAGTTACTGGCTATCAAGCTAGCCTTGGAGGAGTGGAGACACTGAGGGGTCGTCTATGCCATTCGTCGTATTCACGGATCTCAAGAACCTGGCATATCTCAAGACAGCTAAGAGACTGAACGCTAGGCAAACAAGGTGGGCTCTATTCTTCACCAGATTCAACTTCACCCTCTCTTCCAGACCAGGATCCCGCAACGGTAAAGTTCTTAGTTCTTCTGAGTTCTTAGCATCTGTCCACACTTCCTTCAACATGATTTTAATAACTGGTGATTTTAATCTGCATGTAGATAAGGAGTTGGACTATTCTGCTACTCAGTTTCTGGACCTGCTGGCTTCTCTGGATTTTAAACATGTCATGCAGCCGACTCACAACAGGAGGCACACTCTTGACCTGGTCATCAGTCATGGTTTACCTACAAGTGTGTCCACTGTTATGGATCTGGCTGTATCTGATCATTACTTTGTGCTTTTTAATATTACTGGTTTTATAAACAACAGACCTCTGTGAGAACTGTGAAGAAACGCTACTTGACTCCTGAAGTGGTCGAAAAATGTATTTCAACTGTTCGCTCAAACTCTCAAATTGTCTTACCAGGCCCCTGCCACGTACTTGTAGAAAGTTTTAACAGTAAACTTAGATCCAGTCTTGACTCAGTTGCTCCACTAAAATCTAAAAAGATAAGAATCAAACCCACACCCCCTTGGAGAACCGAAGAAATCTAACAACTGAAGAGACGATCTAGGGCAGCGGAAAGACGTTGGAGAAAACATAAGCTCGAAATAAATTATCAACTATACCAAAATCAACTAAAACTATACAACCAGACTAAAACAGACCAGGAACGCATACTTTGCAAACATCATCTCTGAAAATAAAAATAATCCCAGAGTCCTCTTCAGCACAATGAATGTGGTGTGCCTCAAGGTTCCATCCTTGGCCCCTTGCTTTTTAACATCTACATGCTTCCTCTGGGGAATGTCATCAAGAAGCACATCAGCTTTCATAGCTATGCTGATGATACCCAGCTGTACATTGCTATGTCTCCTGATGAAACAAGACCAATAGAAGCACTTTTTAACTGTATTTTAAATGTGGATGGCAAATAATTTTCTGCAGCTCAACCAAGAGAAAACTGAAATCTTGGTTATTGGTCCAAGAGAGAGAAACAGTTTCCGTGATCTCGTCGCTGCCTTCCATCGTGATCATCCCGGCCAGCCAGGGGGCTCGTCTGGTGATGATCGCTGAGTGGGGGGTACTGTCGGTCCGCCCTCCAGGCAATCAGTCTCATACTCACCACCTGTTCATCTCCTCTTCAGTCCTCTTCGCCAGGAAGTTGTTGTTGCTTCTTCAAGCAGTCGCCACGACCTCGCAAGTCTGCCTCACCGCTTCAACCAATCAAGTCCTTGTGAGTCCGCCTTGCCGCTTCAACCTTTCAAGTCCTCCTGAGTCTGCTTTGCGGCTCCAACCTGTCATGTCATCACTAGCCTGCTTCGCTGCTCCAGCCTGCAAGATCCTCGTGAATCTGCCTCGTCTTTCTAGTTTGCTACGTTCACTCATTGGAGACCATCTATACCCAGCCTGCTCGCTAGCGCCATCACTCCATGCTGGAAAGCACACTGAACTGCAAGGGACTTGTGGACAGTAAAACTCTTTAAAATCACTCTGGTTCTGGGTCATTGCATCCCGGGGTTGTTATCAAGCCCCCCCCTCCTTCATTACCCTTACATTTTCTAGGGGTGTCCGAATCCAGAATTAAAAATCGAGTGCACTAGAATTTTCCAGAATCCTCTGCAAAAAATAAATGTGCATCAATGCTCACTACATTGGAAAATATACACCACAATGCATTGCGTTTGAATGCCTTTCAAGATGGCAGAACCAAGTCGCTCAAGGGAAACATATAAATGTAAGTATTTAAGTATTTGTAGTAGAATATAACATTGCTACATATGTAATATGATATATGTCTTATTAGATAATTATTCTTACCGACGATGTAAATATTCTTCTGGAGATTATCAGTTTTGCTAACGTTTTAATTTGCTAACATTATTGTTTTGCTAACGCTACTGTTTTGCTAACACTAATGTTTTGCGTTGAGGGCGGAAATATTCATAGTAGATAATAAAAGGGGTGATTTCTATCCGTAGTCATGAGTTGATAAAACATTTTTAAAATGTGTTTACACATGTAGGGACAGACGAGGACGTACAGAGTTTGATCCGCCTGCAGATGGCGAAAGAGAGACGGTTTTCAGGCAAATGTTACACTTCAGCAGCCAGGTGGGAGTACGTTCACAGCTGAGATGTTTATTAATTCATCATTAAACTGTTAATCGTTGTCATTGGGTTAAAGGTTTTTACTTTCTATTTAGAGCAGTGATACAGATGACCCACCTCATTAGTCCAGACAAAGCAGCCAAGAACTTAAGTGGGAGAATTTAAAGAAAACATAGAAGGTTTGTGAAATGAAGACCAAGACAGTTCCTTGTAGTTTGAATTATTTCTTTGTTCACATGTGTCTGTTTTGATATTTAAAGGAACTTATAAGGTTTCCCACCGGCAGTGACACTGAAACAGAGGAACCATCAGCAGCTTTGTGGAAGTGCTTCTCCTTAATGAATGAGGCAAGAACAGGAGCAGTGAACCAGTTTTTTTTTTTTTGTTCCTGCAATATACTGATATCAGTCCAATGAGCCGGCTATAGCTGTGATATTGGGCTATAGAAATAAAATTGAACTGAATTGAATGCAAAGCAGTACCCTCCTCCTCCTGCTGCTGCTGCTGCTGCTCCTCTCGACACGGGGTGATTTCCTGGTTCTCCGGCGCGCCGCTAATAAACACAAGCAAGCAGGAGACTCGCTGTCGGGCCACAATAACGTCGGATCTCGTGCCCACACGGTGACGTTTGGTTTCGTTCCTTTACTTATCCCGTCCCAGCGCAGAAACAAGTCTCCTGCTGCATCCGGTCAGGCTTGCCGCCCTGCGTTTTACTCCGCTTCAAAATCACCAGTCCCACCTTGGCCTGGGGTGTTGTGGCCGGTGCCTGAGCATCCGTCCCAGAGTCCGTTCCTCCTCCTGCTTTGCTATGTCCCGAACTCTCCTTTATAGTAGACCAGGTGTGATTGAGCACAGCTGGACGTCATCATGTCATCAGTCTGTTTAACCCAATTCATTTAGAATATCTTCAAACATTAAACATAGAAAACATGCACAACCCAAATAAACAAAACAACCAAAAAAAAACAAAATGAGTTCCAGTCAACCAGTCACTTTCTGACATAACCATGTTTCACAGTGAAAACTGTAAGAGTTAAATTCTGGATGGGTGTTTCCAGACAGGTCCCTCCTATGGCCATAAGCTGATAACCAGCTACCTGTCCTCAGTCACAGTGAGGGCCGGAGAGAGTTGAGTTGGGAGGAGAGCTGCACGAGCCTTACAATGAGCTACGCCACCAGGTAAGTTGCAGTAGTTAAACAAGATAATATTCATCTGAAACGATAAAAATAAATAAAAATATAATACATTTGAATGTATACCAAGATTTATGTTTACATTTTTATATTGAAATATTTAAATTTCATAGTTACCTCCTGCAGCTTGTTTAATTTGACAGATTTGTTATCATTTTAAAACGGAATGCTTTTACTATTTTTCAGGGTGGAAGGAATCTGAACCCAATCCCCTACAATGCAGTATATATAGGACACAAACTTCATATAGATCAAAATAAAAAGCTGGTCATGTATGGAGCAAGACACATGTTGGCTATTGATGGCTTCAGTAGTAAAATTGTTGCTCAAGCCACAATGCCAGTAAAGAACAACCTTGTCATTAATGAACAAATTTACAGGCAAGTATGATTCAGTGAGCTTGATGGCTTTAGGGAAGTTTAACTTGCTTCTTTGTAAAATGCACATGTATTATATCTTATGTGGTTGTACAGACATTTAAGACCCACTCTTATGAAAATCATATGTTGTGTGTTTTTAACATGTGGGTGTATATGGGTTTTTAGCAGCATGTTGTAGTACATATTTTTGGTACCTTTCTTTCCTTTTTTTTTTTTTGAGATTAAAAAATGCTTTTCTACTGTCTACTGCCTTATTGGGAAAACTAAGGGGATAAGTTGGTTTCTCCATTGTGAAATAAATTAAGTTTGATTGTAGTCTTAATCTATCATACATTTTAGAAACCACATGTGTATACAATTATGGTTTTTTCAGAGCTGCTGTCACGAAATGGCATCTGGGACCAGCTCAGGGTGGATCATGGTCGTGAATTTTACCTTTCTCTGTATGTCCAAGAAAAACTGTGTCAGCACAGACACAACACAGGCAGACCTCCATATTTGCAGACAATCTCCTTGAGGGTTACCAGTGTTACATTTTATCTATATAGTCCAATATTACAACACAGTTGTCTCAATGTGCTTCACACCGTATTTATGATGAACTGTCCATATACTTCATTTAATCTTAATGCACCGTGTGCAAAATTATTTAGCAAATAGTATTTTTGTGTATACATTTTTCTGTTGCACAACAGCAGCCCTTTTGGTCAATTAAAAATGTTAAACACTCAAACTGAAACATTTAAGTAGTAAAAGTGAACTTTCTTGAGACACTATTTTAATGTACACAATTTCTAGCCAACTACCAATGAGCAACATTATTATTCAACTCTCTTGTTACCTTGGGAAAAAAATGAGCCATCAGACCTACTGCCATTTCTTATGAAGAAAGTTCTACAAGCAGTGGATCTTGAAAAAGCCATCCTTTTTCAAAAAGACACTCCATCAGGTGTGATGGTTCTTTACTGCGCGACTGGCCAGGAAAGGCCTTAAAGATGAAAAAAAAGGAATGACACAACCCCCCTTCCTTTTGCGGCTGACATCAACCCTATTGAGAAAAGCTGGTCACCTCTGAAGCAGAAAAAATGCATTGAAATTAAACCATATGGCTCTGCAGTGTATGGTTGGCCGAAGATGTGCCTTCATAAAATTTTTATTGATGAAATTAAGAAATTTGCCATCTCTGTGGATGGAAAACATGTGATTGCTGTTGAAAAGGATCACTATTGGTCACTGAGTCAATACTTTTTTTTTTTTATAGAATGCTTTCTTGTAAGCTTTGAGTTTCTTTATCATACTACTGAAAATAAACAAGTGACATCAGATTTTTTTGAGCTGCCTAATAATTCTGCATGTAGTTGCCTAAAAATGCCACATTGTGGGGAGAAAATGATGATGAGGAGCAAGTGTGAAAGGAGGCAGCCCCAGGATGAGAGACAGCCACGCCCCCTGCCACACACTACTTTGTAGAAACAAAAAAAAAGGACAAAATCAGCACAAAACTACAACAAGGAAAGAGAAAAGAAACCAAACCATAACACATATGAAAATCTTAAACCTCTACATCTAAAAGCTTTTTGTTCTTTTTCTTCTTACAGAATCTCCGTGTGGAACGCATTTGGCCAGAGGTCAATAACAAAGTTAATAATCCCTTGAAAGTGTGTTGGTGCACCTGCAGGACCAAGAGTTGCTCAATTTGGAGGATAATACAACCAAATTTTGTGTGTCTAATCTCACATATCAAGTTACCCAAATTGGCCTGTGCAGGGTTGTTCAGTCTTTGAATGCTCACAGAATACCAGGTAGAGTCTGTAAGGACAGTTTTGTTAGTAATGAAAGAAATTCATATACTAATAATGATAAAACTCTTTCAATTTTCAGGCAGAGGGGTTCCAAACCAACTAGCAGCTCGTGGTTACCCATCTTGGATTTCACTGGAGCTGTTGCCTGGTGTAGAGGAGGCTGCAAACATGTATGAGCATGAGTTGGGGTCTCTGACCTGGGTGTCTTTCTTTGGAGTGGACCCATTTTCAACAGAACAGGAAATATTTAATGCTGAGCAGTAATTTGGACAGACTTTCCTAAACATGATTGTACTTTTTGATATAGTAGTTAAGCATGAACATGGCCTTTTTCTGGATGCACTGTTGTATCTAGTAAATATGACTGACAGGTATGCCGATTAAGTAAGAAATGTGATAATAATGTTCAATTCAATGTATGAAAGCAGAAACTAAGTAAAATCCCAGCCCAAACTGTTTCTAACCTTTGCTCTTCTTATTGTTCTTATGTTCTAGCTTAGTTAAGGCAATAACAACTACACTGCATTTCCTTTAAAAAAAGTTTTTATTATTAATCTTTTTTTTTTCCTTAACACTACATTCATGTCAGCATTCAATTTCTTCTATGCCAAAATGTGATATTTCTCTAACATTTCTTCAACACTCAAAATGGCAGCACAGGGCCCAAAAGTTGGACCCTTACCCAACTCCAAAATGAACATTTACAAATAACTTTCAATTTACTGAACATTAACCTTTTTCAGAGACAAAACCACAGTGACTAACTTGTCTACAAAAAAAATCAAAATCTACAAAAAACTTTTCCAGTGGTGCCTCATCCAGTCCAGCCACCTCATGGATGTTGTTCTCAAAGTCATCACCTCGACATTTTGAGCAATAGGCATGGCTCTCCCTCCACTCCTTACCACATTCTTCACAACCAATGAAGCTCTTAAAGCAGGTTGAGAACATTGGCTTTCCATGAAGAACTGCAAATTAAAAATGTCTTTTTTATGTCTTTTGAACGTCAAATATTAATGATCGATTATTATCTTTCCAAATATCCAATATTTACAAACCTTTTGCATATAACACAGGCAAAGACAGCCCGTAAAGTGGCAACTTCAGCTTCTGAAAGTGTCAAAGTGTTTGCCATGGTGGAATTGGTCATTCCACTCAAATCCCTCATAATCTTTGTTACTTCTTTCAATCCTCGGGCTGCTTCGATGACCTCTTGTATGTCTTCCATAACACCCTGAAGCCCAAAGTACTCTCTTGAACTGTAAATTATAAGTAATACAGCAAGATTTTTCATAATTTCAAAATAACATACATAGCACAAATTTGTCATATAATTGAGATATTTGACAATACGCCATGAAAAACCTTAGTCATCTTCTTTTAGTGACCTGTAGATCACTGCTTCTGGCACAGCAAAAACATTTCTGGAATTTTGCTTCCAGTAACATGACCCTACAGAGACAAGACATTTTAAAGCAACTTAGTATTTTTTTCCGTTCATGAAATTAGTCACCATGTGTCAATCACAAGTGATTATGTGTACTCTTACATTGAGTTTAAGCGTACAGTTCAAACTCCTGAAGTGCTACTTAATACGATTTCACACATAACTGATTAAAATGAATATTTCCGAGCACCATGCCTGCTGTTATTAGGCATATTTGGGATGACTTTCTCTTCGCCTGGATTTTCGGTGAGACCAGGTGGCTGCAGGTGGGAGCAGGGAAACGCACCTGAGATGAAGGCGGATGCACAATACGCCAGCAGCTGATGTCCCTGGTCGCACATTGTAGTAGATTTCATACCAGACCTGCTCTGCTCACAAGGTAACACTACGATCCTGTCAGTTATTGATCGGTTCTCCAAGGCATGTCAACTCATTCCTCTACCCAAGCTATCCACAGCTCTGGAAACTGCTGAGCAGCTCCTAACTCACTTCTTTCTGCACTATGGTCTTCCTGAGGATATTGTTGGACTGAGGGCCCCAGTTTTCCTCTCGAGTGGGGCGGGAGAGGTCCAGGGGCATGGGCATCATCATGAGTCTCACTTCCGGCTACCACGCTCAGTCCAACGGCCAAGTGGAGTGCCTTTATTAGGAGATCACATGATTCCTTTGAACCTACTGCAACCAGCAACAGGAAGATTGCAGCCAGTTCCTGGTCTGGGCAGCAAATGCCCAGAACTCCCTGAAAAGGACAGCCACGGGGCTCTCACCTTTTCAGTGTGTGTTGGGAGTCCAACCTTCCTTCTTCCCCTTGTCAGTGGAACCTTTGGCACTGCGGTGGATGACTGTTTCTACCATTTTAGAGAGACATGAGAGGCGCTCAAGTGCAACTCTTGCACACTGTCCGCAGATTCTGAGAGCAAGCTGACCGATGTTGCTGCGACAGTCCCAGCCTGGTTCCTGGCCTGGGTCTAGTTCTCCACCATAGATCTCCAGCTGATGATCTCATGTTTTCTCACACTAGGGCAAATATGTTAACTACTTCTTGCAACTAAAAAAAAGCTTTGTATAAGTTCTGTACAACTCAGTGATTTTTTTTTGTCAGTTGTAGTTGAATCATAGACTCTTTGGTGACTGATCAGCTTTTTTTTTTTTTTAAACATTATGATTACTGTACATCCATCTTCATACTCTTTTACTATAACACTCTGCAGAGTGATATAGTAAAGTAGCAAGGTTTTTTGTAGAACTGTTTTGGGGATTGTCTTGGACAAGATTTCCATTGACACAGTGATTCCCTCCGGCAGCAGCCTGCCTGCTGCCAATTAGCTGATTCCCTCCACCTGTGTCTGCTACTATATATCTCTCCCTCTGTCCTTCAGTCTCTGCTTAATCTGAATCTTCTGTGGGCTTACGTATTTTATGAGAAAAATTGACTTGTAAAACAAGAAAAAAAAAAAAAAACAAGAACACTAGGTTATCCATGTTTCTTCAGAACGAGTGACACCAATAACAACAATGTGGTGTATTTTTTTCAATGCTACAATTTGTAAACGGAAAACATTTTTTGAAACTGGTTTAAACTGGTGCAACTGGTTTAATAGCGGGGGTAATCAGACATGGGCAAGTCACAACCAGGCAGGTGTCAAAATACACGGACAGAGTCAAAACCAGGCAAGGGTCAGGATAAACAGGGAGACAGCAGAATAACTGCTAATAACATAACATAACATAACATAACATAGGCTCAAGTCGAATCATTCCTCACTTCCAAAGAAATTTCCTTGGATTTGAATAATATTGAGATCTGCCATCTGCTTCCCAGGAGAAAGTAGTCAGATAAACCAGCGATCCTCATCAGGTTTGTGAATCATAAGCACAAAATCGCTCTGATGAAGCAAAGAAAACTGCTAAAAGGGGTCGGAGATTTACATTAATCATCACTTATCCAAATTTAATGCATTTTTGGCTAAACATGCCCAACTCCTAAAGCGGACAAAACTGATCCAGAACACATGGGTGCTGAATTCCAGGATATGTAAAACCACTTGGTCCACCGGACCTGACCAAGCCAATGGTAATCACCAACATGAAAGACTTTGAGAGGTGTGTGGTCACGGATGTCTGAGCCTTTATTTGAAGCGAAATTAGTATCAAAAATGATTACAAGAAATATGGTGCCCAGGATCTTCCACTGGCTCTTAGATCAACTTTGACCTGATTTTCAGCAGTGATTTCAACTGGAGCTCAATTTACTTGCTGTGAAATCAGCTGAAGGACAATGAACCTAAACAAAGTCTGCAGTCATAACAACAAGGAGAACTTTATAAACTCTGTTCTAACCTGAAGGACGGCTGTGAATCAGACAGCAGATCGCAGGAATACCGTCTTGGCCAAAGGCTTTAATCAAATTACTTTACTTGGTTCCCTAAAGTGTGATTAATGACGAAGGATCTTCTAATAAAACAACCTGCACTAATTGATTCTTTATATCTGATTAAAGTAAATTATCTTTCAGAAATAAATGATTTTTTTGTTTCCTCTTTTTGTACTTGATCTGAACAAACCACTTTTCTGATGACAATAATCTGCATTTATTTGATTTTTATCGATTTTAATTTTTTTTTCTTTTTATTATTATTATTATTATTATTTTTCACATCACTGATTCTTTTGACAAAACTATTCTGAAAAAAGAAGAAAACAAAACTTTTTTTTATCATTATTCTCAATTATTATTTTTGCCTATGCTCCAATCAAGTCTAAAATAGTGTTTTACTTACATGCAAAGCAGGATGACGTATTGTAACTCAAGGATGTTTAATGACCTGTATTACTGTCAGTACAGTATAAATACCTGATTATTAGTTAAGTTGTTAGTTTAGTTGATATCTAATGTAAAGTAAATGGTATGGTCAAGTCGGGGGGGGGGGGGATTATATAAGTTCACTTCCTCCCTTTCAAGCAGTCAATTTTCTGATGATTATCCTATGTTTGACATGATTACTGATGCTAATCTTTGTGGGTGTCGATTGTGTTACACATGTCTTATATATCTTGTCTGCTTGAAATAAACCATTTCATTCATTCATTCATTCATTCATAGCATAACAACATAACATAACATAACATTAAAAAAAAGACTTCACACCACACTGCTTAATGTAAGGCTAAATACTGTTTGTAGATTGCATGAACACCTGGTGGGACCTGGAGCAGAGGGCAAGGGCTGATGGGAGATCAGTGAAGAAGGCGCTCAGGAGAATGTCAATACTACTGAAAATGGCTCCCTCCGGTGGTTGGAGGAGGAGGTGGAAGTTTGAGCTCTGACAATACCTAAATAAATGAACCACACCTTTTTTTTTACCACAAAAAACAAAACTATTCAAAGACCCACAATGCAGGTTTGAATGTTTGAAGCTGCCATATCCTTTAGACATTCAATTTTTGTGGATAAAATTAAAATGTGCAAAAAAGAAAAAAACAATGTTTCCCTGTTAAAAAGCAAGCATTAATATTTAAAGTTTTAAATGGCAGATTGTATCAATTTGGAAAATAATCGGACTGTAATTTATTGCCACTAAGTTAGTTGAATTGTTTATGTATTGATTTGTGGACCATGTACTGTATGTAGATGCACATCGAAGAAGAGACGCAGTTTCCAGTTCAATAAAATTTAACAAAATCTGATTTGATTTATTCATTTGAAATGCTTAGTGATTAACAGTTTGAATGAATTTGTAGTTTGCATAGAATACTGTGTAATTCTGATTTTCCACAGAGGTTGGAATTATTTAATAGGACCAAGCTGCTCTTTGGTGAGAATTACAGTTGGAGGTGCATGCCAGCAGAAGTGTCAACAGGAATGTGGGGTTGTTAAACCAGCTCATGTGGAGGATGGGCTTCACAGACCAGTGGAGAAAAACACAGTTCATCTGGGGAAGAGTCCATAAGAAACTACAAGTGAGGAAGGAGGTGCAAAGGACCAATCGGAGATGAAGACCCAGCCTGTTGTTTGCTTTTGCATAATCATTGTGTTTAAGTTGATGGGTCAAGGGTCAGAGGGTGTCTTCTTGATCGTGCCTGGTGTTGGAATGTCCATTTAGCAGATAGGGACATTTTGAAGACCCAGAGCTCTGTCATTAGCACTTACATGTTAGGAATAAATCTTTTGGTGGAAAACCTCTAAATCGTTCCAGATCTTGATTCTTAAACACACACTTAGGCATAATCAAAAAATTATAGCCTACAAAATAAAATCTTGGATCGACTTATAGCATACAAAATTTGCTTCAAAATGAAATAAATCGTTTATATCGATTTAGGAAATTATCATATGGATTCAGGTGTGGTAGATTTATTTTACTATAACAACCTTCAAGTCTGGGGACCACTCTGAACTCAGTAGAGTCCAGAAGAAGCTGAAACACAGTCCGAAGGAGTTCAAGGACGTCTACAGGAGGAAGCTGGAGGAGAAAGTGGAGGGGAACCAGACTAAAGATGTATGGAGTGGAATGAGAGCATTCACTGGTTTCCAGAAGAAGGGTAGATGAATTGCTGAAGGAAATGTGGCTCCCAAGAGCTCACAAGTTAAACCAGTTCTTTAATTGGTTTGACTCCAGCTCCTCCTCCCCCAGCTATTTCCCCACTCCTTCCAGAGCCCCTACCGGCTCTGCAGTCTATGACCCCCTCCACCCTGCTGACTCCAAACATGGACTCCACCATGTCCCCCAACCCCCCAAACTGGACTTTTCACAACATCCAGCCAGGTGATGAAAGAACTGGAGAGGTTCAACAAGGGAAAGGCCACAGGACCTGATGGCTTCAGCACGCAGGTGCTGGAAAACATGCAGGTGGAAGCTCCCCTGGTTGACAGGCTGACAGGTTGACCACAGTTTGTGAGACTGCAGAGCTGTGTGTCTGACAAGCAACACCGGAGATCCTCAAGGAACTGTGCGGTCTCCCTTCCTATTTACCACCTACACAGCTGACTTCCAGTACTACTCTGAGTTATGTCGCCTCCTGAAGTACCTGGATGAAACAGCCATAGTCGGGTGTGTGGAGAATGAATGGGAGGATGAGTACAGGGGCCTTGTGGAGGGTTTTGTCAGGTGGTGCAGGGAAAATCACCTGCAGTTGAACATGGTCAAGACTAAGGAGATGGTGATGGACTTCATCAGGAGTAGGTCCACACCCTCCCCTGTTTAGCATCAGTGGAAAAGATGTTGACATGGTGTCATCCTACAAGTTCTTAGGTGTCCATCTGGACAATAAACTGGAGTGGTCCACTAACACTGAGACTGTCTAGAAGAAGGGCATGCACAGAATTCACTTCCTAAGGCGCCTCAGGTCCTTCAGTGTTTGCAACAGGATGTTTTACCAGTCTGTCATGGCAAGCACCATCTTCTTTGCTGTGGTATGCTGGAGTGCTGGCATCAAAGCAAAAGACGCCAACAGACTGGACCAACTTATTAAAAAGTCTGGGTCTGTTGTTGGTTCCAAGCTAGAAAGTGGGGAGTGACAGAATGCTGGCTAAACTGCTGACCATCATGGACAGTGCTTCCCACCCTCTCTATAAAACCATGGATAAACTGAAAAGCAGTTTCAGCAGCAGACTCATCCAACTCCGCTGCTCAAAGGAGCAGTACAGGAAGTCATTTCTGCCATCAGACTCTTTAAATCTGCAGTAACTGCCAGATAAAGAACAGAAACCACATTGGTGATCTTCAAACCTCAGTTACATTAACTGGTATTTTACACTGTTGTGCTCTTTTCTAACGTATCTGTTGTGTATTTGTATATGAATTTGATTTCAGAGGCTATGTGTACATATTTGTAGAGTTTATTTGTTTCCCTCTATATTGTGCATTTCCTTTTTATTATGCTAATCCTACAACTGAATTTCTCTGCAGGAAAATAAAGTTAATTCTAATCTTAACATAAAAATAAACCAAGTGCCATCACATGGACAACACACGTGATGCAGCAAAAAAGATCAACCATCATTTTTGTCTTTAGCAAAGACGTGACCATACAGCGTGGTAAAATGTTCTAATAATGTTCCCTTTGGATTATTTTGATGTGGAAAAACAACAGGGGGCCAAACTTTACTGAATATGTGTCTGTGTCCTTCTCGTGTTTATCTGGATATCAAACAAAAAAAGTACTGTGTCAAAGGATAGCATGATTTTTCTCTGAACCTGTAGAGCTAATTGATAGTTCTGACTTATTTTGTATTTCATGTTGATAGAATATGAATATTCTTTTAGGCTCCAAAGTATACAAAACACAACACATGTTGTGTTTAAATAAAATGCTGAATTACTTTAAAGGAGAATTAGTCATTTTATTTGAATGTCTGCATTCTGACAGACACAGTCTAGTAACAGGAGTCCATGATGCGCCTCATGCTCATGAACCTCATGCCGCTGAAGCCCATGTCCCTGAAGCTCCTGTACTCTCCAGGCCTCAGGTACATCATCCTGCCTCTGTAGTGGGGCTGCTCATACATCAACCAGTGGCCGTCCATCACGTTGCAGGACATGCAGTCAGACATGCGGTAGCGATCCACCATGTTGTCACAGTCGTCCATCAGCTCATGCATCTGACCTCCAAAGTTCTCCCTCTCATAGATCCTCATCCTGAACTGACCCCTGTGCTGCAAGAGAAATGAGTGAAAGTCTATTATCCCTCTTGCACCCATGCAACCTTCAGTCATTGGCTTCTTACATACCATGGGGATCATTCTGCAGGACCTAATGCAGTCACTCATGCCCATGCGCTGGTAGTCCGAGTACTCCCCTCTCCTGACGAAAAACTGGTTCCCCATGTAATTGGCTCTGTCGTAGACCATGAAGCAGCCACTCTCCACCCTGCAGGAGTGACACCTGCTTAAGTAGGAGGTCATGTCAGCACAGTCACTGCTGGTCTCATAGGAGCGACCCTGAAAGTTCCTGTCCTCGTAGAAGATGATCTGAAAGAAAGAAGGAATAACTTATAAAAGTCATTAGATTAACAGTTCAGTGAGGATCTGATGCTGCTCCTACCTTTCCCATGGTCATGGCTACAGTCACAACAGTTTGACACTAAGTGTTGCATGGTTTAATTGATGAACTGCTTTTATACCTGACCTCACACCCAAATGATATGTGACTCTATTGTTCAAACTCCTGACAGAGCAACATGGGGCAGAGGCCCACCATATACGCTTCACTTCAAAGGGACATTTAACAGATAGTGATTTGCGAAGGTTGCATTTGTGAGAATAGGCCCCACTTTCTATTGTTTTTGTTGCTGAATGACAGTGTTTTCCACAGATGTCCCTTTCAGTAAAACTCAACCTTCAATGCTTAATTTTAATATTTTTTAATAATTTACAATGTTTAACACCATAGTAAAAAAAGAGTCAGTCATTCTAGAAAATTACCCTGACTTACAAACTACAGAAAGAAGTCAGATTGTAAGTCACTGTTTTTTTCATCACTGACATTACTTATTTATGTCTCATAGCTCAACCACCAGCACAGATTAGGAAGTTATGAAGAATAGTGTGTATTATTTTTACGTGTTTGCCAGCCTTCATAACAAAAAAAAACGAAACTAAAAAACCCTCAAAATGTCACCAAATAACGTGTATTCCTGACTTTTTTTTTCTCCAATTTTGTTGTGTTGGTAAAGATTCACATTTAAAAATGAACCATTACAATATCCCTAATGACCAATGACAACACATTTGAGGTCAAATTGATATTTTTGCGCTTGAGCTCTGACATTACAATGTTTTTTTTTTTTTTGTTCTTGCTTTAGTTTCTTAGATATGTATTTTGTGTTATGTAGAACTATATATCAAATCCTTTAATAGGCCTTTTAAAATACTGTTTAACTTGCTAGCACCATTTAAGTGCTTCTCACAATACCACCTTTTTTCACTCCATCATGTTTTAACTACAACCTTTTTCCATCTATGATTTTTTTTCCCAAAACGTTTTGTACATTTTTTTGTTCATTATGTCTTTCTCCTTTTCACCCTCCCTTACTATCAGTTCAATTCACTTTACAGTGTTCTCTCGGATGTTGTGTGTGCGTGGGGGGGTATTATGTTCCATTTATAACTCACTATGAGTGAAATTTTGGAAGTAGAATTCTAGATGTTGTAAGGCTGTAAAACCCTTCACTACATATTCTATAAACTTTCAGATATAGAAATTTTAATACTTTTATCTTTTCATTCATATTTTAAGTGTTTAGCAACATTAAGATGTATTTTATTTTGTAAAGTATGTTGAAACATGAAGATGTGCTTTTTGTTGTTAAAATTGAAGTTCAATTTTGAACTGTGTTCTTGACCAGAAGCCAGTGAAGGCAAACTCTGAGAGAGTGGAGAGATGAGGTGGGCATGCTCAGATGAACGAGGGTAGAACAAAATCTATGAAAAATAATTATCGGCTTGAAACAATGAGCCAACAAATTTCTGCTTGTCCCCTCGGACCGTGAAGGAGTTCGTAGGCAGTTTGTTCCGAGAGGAAGTGAATTAAGCATTGTTAACTGGACTAACTTTTTGGAGTGACAGGATAAAGTTAGTGCTGGGGCTAATGATGTGAGCCATTTGTCTTGCTGAACCTAAACGAAGAGGATAGACACAATTGTGGTGTGGGGATGGACGTGTATATGTGTCAGTATGGAGCCCCAGACTGTTCACAGTTGAAAAAAATCTATATGATTTTGTGCAATCACACCCTTAACCAATAAATATCTCATAAATATATTAAAAGAACATTAATTATGAAAAACCTGCCAATAGACATTAAATTAGCCATAATATTATTAAATATATTTCATTCACCTTTAAATCCTGCTCATTATTCCATAACAGCATTTTAAAATATTTATTTTTTAATCATGTTGAATACTAATGTTATTATATAAATTTCAGTTATTCAAAATCAGTGCTTTTCAAAGTAGCTTTTTTTTCACATCGCTGTTTTTCAGAATGACTTGTTTCTTTTTTGGCAGAATGGTTCTACCCATCAGTGAAAGTGGGTGAGATCTAACTGGTCATTGGCTGATCCTTTGTAATTTACTCATTGATCTAGACAGCCGCTCTGTTGTGTGCCATTTAGAAAGATGACATATTTCTGCAGCATCCGTGCAGGTCTGCTGACAGTAGCTGATCAAATAGACAATCTGTCAGCAGATGTTATGAGTCATTTGGATGATATTTTTAATGCTCGGCTTGATACTTACTGCAGAAGATGCTAACATCCACTACTCCAATATCTTTCAAACTTTACCGAACTAAGCAGTTGAGCACCGGCTTTGTGTGGACTGAATCACACAGGAACTATAATTTGGTAAAGTTATATAAGATATTCAGAGGTTCGGACTTCTATCCTCAATAACACTTGTGATAAATGTTCAAACGTGACAGCAAGTATCTCAATCATTTTGTATTAACACAGAGCTTGACCTACAAGTTCATTTTAAAAGAAAAAAGATGTTTTTTTTTGCCCATTAATAAGAAGTGTTCTCTTCATGCTGCAGATGGAGACACGACTTTGAGACGGCTGCAGAGGGACTGTTTTTTATGTTTTATTTATCTTATCAATTTTTAATAGAAATACAAATAATCATAAAGATAGTTAATAGCTCTGAAAATGCGTAAGTTACATTTACTTAACCTCCTCCCATAGTTATAAATGCTTTATTTAAGGACATGCATAATAAATAATCAAAACTGATAAATTAAATGAACATCAGATGTCTCCCCAGACCATGGAAAGAATAGAAGTTGAAACCCTAAGACGCACTGGAAAGTTGTTAAGCCTGTAGACGCTTTCCTGAGAGAGTTCTGTGCGTACTCAGCCCATACCAGGTACAGGTACTCCTGATGTCCTGAAGTCTCTTGATGTGAACTGCAGTATGTCTTCAAGAAACGTGTGATTTCCTAATTCAGCTTTTCGACTTGGCCATTTGATTGTGGGTGGTAACCGGATGTGAGACTTGCATTGATATTAAGCCCCTTGCAAATCACCTTCCAGACCCGCAAAGTGAATTGAGGTCCCCGGTCAAACACAATGTCTTCGGGTAGGCCGTAGTTATGGAAGACGTGTCAGCAGTTGTTCGGCAGTTTCCATGGCGGCAGGCAGTTTGGGTAGAGGAAGGAGATAACATGATTTGGAGAATCTGTCAACAACAGTGAGAATGACCGTGTTACCCTGTGATCTTGGCAGATCAGTGATGAAATCCACGGCGATGAGGTACCATGGCCTATGAGGGACAGGCAAAGGGTGGAGAAGACCGGCAGGCAGTTGTCGTGGAGTCTTGGCCATTTGACAGGGGGTGCACCGAGACATGAACTGAGCTACGTCTGCCTGTAAGGTAGGCTGCCAAAAGGAGTTTTGAGTCAAAGTCTGTGTGGTGGCCATACCTGGATGTCCAGAGGTGAAGTTATCGTGTCCCATTGTATGGGGGCCAGGAGCAGAGAGTCCGGGATGATGTTTTCTGGGTGACTGGAGTGCTCCTTAGTGGTTTCGTGCAAGCGGGACAGGGTGTCGGCTTTACCATTTCTAGAACCGGGTCGATAAGTGATCTGGAAGTGGAAACAAATGAGAGAAAAACAAAGACCACAGAGCTTGGCGGGCGTTAAAATCTCTTAGCTGTTTTGACGAATTCAAAGTTCTTATGGTCAGTAAGGACTGTGAAGGGCTGAGATGCTCCTTCCAACCAGTACCTCCTCTCAGAGAAGGCATCTTTCATGGCGAGCAGCTCACGATCTCCCACGTCATAGTTCTGCTTGGCATCCGACAGCTTGGTTGAGCATATCACGAAACAAGTCATTGATGAAAGCCTGAAAAAAGGAGGGGTCGTTACAAAGACCAAAAGGCATCACAGGATACTCACAATGTCCCGTAGTGGTAGAGAAGGCCGTCTTCCACTCATCCCCCTCACGTGTGCGAATAAGATTGTAAGCACTGCTAAGATCCAGTTTGGTGTAGAATCGCGCCCGCTTCAATTGCTCCAGATCTGGAGGAACCAGAGGCAGAGGATAGCGGTACTTGACCATAATCTCATTTAGGCTGAGATAGTCTATGCATGGACGCAGACCTCCGTCCTTCTTAACAAAAAAAAAAAAATCATGCCGAAGCAGGAGTTGTGGAGGGTCTAATGAAGCCTTTCTGCAATTCTTCCTGGATGTAAGTGTTCATGGCTTCTGTCTCAGGTTGTGAAAGTGAGAAGACTCATCCGCGAGTGGGCTTAGAGCCAGGTAGCAGTTCTATGGCACAGTCACATGGTCTGTGAGGAGGCAGACTTGTGGCATGTTGTTTGTTGAAGGGCTCCTGGAGGTCTTCATGGACTGGCAGGGTAGCGAGTCGACTGGAATGTCAAAGTCACTCACATGCAGCCTGGTTGATGCTACTCGACTGCTTCAAGGAGAAACCGATTGGGGATCACCCTGTAACAATGTTGACGACAGCCAGCCGAAGTAAAATTTGTTCTTTGGCAGTCTAGTAAATGGTGGGATCATGTGTTTTGAGCCATGGAAGTCCCAGGATGACATCACACTGAGGAGAGTCAATGGCGAAGAGGCGAATTGTCTCATGATGGTCTTTCTGACTCCTGAGGTGAACGTCTTGGGTGACGAATTTGATCCGACCAGAGCCAATGGGTCGTCCATCTATGGCGGAAACTGCCACCCGCGAAGTGCAGGGAAGCAGGGGAATGATTCGCTTGAGCGAAGGCTAAATCAATTAAATTCCCTGCTGCCCCTGAATCTATCATGGCTTTGGTATTAATCTGTCTATCCTGAACCCATAATGAAACAGGAATTTCAAAAGAAAGAAAAGTCTCACTCACCGGCCTGCCTGATCATCTGGACGGACAATTGGGACAGGAGGCCCGAAGATGACCGGGCTACCCACAGTTAGAGACAGAGGTGTTTGCGCATGCGCCGACCTTTCTCTTCCGGGGTGAGGTGAGTGGATCCTAACTGCATGGGTTCGTTTGTGGCGCTCTGGTTCTGCCTCGACAGATTGGCAGACATTGAGGGAAGGCCTGCTTTATCACTGCTGGGTTTCATTGCTTGGAGGAGATTGTCCAGTCTAATGGTAAGAGCAATTAGCTGGTCCAATGACAGGTCTTCATCCGGCAAGCGATTTCTTGCTGCAGCTCAGCAGAAAGTCCTCGATGAAACACGGTCTTGAGCCCTTGGTTTGAGCGGCCAGGGTTCGGAACAGAGTCTTTACCCTGCTTAATGTCTAATAGTTGCTCCCCTGGTTCTTTTCCGTTGATGGCATGTTGGAAAACATCATGCAGTAGCTGTGTAAATGAGTCATATGAGTGAAACAGCAGGGATCTTCCAGCCCAGGATGCGGCTAGCCACCCTAAGGCTTCACCTGACAAAAGCGAACATAGGAGGGATACCTTGGATTCCTCAATGGGATATTGGTGGGGTATTGCATGAGGAAGGCGTTACAAAGCGCTGGTTTCCCATAAAACTTGTCCGGTAATGCGAGACGAGTGACTGTTGTAGACGTACCAGGCAGGGAGGGGTCACTCGTGGCGACTGGTGGAGTAAATTCGAGAGTAGAACTTATAGGTTACTTATAGGTTATAGCTTAATGGCTTCTGTGGCAGTGTTTCAGTGGAAACCCAAAAGTAAAACCCAAACCACATTTGCTTATAAATAATTAATTACATATTGTCTTTGCCACATTTGAAATTGCAGCATTTGAGAGACAGGTATTGCCAGAAAATATATCACAATATTTCACATAATCAAGTGTTTTCTACACCCCTATGCACATAAAACCCCTTTGTCTAATTTCAGATTCCCACATGCATGTCGTGTCATAAATCGTGCTAAATAACCTCTTTTAGTCAGTAGAACAGAATATAATCACGTATTTATAGTAGTATTTGCTTTGAAAATCTGATGATTCATACTGTCTCTATTTTTTCTTTGTTATACTTAATTTCAAGGACTTGGTTGTGTTATTTGTTGATTGTTCCTGGTTGTGAGGCTGTCAGTGGTGATTCTGAGGACTTTGAACTTCTTAGAGACCTAATCCCAGAATCAGCAATGGATGAGCGCTGAATGTGGACCAAGTTTGATCTCTACACAATGCACAAGAGGAAGTGGTGCATGGTGGCCTTTTTCCTGGAGGAGAAGCTACAGTGTAACTGCCCCATTTACTGCCAATATCTGGCTTGTCAAGGGAAACACTAAAGGACAGGGAGCCACACCAGGGGACGTGTAGAAAGCGGTGTCAGCGGTGAAGTCATGGTGAGTGGAGCCAGAGAGCCTCATAATGGAATAACAAGAAAGGCCGCCTGCAAACTATGATTCTGGTCCCAGCTGTTCTGATCTGTTTTTGTGGTGACCTTTCCCAAACCACAACATTTACAATTGGATCATTACTCCCTAACTCAATTAATACATTTTTAAAAATGGTTGAGCTTTCCTGGCATTCCATGTAAGATATTTTGGGCCTGATTTTAACAACAAAAAAGTGTAGATGATGCCTGAATATACAGGTCTTAGTGACAGCAATAAACATATTTCTCCTTGTTTCTGCTTGTCTTGCATACGATCACATTCATTTGTGGAAAACAAGGCATAACACAGCTGTAATGAAAAGGTAGTGTTCATTTACATTTTTACTATTTCTCAAAAGATGATGCAGATTGTCTGGTTAAAGAGACCTACCACAGTTTTTTTGTAGGTTACAATAATTAATGTTTTTTGCAATAATGTTTTTGTAAATAACAAGCCATGGAGCCACATGGAGAGGAGACAGAAATGGGGTAAGTTGTCCCAGTGTTTACCTGCAAACATTCAACTGTGTCTGCAGTGCAACATTAATCAGTAATTTTACATTATTTATTATGACATTTTTTAAATTAACCAGTTGTCAAACTGTCAAAGAATTTAGAATTTTTTTTAACAATTCCACTTGTTTAAACTGTTTGTATTTTCCTTGTTATATCCAGTATATCTCTTGTTAACATTTTTCATGAAACTTTCATTTTACAAAAGAAGGATCAACAAAAGAGTATGAATTAAAGTTTTAAAAAACAGTCTTTACGTTTTTATAAATCCTATTTTTTTATTTCAAAATGAAGATATCTAGCACATGTCCATGATGCGCCTCATGCTCATGAACCTCATGCCGCTGAAGCCCATGTCCCTGAAGCTCCTGTACTCTCCAGGCCTCATGTACATCATCCTGCCTCTGTAGTGGGGCTGCTCGTACATCAACCAGTGGCCATCCATCACATTGCAGGACATGCAGTCAGACATGCGGTAACGGTCCATGATGGAGTCGCAGTCGTCCATCAGCTCGTACATCTGACCTCCAAAGTTTTCCCTCTCATAGATCCTCATTCTGAACTGACCCCTGTGCTGTTTGGAGAGAATAAAAAATGTTGAATATGTTTGATGAAGCTGAACCACTTAATGTTGCATTTTCCTGAAAACTAACCATGGGGATCATGCGGCAGGACCTGATGCCACCGCTCCATCCAAACATGCTCATGTAATCAGCATACTCGCCCCTCCTCATGAAGTACTGGTTCCCCATGTAGTTGGGACGGTCGTAGACCATGAAGCAGCCACTCTCCACCCTGCAGGAGTGACACCTGCTCAGGTAGGAGGACATGTCCGAGCAGTCGCTCATGCACTCATAGGAGCGACCCTGGAAGTTCCTGTCCTCGTAGAAGATGATCTGAAAAGCATCAGAGCTCATTTGTTCATAATTAGGCTACAGAGATTTCTTTCCAAAACAAAAACTTTATTTTATGTACTACATAACTCCTTTTTATTTATTTAAATGAATATTGGCTGAAGCTTACCTTGCCCATGTTCATATCGGTGGCAGACATAATCATAGGTGAGCTACTGCTGTAGTTTGTTTCACTGCTGCACTGCTGTCCCAATTGGATTAACCCTTGCTTTTATACTTGACTACAACCTATACTGACAGTGGGCCCCTTTTGTTTAAACCACTGACCCAGCAACATGGTATAGAGCTGTCCACAGGTCTGAACCTCTGTTTCATGTAATCACATGCTCGAAGATTTGAGAAATTCCCCCATTTGACAGTTAACACAAAGCTTTTTTTCTCAGCTGGTCAGGTATTGTCTCAGTTACAGTGCATAATGTAAGTAAAAGTGGAGATAGAAAAATTGTGTTATGGTAAACTAGAAGCCTCTTAAATTAAGTGCTAAGCTGTTACATTCCACACTATTACAACATTGGAAATTACTTTTTTTGGCATAATAAAGCAGTTCCAACATGTCTTCAAACCTTGAAAAGAAACTATATGATGCATATACTTATTTTGTTTTGATTAAGATCCAACATACATTCAAATAATTTAATGTAACATAAGCTGAAGAACTAACGGACACAGTAAATTAGGTAGCTCAGTTTTAAAAACCCCTTCTATTGTGTGGTTTTCATGTTGCTCACAATGAAGTGCCCTCTTTTGTATACATATGTGGAGCCTTACAGTATGAATTCATGTGGTTTTACTAGCACACACCTGTGTGGACTTTTATGCTAAAACTTGGAGTATTAATTTACTGCTAATTGTTCTGAACTTGAGCATGCTCACTGAATGGTAAATTTACAAAGACTAGCAGCAAACTAGATTTGTAATTCCTTAAAGAAATTGTTTGTTGGAACATTTTAACGCTATAAATATCTGTCCAACTTGCACATGAAGTTTCATCAATGGATGTCGATTACTTTTGGAGAGAAAATACATTGGAATATTTTGTAGTGTCATCTAAAGGAGTTTTGTTTTGATAGTTGTTTACTACTCTTAGATGGTGGAAGCACCCTTTGAAATTAGTTGAAGTTATGCAAATTTGTTAAGGAGCTGCATGGTTGCAAAACTGATAACCACTCGTCCATATTTTCAGTATGTGTTCTGTAAAAACTGTATGGAATTATGAAAAATGGGTGGTACCATAGGATTTGCTGTACTTCAAATAAAGAAGATGCAGAATTATGCAAAGATTGTAAAAACTATGTGGTATCGGGACTCAAAAAAGTGTTTTGCGAAAAATCGTAAATTGCAAAAGAATCTGGAACAGATTGGTACAAAATGGTACGAAAATGAGGTACAGTTGGCTGATACATTTTCACTAGTATTCTAGTATCCAGTGAATCACAGGGGGATAAAAGTGTTTTCCTACGGCTAATGCTCTGAAAGATTAAGGCCAAAACACTTTTTGTGCAACAATTTATCACCAGGTGGCACACTAGAACGAGAATTCTTACAGCATTGACACATTCCTCTAAAGTATCTGCTCACTAAGTTTCAAAGCATTAGGCATAGTACTTTTCAAGATATGGGTCTTCAAAAGTGGGTGTCATTCATTTCCTGTGGTAAAAAATATGTTTTTAAAAATATCTATAAAATCAATTATAACACTGAATTGTTCTAAATTGTAAACCAATGATCAAGTACCTTTACAAATTACAAGTGTTTGCATGTTGAAATGCAAACACTTGGCTTAACCAAAGGCCTAACCAAAGGCCTAACCAAAAGTTAGAAATTCTCTTATAAGTCACCACTAGGTGGCGTAAGAAGACTAGTTTTTTAAATGTTTTTATACAGGACCCTAAATACATCCAACCTACAAAATGTGGGCTGTTAACCTATAGCAGCTTTGGAGATATTAGACTAAACACATTGGCACACACAGCGCCACCTATTGGTAAATTGTTACAAAACTTTATGCAACAACTTGACATACACTCAAATTGTTTAACAACAATTTTGATGAGATTTGGATATAATGATAAAGCACATCAAGAGGAGCCAGTTGAGGTGGCTCAGGCATTTGGTTCGGATGCCCCCTGGGCACCTCCCTAGGGAGGTGTTCCGGGCATGTCCCACTGGGTGGAGGCCCCCGGGAAGACCCAGGACACGCTGGAGAGACTATGTCTCTCGGCTGGCCTGGGAACGACTCAGGGTGCCCCAAGAGGAGCTGGAAGAAGTGGCTGGAGAGAGGGAAGTCTGGGAATCTTTACTTAGACTGCTGCCCCCGCGACCCGGTCCCGGATAAGAGGAAGAAAATGAATGAATGAATGAATGAAGATAAAGACTTGTAGCAATGTAAAGTTGCATATTTTACAAAAACTGTACAGAACTGCGCAAAATTGGTGTCACCATTGCATTTGAGGTGCTCCAAGTAGGGTATGTACACACTTTTGTAAAGTTTGGGAAAGTATGATCAATAGGGAGCCAATAAAGGGTTTTGCAAAAAAATCCAAAATGGCAAAAAATCTTGTTAGGTGGAAGTGGGCGGTCCTAGAGGCAAAAAGTTTTTCTAGCATCCAAGGAACTCAAGGAAAAAAAAAAGCCTTCACTTACGACTAATGGTATGCAGTACCTAGTCCCAAATGCATTTTCTACTCCAGCTGACCACCTGATGGCGCAATAGAACCATAATTATTACAGCATGAAAAGCAACACATGAAGTTATATGTCAGAAAATCTTATAGCATTATCTTCAGTACTTTTTGAGATATAAGCCTTCAAAAGTTGTGAGATATAAGCCTTTTGAAGGCTTATATCTCACACACTATTCCCAATGGAGCTTTACATACTACAATTGAAGTTATTTTAACATCTTTAAAATTGTAGGAGGAGAAGCTTTCCGAAAATAAAATGGAATAACATATAGGAATAAGAATAATAAAATGTACTAAAGAATGACAACAACAAACAATGATAATAAATTTGTAAGAGAACATACTCTGATTGCTTTCAGCAAATTAGACAGCTTTATCTCGGTCTGTAGGCTATTCCAGGCAGCTATTGCTTTCACCAATCAGACAATAAAATATAATAAAGAATTTCAACAACATACTCTGTTTGCTTTTAGCAAACAGACAATTATTTTCACTGCTCAAACTTAATATTGAGAGTAATTTTAGGTAAATAACTGGACAAATAATTTGTGTCAAATATTGTTTGCAGTCATAATTGAAAGCAGAAGAAAATTTAAAAGTAGGCAGACATTTTGTAGACATGAGTTCAAAGTGGAGAACAGATGTTAATCTTAGTCCTTATGTGCAAAATGACATTGAGATGCTAAATAGATCATTTAATATAAGCACTGAAACACAATTCTGAGTCTATTATCATTCCAAGATATTTGTTTAGTGTGACAGACCTACAAAATGCAGAATGTCAACTGCATAACTGTGGTATCAAACAATGTTTACTATATACTATATGAGTGAATACAGACTGAACATCAAAGGTGACTTTAAGAGTAGAGGAATCCAAACTGCTTTTCTGCAGAAGACATAACAGCTGCTGGTTAAAAGGAATGTGAAAAAAATACCTGACTGGTACGTACAATTCACAATTTTCAGAACATTATTTTAAGAGTGCTGAAAACATGCTTGAGGAATTGCATTGACCTCACAGAGTTAAAAAAAAGACAAGCACTCCCTCTTTTTTGTCCATTCAGTGTTTATGACATTATGGAGGATCCAAAACTGGAGAAATGATCAAGAACCAAATGTGAGTCATGAGAGAACACCATCTTTGAAATGATGTAAGTATTCACTCACACACTCCCCAAAGTTTAAAGCTTTGAAGAAAATATTGTCTTGCTTGTTTGCCTTCCATGAATACTCCAGCTGTTGATGTCTTTTATTAAGCCACTTAAGACGGGCTTGTTTTCACATCATTATCAGTTGATGTGATTGCAAAAAATCTTAGGAAGGGACAGATTTAAGATGTCATTAGATTGAAGTTATATTTGAACAGATTTTCTACCAGATTTCAGAAAGACTCCCAGTAGTTACTGTTGGTCTGAAGGTCTTGAATTGTTTATTCAAGCTCTCGATTATAAAGATTTTTGTGTTGCCTTTTTGACGATTTTTCATTGCCATTTGATACAGTTGACACAGAGGCTTTTACTTGAAATTTTAAAGCAGCTAGGCATCTTAAGCCAAGCCACCACTTGGCAGAGGTGTGGACTCAAGTCACATGACTTGGACTCGAGTCAGACTCGAGTCATGAATTTGACAAATTTAGACTCGACTTGGACTTTCATATCCCTGACTCGTGACTTGACTCAGACTTCGGCCCTCTGACTTGGAAAGACTTGCTATTTTATCCAAAATCCAAAGATTAAAAAGTATATTGACAAAGCCCGTGCCGCGGTCTCTCTCTGTTTCTCTGGTTGTTTACTACAGTGTGCGACTAACAGTTTTCAGAACATGTGGATAAAAGAATTACTGACAGAAACTCAACAATGACCAACTTCACTGACTCTTGAAGCTACAAAGACCGTTAAGTTCTGTGAAAGCTGATGCTAGCTTACCGGCTAACTGCGAGATGCAGTTAGCAGGATATTAATTGTGAGCATTATTCTACCATCAGTACTGTCATAATAATGGGTGATTTTTTTGTGAGTTTGTGCTCTTTTCCTGTTTTGACCCTAACAACACAGGGTTCATGGAGACAAATAGTTTTCAACATGGAACTCTATCTAGGAAGAAATTCTACCACTTTTGACTTTTAAATTCTGTTCTTACCTCAGACAATCACATTTGATGCTGACTCTTTTGATCCGCTCCACTGGTCATTGAGGCTGCATCAGTGATCATCTTTTCTCATCCATGTTTGTCTTTCTCATTCAGTGCTTCTCTCTTCATAGTCACAATTTTGTTGAAATGACTTTAATGTTTAAAAAAACCTGCTGACATGACCTCTGTCTTTGCCGAGTTGGCATCTGAATTGATCCAAACTCTTTACATTTCTGCAGGCAGTCATCTCTTTCTTCTCCTCTTTGATCCTCATCAATCCTAGGGCTGGGTGATAGTGCCAAAAAATCTAACCTCTGATTTTCTCCCTGCTTTGACTTTCATGAACAAAAATTACAAATCACAGAAATTATTTAACAAAAAACATTATTTTACCATTTTCTTTGGAAATGAACCAGCTGAAGAGAATTACATTTTTTTTAGAAAACTGAATTGCATCAAAGTCATTCATAAATGGTATGAACACGTTTTTAAAGTCATCTAACTGTAAAGTCAAAATCAAACATTCCATTCAATTCAATTTTGTTTCTATAGCCCAATATCATAGCTATAGCCGTCTCATTGGACTGATATCAGTATATTGCAGGAACAAAAAGTCAAACACGTAAAAGTAAGTAATAGCTGGTTGTTAAACAGACTAAGCGCAAAAAACATCTCTGTCCTTACACCCTTCTTCTCAGTGAAAAACTTATAAAAAAAACCCTATCTTTTTTGGGGGGGAAATAAACTAAGAAACCTCAGAGTGTCCCACATGAAGGAGAGATCCTCAACCCTGGACGGACAGGTGATGTGCTAGAACTATTAAAGAAAAGTGAGCTTAAGTAATTCTGCAACTACATGGTTGAATAACAAGTATATGTCTAATAAACAAACACGTCTAGATAAACAGCTACAAGTTAAGATAACAGCTAAATATTTAAATAAACAACGACATGTTTGAATAAGGTAGCAGATGGGCTTCATCCAGTAGGAGTTATGGAACAGCTGAGGTTGCCGAAAGATCCAAAGGCGGGAAGAGCCAAAGGCGAGGTCACAGCCAAAGACAGGAGCGGGAAAAGCCAAAGGCGAGGTCACAGCCAAAGACAGGAGCGGGAAGAGCCAAAGGCGAGGTCACAGCCAAAGACAGGAGCGGGAAGAGCCAAAGGCGAGGTCACGGCCAAAGACAGGAGCGGGAGGAGTCAAAGGCAAATATTCTGAGAAAACAAGGACGGATATACTAAAGAGGATCAGACTGACAGAAAATTGAATTTGTCCTCTAATTCTGCTTCCAGGCAATTCATTTTCATATGAAATCATAACAACAACATCCTAAAATATTATAATTCTTTTCAAGTTGCAGCGATCTCACGAGGGGGGTGAGTGAGGGTGGGGGACTTTTTCAGCTCAACACCGGCTCTGTAATGGTACAGATTACGAATAAAATTCCATACAAAGTGGATCTTATTATATTTCTAAAATACAGCTTTTAAGAATTTTATGTATTTATTTATTCTATGAATGAATTTTCTTGTATGTAATAAAAATATATAGCAAAAAACACCAAAACGCTTGTCTCCAACAAGAGATAACACATTTATTTACAATACGATAATAAACACCAACCAACAATAGCTACGAGCTCAAGCTAAAATGCTTCAAGGTGAACCAAGGACAAAGTAACAATCACAACCATATCTATCTAAACACAAAAATCTTACCAGTAAACGAAAGAAAAGGGAAAGCAATGACAAAACACTAACTGCCCTCGACTAACATGAACAGGAGAAAATGTGCTCTGAAGATAATGGCAGTTCACCCCTACAGCCACTTTAAGTCATAACTAAACAAACCAAGACAGAGTGGACCTGAACAAAGAACTATAAAGAGCAACACAGACTACTTGACAAGTGAAGACAAGAGCACCAAGCTGCAATAGAGACTGGTTGCAGCAAAACTCCCTTCTCAAAAGGTTGGAGGCTATAATTCGCCGATTATGCCTAAGTGCGTGTTCAAAAATCGAGGTCTGGAACGATTTTGAGGTTTTCCACCAAAAGATTTATTCCTGAAACCAAAATATCTAATACATGGGTTTAGGGTCTCCAGCTGTCCATAGGAAAGCCTCTAGCAGATACTCTTCTCCGTGCACAAAGAATGGAGACATCCTCTTTCCCTCTGACCCAGAGTTTTATACACAATATGCAAAAAGAAGGTTGGATCAAAATAAGAGGTTGGATCTTCTCCCTGGAGATGTATTTTTCCAACGTTGGCTTTTTCGCACTCTTTCACAGGTGCCTCAGCTCCTCGTTGACTCCTTATCCGCTTTCTGTTCACTCCCACCTGCACACATTTGTTTCAAAGCAGCATACTCCCGAATCTTGCATGCTGTGAGAAACTATCCTATCATTCATTCACACAATCATAAAAATGTTTGCAAAGTTTAAACCATTGAAAGAACATTTTGTTAAAGTATACAATGTCTACCAAGCTTATCACTTTTAACACTAAATTTTCATACTGGTTAATACTGAATTATTATGACACACACAAGAGTCTTTATTTATTTAGACTTCATTTCTTCAAGGTCCAAACAGTGCTTTTATGGCTGCCCTCAGCTCTGGTACAATTGGGAGGCACACCTTTTCAGCTACACACCTGAAACAAATCAGAGAGACACACAAAGATCTACAAAATATAGAGGTCCCACTCTGGCACAAAAATAAAACACAAAATAAAGGGTATAAAAAAAACAAATACTGCTGGGGCCATAACCCCAGCACATGTTCAGGCCCGTCTTAAGTTTGCCAATGACCCTTTGGACAATCCAGAAGAGTCATGGGAGAAAGTCATGTGGTCAGATGAGACCAAAATAGAACTTTTTGGTCCTAATTCCACTGGCTGAAGAAGAATTATGAGTGCCATCCCAAGAACATAATTTCTACTGTGAAACATGGGGTGGTCATTTAATGGGAGTGTTTTTCTGTTGATATGGGGGAAATGATCGGGTCCATGCATTGTGAGATTTAGGGGAACAACCTCCTTGAAGATGAAGATGGGTCATGGCTTTGTCTTCCAACATAACAATGACTCAAAGTACACAGCCAGGATAACCAAGGAGTGGCTACATTAGAAGCAAATCAAGGTAATGGAGTGGCCTAGCCTAAACCTAAGGTCTGGTGTCCAGAAAAGATCTGTGTGGAAGAGTTGGCCAAAATCCCTCCTGCAGTGTGTGCAAACCTGGAGAAAAACTACAGGAGATATTTGATCTGTGTAATTGCAAACAAAGGCCAAATATTAACATTGATTTTCTTTGGTGTGTTTCTTAGGATGTGTGTTTTTGTCACTGAACCTTAATAGTTTTTCATAAAAATTGCAAGAAAATGACATAAATGTGCACTGTATTACATATTTCATGGAATAATTCTAGAGTATGTTTGAAATAACACCCAACATGAGATTAAGTAGATTAAAGTAGTTTTATTTTTTGGCATAGGATTTCAACAATTAATACCAGGAGTCCATGATGCGCCTCATGCTCATGAACCTCATGCCACTCCAGCCCATGTTCATGAAGCTCCTGTACTCTCCAGGCCTCATGTACATCATCCTGCCTCTGTAGTGGGGCTGCTCGTACATCAACCAGTGGCCGTCCATCACGTTGCAGGACATGCAGTTAGACATGCGGTAACGGTCCATGATGTTGTCGCAGTCGTCCATCATCTCGTACATCTGACCTCCGTAGTTCTCCCTCTCATAGATCCTCATCCTGTAGGATCCCCTGTACTGTAAAATGCACGGTAAAAATGTTTAAAATCAAAATGCTTCGAACCTTAAAAGCAGGAAGAAACATTAAAGATTTAAAACTAACCATGGGGATCATGCGGCAGGACCTGATGCAGTCACTCATACCCATCATGCTCATGTAATCAGCATACTCGCCCCTCCTCATGAAGTACTGGTTCCCCATGTAGTTGGGACGGTCGTAGACCATGAAGCAGCCACTCTCCACCCTGCAGGAGTGACACCTGCTCAGGTAGGAGTGCATGTCGGAGCAGTCGCTCATGCACTCATAGGAACGTCCCATGAAGTTCCTGTCCTCGTAGAAGATGATCTGAAAGTAACATGTTCTTTTTAAAAAAATTTAGGACAATATCAAACTAATTTAGCAGAAGAAATCCAGGTTTTGTACCTTTCCTCTCATGCCCATGTCGGTGCTCATGTTGGCTGTGGATGAGTTGTTCCTCTTGCTCCTGCAAACAGATGCTCTACCAGGTTTAACCCTTTCCCTTTTATACCTTGCTTCATGTAAAGAACTACTGAACCTCCCCATTACCCCCTTCATTAAAGCCCTGACTCAGCAGCTCACATTGACCTCTACAGAATGCAGAGGTTACGCTCATTTTTCAGTCTTTAGAAAAGCTTTGCTCTGGTCACACATAGCATTTTCAACCATTTTTTTCAGTGAATGGGCTTGCCCACATGACTGTTAAGAACAGTTTTTATAACAGCTGCACGCCACATCATGTTTCCGCATTGTTTATCTAAACAAAACTATTTGTCTTGTTGGTATATTTTAAACTTCATAATAACAGCACTAAACGAAAAGTGATAAAACCCAAAGCGCTTTACAGTCACAAACCCATTCACCCTTACACACACACTGATGGAGGCTCCGCTGCCGAACACTGTAGGGTTCAGTGTCTTGCCCAAGGACACTTTGACACATGGGCGTGCTAAGCAGGAATCGAACCTGCAATCCTTTGATCACAGGCCGACTGCCCTTGCCACTGCACCACCCAACACTTCTATCTCATTTCTGTTTTAATTAACTCATTACAAAGTGATGAAGAGAAAAGGACTCGATTGGTTACATTGTGCTGAAATGAATCTTTTTAAACAAATGTAAAATGGGATTTTTCACATGCCAAATACTGCAATGTTAGCAAAAAATCCAACTCCACAGACACTTTATAAATTTAACAAATAAAAATGTATCACAGTTTTAGTCACAAAATGTTGCTTTTATAAGATTATTAAAGCTGATTTTAAAAGTGTATGACAATAGCTTGATCCAAGTAGATGTTCAGTAATTATAGTAAGGACCCTTGTGAGCAGGTCAGCATGTCACCACTGAATCACTGAATCTGTAGATCTGTGTTCTTACTCTGTAATATTTTGGTAGCTCCAGTACTTGCCTCACCTGTTGAATATTGTGAGTAAACCCCCCCACCCTCAGGCCCAGGAGACCATGTGGCCCCCATGCCCACCCTACCTAGGCGCCGGACTAGAACCCCTCAACCAGCCCTGCCACCCCAACCAGGCACCAAGGACACTTTGAGACATACGTGGGCAAGAATCTACCATCTTCCAATCAGAGGTTGACCGGCCACCCCTGATGATTAGAACATTAAGCACTGCAACTGTATCTCATGTACAAGTTGCTACTAACTAAGCAAGTTTTTAATGCTTTTCTTTTGTTAAATTAGAAATATTCTTTCAACAGTCAACATTACCTGATTTTCACAGTAAACCTTTTTCAGCCTTGGTTTAAAAACCACAAAGAATAAATGTGCCAATAATGTTCCAAATGACTGAGAATGTGCTGTTTATTTTCAACACTGCTAAATGCAGCCAAACCAGTACATTTAAAACTGCTCAGGTGTCTGAATGGTGCTTGAACACGTGCTTTCCATTAACAACAAAACAAAGGAACTTATAATTGATTTTAGAAGAACCAAAGTGAAACCTTAAGTGAGCTCCATTCACGGGCAGGAGATTGAAAGCTGTAAGTACTTAGGCACTGTGTTTGACTCTGCCCTAAAATTTGACACAAACACGGAATCCATAGTGAAACAATGCCACCAAAGAACACAGCTGCTATGACACCTGGCCTCTTTTAAAGTTTGTAACAAAATCTTACATATGTTTTATTAGCCTTTTCATGTTTTCCTTTGTTTGCTGGTTTGGTGGCCTGTGTGTTAAAGACAAAAACAGGCTCAACAATATTCAATTCTGTTCCAAAATCACTGGTATTTCAACAGAAGTTTGACCTCCTAGTGGGAGAGGTAGGTGGTTTAGAGAGCAAAAACATTATTTTAACACATGAACATGTCCCAGTTTTCAATGCTACCGTCTGGACATCATTTTATTGTCTCTGCAAGAAAAACAAACAGGTACACACCTTTTAACTCCATCTTTAATCCCTCACTTCCTAACAACAAACAACAAATGCCAATTTTTTGTGCTTTCTTTTATTTGTCAGGTTTTACAAAAGACTCAAAGGAAACAAAATACTTGAATGAAGGAGCAAAACAATATAGATTGGCATCAATAAAAAAATAGCAAGAAAGGCAAACAGGTAAACAGGATATTTAATTCCTAGTGCTAAAAAACTTTTAAATCAGAGTGGCACCACTCTCACAAAGGGAGGTACCTGTGTCATTATCACTTCTAAACTAATGTATTATTTAATTCAATTTAATATTTTAATTGTTTTATCCACTGTTTCACACACTGTTTTTTGTTTTATTTTTTACTGTCATGTCTTATGTTGGTACTGTCATGTCTTTTATCTTTTCTTGCTGGAGAGGAAGAGCTGTTTTGAACTGAATTGCCCTTTATTTAATTAAAGGGCGTCTGTCTGTCTGACTACCTACCTACAGTATGTTGTCCCTCTCTCCAGGGGGATTCCAGGGGGAACATCTGTGCTCCTGTCTTTGGTTGTGGACCTCAGCTCTGGCTTGTCGCACACCTCCAGCTGCTCACAGTTTCATCTGGATGCAGTCCATCTGCTACACTATTCTAACATGTAGTTGTAGAGTTAAATAATCTAATTCTTCTTTAACAGTTTGTCTGTCCTGTGAGAGGATCCCTCCTTCATGTGGACATCCCTAAGATTTCTTGTTTTTTTTTTTTTTTTTAAGAGTCCTCTTCGAGAAGGAGGATCAAAGGGCAGGAATGCCAGTTTAGCTTAATCTGTTTAGTTTAGCAACCTGCTATTATTTATATCTAATGACTGACTTTATGTTCTTTGCATAAATAACAGTTTGAAGCCCATTGAGACAGCTATGGTTGTGGTAATGGGCTTTATAAATACAATTGAATTGAATTATTAAAGCTGTCAGTTTAGCTTTAGCTGGTCACACTTGACCATGACCCACCTAGTAGCTTAGGAAAATGGTGGTGGCTAATCTGAAATGTTGTTTGTCTAAATTTGGTGTACACAGTGGTTCAGTCAAACAAATGAATATGGACAACATCCATGTGGAAGTGTAATGGCTTAGTCAACAAAGTAGGTAAAGATGAATACTTTAGGTATGCCTGAAAGAATGAAGTCTATAAAGAGCTGGAAAGTAACCAGAGCAACAAATAACCTAAATGGCATTGTGAGTTATTAAAGAGTATATCAGATTAGGGGAAAGCAAATATTTCCAAGGCATGCTCCATGAGCAGGACTTGCTAGTAACTCTTTAACAGGTCCAATTTTGAAACAAAGTTGGTGTGCCCTCTTTTTCCTGACAGTCACTCATTCTTGGCAAGAGGTACAAGTTTAGAATCGTGGCTGAGTTTACTTTTCTGAAGTTGGTGATGAAACATGAAAAATCTTCAATTTTTTTTTTTCACCAAGTGAGGTAAACACTTTATTCTAGCAAGTGGTTCGTAATCTCTAGTGTAGCAGTGGTCGCACGGCCATCAGAGCAATATCCCCAAAGTCGCTGCAGAATGTGACACCTGCTGGTGATGTCACCTGTGACTGGAATTTTATGCCTGGAGTGCATTTGTGTAATTTAAACTGAATAATTTTCAGCAATTACAGTACTCGACTACTGAGGAAACGCTATCCAGAAAAATGTCTTTTTACTGAAGAAGTTAAAGGAAATGCCGAAATTCAGACACAGACAAACAGAGAGGCAGAAAGTAGACAATTTAAATTAAAATAGAGCAAGTGTGACGAAGCAGCGTCACAGGTTGCAGGACAGCACCTGAACACCAGCCTCAGTTTTTGTTTCCTTCTTTCCCTGTCATCTCCTAGTCCTGTAGTTTATAGTTTGCACCAGATATATGCACACATTCAGGCAAAATAGTCATTCAACTTCTTTAAATGTTTGCTGGCTTGGTCACCATTTTTTTTTTCGTGTGCACTTGACACTGTGAAGAACCCCGTCACAGCAAGTTACCGGAAAGATATGTCTAATATCTCCAATCTTGCAGTGCTCCAGAATTCAATTTGCCCTATTTTTTAAAATTTTTTTAATTTTTTGCTTTTGTGTTGCCTGCTTCTGTTAGTGTTTTTGTTTCTGTTTTTCTGTTTCACCGCTTCCTCCTCTGCCTTTCATGTACCTGCCTGTTCACAGATGCATGCAAGTGTGGGAAGGAGATATTCTTCATGTTAAAACTAAAAGCTGCAGAAGATCGCATCGCCTAACAAGTATGAAAATCACTCAGAAGTTCATCGCAGTTACCGTGGAGAGTCGCAATCAACACCAGCCAATATTAGTATGAACTGGAACACGCAATTCTGCATATTACTGATTCGATGACCGATTTGCTTTAAAGTATAAACAGTGCTTAAGCCTGGAGCTGGGTGCAGCAAGATGGTGCTGATTTGGGTAGTCAGTCTTTTGTTTCATCATTGCCATTTTTACTGAATTTACATGATAGTGTTATGATAGGTGTTGATAGGCGTTATTTTCATAAAATCCTCTTTGTCATGTTTCAGGACAGAGGTGAGAGTTGCCTTGAGAAGATATTAATTTGGGCCTGAAGGGCTTTATAGTAAGAAGTCACAAATGCACACATCAATACTGACAGAGCTTCCATGCAAGGTCCTAGCCAGCCCATCAAGAGCAGTGTTTACACACGTGAACAAAATTGTTGGTACCCCTCAGTTAAAGAAGGAAAAACCCACAATTCTCACTGAAATCACTTGAAACTTCCAAAATAACAATAAATAAAAATTTATTGAAAATTAAATAATCAAAATCAGCCATCACTTTTGAATTGCTGATTAACATAATTATTTAAAAAACAAACTAATGAAACAGGCCTGGACAAAAATGATGGTACCCATAACTTCATATTTTGTTGCACAACCTTTTGAGGCAATCACTGCAATGAAGCGATTTCTGTATTTGTCAATGAGCGTTCTGCAGCTGTCAACAGATATTTTGGCCCACTCCTCATGAGCAAACTGCTCCAGTTGTCTCAGGTTTGATGGGTGTCTTCTCCAAATGGCATGTTTCAGCTCCTTCCACAGATGTTCAATGGGATTCAGATCTGGGCTCATGGAAGGCCACTTTAGAATAGTCCAACGCTTTTCTCTCAGCCATTCTTGGGTGTTTTTGGCTGTGTGTTTTGGATCGTTGTCCTGTTGGAAGACCCATGACCTGCGACTGAGACCAAGCTTTCTGACACAAGGCAGCACATTTCTCTCCAGAATGCCTTGATAGTCTACAGATTTCATTGTACCTTGCACACATTCAAGACACCCTGTGCCAGATGCAGCAAAGCAGCCCCAAAACATGACTGAGCCTCCTCCATGTTTCACCGTAGGGACAGTGTTCTTTTCTTCGTATGCTTGGTTTTTGAGTCTATGAACATAGAGTTGATGTGCCTTACCAAAAAGCTCCAGTTTGGTCTCATCTGTCC
Organism: Oryzias woworae; assembly: GCA_016861445.1. Lineage (NCBI taxonomy): Eukaryota > Metazoa > Chordata > Actinopteri > Beloniformes > Adrianichthyidae > Oryzias > Oryzias woworae. The sequence goes on along the minus strand of BOLG01000197.1, from coordinate 6,911,549 downwards.
AAAGGACATTCTCCCAGAAGCTTTGGGGCTTGTCAACATGCATTTTTGCAAATTCCAGTCTGGCTTTTTTAGGATTGTTTTTCAGCAGTGGTGTCCTCCTTGGTCGTCTCCCATGAAGTCCACTTTGGCTCAAACAACGACGAATGGTGCGATCTGACACTGATGTACCTTGGCCTTGGAGTTCACCTTTAATTTCTTTGGAGGTTGTTCTGGGCTCTTTGGATACAATTCAAACGATCCGTCTCTTCAATTTGTCATCAATTTTCCTCTTGCTGCCACGTCCAGAGAGGTTGGCTACTGTCCCGTGGGTCTTGAACTTCTGAATAATATGAGCCACTGTTGTCACAGGAAGTTCAAGCTGTTTAGAGATGGTCTTATAGCCTTTACCTTTAAGATGTTTATCTATCATTTTTTTTCGGATGTCCTGGGACAATTCTCTCCTTCGCTTTCTGTTGTCCATGTTCAGTGTGGTACACACCTTTTCACCAAACAGCAGAGTGACTACTTGTCTCCCTTTAAATAGGCAGACTGACTGATTATGAGTTTGGTAACACCTGTGATGTCAATTAAAGGACACATCTGAGTTAATCATGTCAGTCTGGTCAAATAGTTTTCAATCTTTTATAGAGGTACCATCATTTTTGTCCAGGCCTGTTTCATTAGTTTGATTTTTTTTAATAATTATGTTAATCAGCAATTCAAAAGTGATGGCTGATTTTGATTTAATTTTCAATAAATTTTTATTTATTGTTACTTTTGTAAGTTTCAAGTGATTTCAGTGAGAATTGTGGGTTTTCCTTCTTTAACTAAGGGGTACCAACAATTTTGTCCACGTGTGTAGCTCAAGGAGACTCTGACACACGGGCACGATCTTCTCTAGCTTCCAAATACAGGTGACTGCTCCTCCTCTGCAGGACAGCTGCAAACGTTTTTCACAGGGTTAACAAAAGTTAACCCTATCCATTACATAGTTAATCTCTATACAACCTTAAAGTCAACACAGGTTTTAGAGTTGGTGTTAGGTGTGGTAATCACATGTAAAGGCACAATGTCCTGCCAACACAACATAGACGTGCGAAAAACCTACAGGACTGTTGTTGTGTATTTAATAGTGTTGTCACAAGTAGCATTTAGTATACAATACAAAGTCTGCATTAAAGCTGGGTATGTTTTTTTTAACATGTTAATTACCTTTCATGTTTTTTTTTAAACCAGATGAGAAAATTACCTGCTAAAAATCTGTAAATGTATTTTCTCAAAACCTTTAATGTTTGCTGAAACCAATTTTTACATGTCCATAATGCGCCTCATGCTCATGAACCTCATGCCGCTCCAGCCCATGTCCCTGAAGCTCCTGTACTCTCCAGGCCTCATGTACATCATCCTGTCTCTGTAGTGGGGCTGCTCGTACATCAACCAGTGGCCATCCATCACATTGCAGGACATGCAGTCAGACATGCGGTAACGGTCCATGATGGAGTCGCAGTCGTCCATCAGCTCGTACATCTGACCTCCAAAGTTTTCCCTCTCATAGATCCTCATTCTGAACTGACCCCTGTGCTGTTTGGAGAGAATAAAAAATGTTGAATATGTTTGATGAAGCTGAACCACTTAATGTTGCATTTTCCTGAAAACTAACCATGGGGATCATGCGGCAGGACCTGATGCCACCGCTCCATCCAAACATGCTCATGTAATCAGCATACTCGCCCCTCCTCATGAAGTACTGGTTCCCCATGTAGTTGGGACGGTCGTAGACCATGAAGCAGCCACTCTCCACCCTGCAGGAGTGACACCTGCTCAGGTAGGAGGACATGTCGGCACAGTCACTGCTGGTCTCATAGGAGCGTCCCATGAAGTTCCTGTCCTCATAGAAGATGATCTACAAAAGAAAAAATAATAATAAGACTAAAGAGTGGAAAAACATAATTTTAATATAATGCTTAAAAACTTATAGCGGCATACCTTGCCCATGGTTGCAGTGTCACTACTCAGTTCTCAGAGGATTCTGCTGTGAGATGCTTCTGGTTGCCCTGCTTTACTGTTACTTTTATACCTGACTAAACCTAAAAAATCTATGGCCCTGTTGTGCAAAGCCCTGATCCAGCAAAAATGGTTAATGGCCTATCCTGTACTGGGAGCCATTTGTCACTATTCCATGTGACTGGATCCCCTAGAAGACTTTAGAATGGATTGTTCTAATAGAAACAATGCAACAAGCTATTACGTGACAACACAGACTCACGGTCTCATTTGAACATTTCATACCCTCCAGGGTGTGGGGGGGGGGCCCGCTGCTGCTTCGGTGGGGGTTTTGGTGTGGGGATGGCTGGGAGTTGTCCTTCCTTTTTTTCTTTTTCTATTTCATCCTCCACTTCAGCTTAACATAGGCATTCACCTGAGCACAGGTGTCGGCTCACCTTTGCACTATTAGTTTACGTGACAGAATGAAACGTTTTACATGACTTGGTTTGTAAGCACAGGTGTGTGTGAACTGTATTTTGACAAGTTTGTGAAGACTCTTGGAGCCAGCAGGTATGTTTGTAACAGCTGAGTGTGGACAGGGTTAGACTAACATTCACAGCTGACTGTAATGATTAGAAACTTCCAGCATGTTGTTGTCTGTTGTGTTATGATTCTACTCTCCCTCCCCTGTAGTCTTCCTCCAACTTCTTGATTTTTTTTTCTTCATCTAAGGCAATTTAAGTAATAAAACACACACATTTCAAGTGAATAACATGATTATTTTTAGCTTAATTAGCAACCTAACATTAGCTTTCAATTATGATCTCTAGACTTCTGTCCTTGTAGTCATCCATCATTTTGAAGCTATACACTGCTTCATCTCAGTAAAAAATTACATTCAACCAGGAGGGAAATCAAGGGACTTGGGAAATAACTTTTTTATGTAGATTTTGCCATCCTCAAATGAGTGGCACACTCTCTCTTTCACTTTCTCCTTTAAGAATGGGATGATCCTTTTTTCATGGGCACAATTGGAGACAGTCTGAGAAGAACCTGCAGCCACAGCAGATTTGATGAGAAACATTAGGTAATCTTTAAGTTCAGTTCATGGCTTATTTTTACCTTTCCCTGCACTGTCTTCTGGAAACAATAAAAACATCCTTCCTTTCCTTGCTAACTAGTTGACTAATGAGGCATATTTAAGCCTTACTAGTTAACTAGTTGGCACAATTTCTTCTCACTAGTTAACTAGTTCATCCTTGTAAGAGTCACTAGCTAACTAGTGAAAAACTACATGTTAGCTGGTTAACTAGTGTTTCAGTATGCTAATGTGGAGGAGTACTGGAATTCAGAAAAAGTTCTCCTATTGGCTCTGCAGCAAAGCTCCAACCCTCTCAACCCAGGATTAACCCTTTCAGTCCCAGTGTACTTTTACTGTTGATAACTGAAGCCATGTGGTTTTTATTATTCTTTCAGAACACAGAAAAATATGTGAACATTAACATCAATATGATTTTACTTTTTCAATTTTTACGTTATTTTAGGGACCATTGTGGGTTTTTATGTCATAAATAGAAAGGTACTAACAATATTCTGAACATGCCTTAATAGAGGAATGGAGTCAATATTCTTGAAATCATGATACACTGACCTCACCAGTCCATCATGGGAGAGGATCCCTCCTTCATGTGGACATCACTGAGGTTATTTCTTCTTTTTTATCTCTTCATTTTTTTTAATTTGTTTTTCCTTACCAAGAAGGAGGGTCTAAGGGTAGGTATGCCCAGCTTAGTTTGGTATGTTTAGTTTAGTCTGAAAATCAGCTGCTGTTGAATTTGATAGCTGTCTTTACGTTTTTCTTTATAAATACTGGTATGAAGCCCACTGAGACAATTATGTTGTAAAATGGGGCAATGTAAATGAAATTGTATTTGTGCATCTACTTTTGTTTAGATGTGCAAAAGCACTAGCAAATGAGAATCATGAGGTCAAAGGAACTGCCTGAAGAGCTCAGAGACAGAGTTGTGGCAAAGCACAGATCTGGACAAGGTTACAAAAAATATCTGCTGCACTTAAGGTTCCTGAGAGCACAGTGGTCTCCATAATCCTTAAATGGAAGATGTTCAGGATGACCAGAACCCTTCCTAGAGCTGTCTGGCCAAACTGAGCTATCGGGGGAGAAGAGCCTTGGTGAGAGAGGTAAAGAAGAACCCAAAGATCACTGTGGCTGAGCTCCAGAGATGCAGTCGAGAGAAAGTTGTAGAAAGTCAACCATCACTGCAGCCTCCACCAGTAAAGGCTTTATGGCAGAATGGCCCAACGGAAGCCTCTCCTCAGTACAAAACACATGAAAGCCTGAACAGAATTTGTTAAAAAAAAAAAACACCTAAAGGACTCCAAGATGGTGAGAAATAAGATTCTCTGGTCTGATGAGACCAAAATAGAACCTTTTGGCCTTAATTCTAAGCGGTATGTGTGGAGAAAAGCAGACACAGCTCATCACCTGTCAAATACAGTCCCAACAGTGAAGCATGGTGGTGGCAGCATCATGCTGTGGGGGAGTTTTTCAGCTGCAGGGACAGGACGACTGGTTGCAATCAAGGGAAAGACAGAAGTACAAGGATATCCTGGACCAAAACCTTCTCCAGAGTGTTCAGGACCTCAGACTGGGCTGAAGGTTCACCTTCCAGCAAGACAATGACCCTAAACACACAGCTAAAATAACCAAGGAGTGGCTTCACAACAACTCTGTGACTGTTCTTGAATGTTCCAGCCAGAGCTCTGACTTAAACCCAATGGAGCATCTCTGGAGAGACCTGAAAAAGGCTGTTCACCAACGTTTACCATCCAACCTGACAGACCTGGAGAGGATCTGCAAGGAGGAATGGTAGAGGATCCACAAATCCAGGAGTGAAAAACTTGTTGCATCTTTCCCAGAAAGACTCATGGCTGTATTAGATCAAAAATGTGCTGCTACTAAATACTGATCAAAGGCTCTGAATACTTAGGATCATGTGAGATTTCAGTTTTTCTTTTTTAATTGATCTGCAAAAATGTCAACAATTGTGTGTTTTTGTCAATATGGGGTGTTGGAGGTACAATAATGAGGAAAAAAGTGAACTTAAATGATTTTAACAAATGGCTGCGATATAACAAAGAGTGAAAAATGTAAAGAGGTCTGAATACTGTATATAATGTACTTTAAAACACAAACACACGCATATACTGTAGTACATCAAAAATGTGCCCATTGAGGCCTATTTATAAAAACAAAACACTAATAGCAAGTATTACAACTTTGCATACCTCAATAAAGTTAACATTAATGTTAAATATAAAGAAATATTAGTCTATCATTGCTAAAATATGCTATGTAAAAAGAGAAGCATTGTATTTTTTAAATATTTTGAAAACTAACCATATCTGCATTGTTATTGTGAATCCTGGTTCACATCTCATGAATATTTGTAAGTGACAGACTTTATCATATGCCTAAAATGTGTGAACATTTTCATTAAATGGGCGAGACAACAATGCTAATTGGATAACAGTGAAAAATATATCACAGTTTGTTCAATCTAAGTCTAATAGCCACTGTGTGAGGTAGATAATTGCTATTTTTATGTTATCTTATTTTTTATTACCTATTGCAATGCATTAAATATTTAAAATATTTTTTTAAATACAATTTTTTGTGGGCTCTGTAAATTTAAATAAAAACTAAAATTATCAGAACCGTGACTCTAAAACATTTATACTATCCGAACTGTGAGTTTTGCGATCTGCTACACCCCTAATGTCAGTTATTTGGAGACACTTTGATTTCAGGACAGGCGACATTCTCAAAACATAGATACTTTGCAAAACATCCCAAAAACGAATTTAAAAAAAAAAAAAAACTGAGTGAAATGAAAATGTATCAGTATTTTTGTTTTGCTATTTTTTTCCTTTTACCGCACGCCATACCGTCATTGCAGTTTTCAAACACAGATATTGCAGATTTAGTTAACATTTTGCTAACTATCTAACTTTACAGGAGCCTTATTAGTGAACTATTAGAAAATGTGCAAATAACTAGTTAGCAGGTGGCCTTTTTTGATTGTCATCAGTTCACTCGTGAGCACAAACTGTACCCAAGTGAGCTAGTGCACATTTTTAAACGTTACTAGTTAACTAGTTCACATTTTCTGCTGTAACTAGTTAACTAGCTGTACTTTTGGCATTACTAGTTAGGTTTAAATCATCTGATATCAAGGATATCTATTACATTTTATAAATAAATAAAATTTTTGGATTTGGACAACAGTAGATACTCAAAATGAATAGGAAACGGTGTCTAGATAATTTTAGCTAATAAACAGCAGGTTAGCTTCATGCTCAGAAGGCATTTGTATGTCCACAAATCAATGAATAGTAAATTTAATAAAATTATACAATCAGTAACTTAATTTAGAAAAAAAAAGAAAACCAAAACCCTTTCCACCAATAATTATATTATTAAGTGATTTATTAAAAAAGTAACATACTGGATATCAGGGGATACATTTGTAATTATTATTATTATTTTTTTTTTTTTTTTTTACTGTGAGTGACAGCAAATGTAAACAACGTTTTGAACTGGATTACAATAAACAGTCTTTATTAGGGATGGCAAGTTAAACATAGTCCAAGTACCATAGGTATGAAGGAATAATGACGCACTTGTTTGTGATTGGATATATTTTCATGGCTGTTTTCATTGTTGTATTCTGAATTATAGTAACTGAAAAATTACAGTACAAGAGAAATTACCACAGTCTATTGCTTTTTAAACTAAAGTCCCGCAATTCATTGTTGTCTTTTAGTAAAATACCAATGCTTTTGTAATGCCTTTTTACACTATTTCACTACTGACATTGCAGTAAAATACTTTCCAGTTTACAGAAATCCATGGCAGTGTGGCATTATGACATATATGAGGAAAAAATTCTTACATTTAGTAATGAAATCAGTTAGAATTAAATCATTAAGAAGATCCAATTCATAAGAAAGTTTGCCCCAAGGTGCTACATAAAAAAGTAAGAAAGACATGACATAATTTAATATATTTAATCCGAATCAGAACATATCTTCAAGACTTATTTTAATTTGGCACAGTTTCTTTCAATATGGCCAAATGAAATGAAATTTAATGTATTACTGTCTACATTAGTAAGAGAAAACATGTAATAGTTTTCCATGTAATGTCTAGTACTGAGTATGCAGTGACTGACAACCAATATCTATAATTCTCCGTCTATACAAAGCTTTAAGTGATTAAAAAGTGATGATTTAGTGAGAATTAGCGAGATTTGTGAAAGCTGGATAATAGGCCTTGGGGAAGGTTAGGTTTGATTTGATAATAAGCAAAATGTTTAGAGACTGGCAACATTTGCATATTCTACAGCAGCTATTAAACACCAAGGATAAAGTGTGCAAGAGCTGACTCAAGTAAGTGAACATCAGAAGACGTAAAAAGGTGGGTCACTCTAGCTTAGTTGTGAGAGTCAACTTTTTAAAAACAAATGCTGCAAAGATAAAAGAATCAAGGTACCAGACTTTAAAAAGCTAAGTGGTTTATTGTTTGAAGTGTACAATTATATGTATATCTAGCACATGTCCATGATGCGCCTCATGCTCATGAACCTCATGCCGCTGAAGCCCATGTCCCTGAAGCTCCTGTACTCTCCAGGCCTCATGTACATCATCCTGCCTCTGTAGTGGGGCTGCTCGTACATCAACCAGTGGCCGTCCATCACATTGCAGGACATGCAGTCAGACATGCGGTAACGGTCCATGATGGAGTCGCAGTCGTCCATCAGCTCGTACATCTGACCTCCAAAGTTCTCCCTCTCATAGATCCTCATTCTGAACTGACCCCTGTGCTGTTTGGAGAGAATAAAAAATGTTGAATATGTTTGATGAAGCTGAACCACTTAATGTTGCATTTTCCTGAAAACTAACCATGGGGATCATGCGGCAGGACCTGATGCCACCGCTCCATCCAAACATGCTCATGTAATCAGCATACTCGCCCCTCCTCATGAAGTACTGGTTCCCCATGTAGTTGGGACGGTCGTAGACCATGAAGCAGCCACTCTCCACCCTGCAGGAGTGACACCTGCTCAGGTAGGAGGACATGTCCGAGCAGTCGCTCATGCACTCATAGGAGCGACCCTGGAAGTTCCTGTCCTCGTAGAAGATGATCTGAAATGGAGAAGATTACATGGAATTAAAAACCAGATTTTTTTTAAGAATGTACTCAACATTAAATTGTGAATGTTTCTTACCTTGCCCATGTTGGTTTTTCAGACCAGCCAGGAGAACTGTTTTTGAACTGAATCTCTGCTTGTCCGAACACCTTACATTTATACCTGACAGGAAACAAAAGCTGTTATTCCCCTCTATTGTTCAAAGTCCTGACCCAGCATGCTTCTATAGAAGCATGTAACACGGTCATGACCCCCAGACAGAATTTTCCTTACAGATCATGTTTTTTTTGTTAAGAAAGACATGTATCAATACCAGTCAAATCAGGCAATATGAAATATCTAGGTATTTATTTCTCCCCGAAACTATCAGAGCTGGTGTAACTAGACTACACCCCATTACTGAAAAGTATACAGGACAATCTAACCCGCTGGGTCAACCTGCCTCTGTCACTCATGGGTAAGATAGCCACAGTAAAAATTTTACCCAAAGTTAATTATCTGTTCTCAATGATCCCCACACATCCACCACTAAAATGGTTCAAAACATTAGACTCAGCCATATCCAGCTTCTTATGGAACAATAAACCAGCAAGAATTAGTCTAAAAACCACAACTACTTTGTCAACAGACTGCAGTACATCTTAAGATGGTTAAAAAACAATCCAGAAACCAACCCATGGATGGATCTGCAACAGGTATTTTGTTGAAAGATTAACTTGTCAGATCTACCATTTATAAGCCCAACAATAAAAAAACATGACTGCTACCAAAGTAGTAATATAAGCACTACTTTACCATCTTGGTGGGAATTTCTTAAAATGTCAAACTCTTCACTCTTACCATGCAAAATGACACCCATCTGGAACAATCCAGACATCCTGATAAATAAAAAAATGTTGCACTTCCCTGCTTGGCAAGCAGGGGGTGTAAGACTACTCGAGCACTTAATTATCGATAGAAGATTCATAACTCACCAAGAACTACAAGAAAAACATGGAAAAATGAAATTCATGGAATATCAGCAACTTAAATCTGTAATTACTAAAACATTTAAATCCAGTGATAATGACCTAAAATTACTTGAACTAGTTACCTCTATGATTAATTTTTCATTGAATAAAACTCTCTCCAAAATATGGAAACTCTTTTGCAACCTAGACAATGAAGTTTCAATTCCAACAACAAAATGGGATGCAGACTTAGGCAGAAGTACAGACACAAGCTTCTGGTCAGAAATGTGTCTAAATACCTTTAAACTAACAAAAAGTCCAAACCTACAACTAATCCAATTCAAAACTCTTCACAGAATTGACTATACTGGACAGAGGATGTTCAAGATGGGTCTTAAAAACTCAGACATTTGTGAGCATTGTGATAACAATTTACCTGACAATTACATGCATGCTCTGTGGTTCTGTATACCTGTCCAGGCTCTCTGGCAACAGATATGTGCTGATCTATCAGTCTGGCTTAAGGTTTCAATCACAGCTTCACCTTCACTTTGTGTGCTGGGTGACATGAGTGTCATCGATACAGAGGGAAGATTAGCATCTGTAATCTTCATAACTCTTTGTATAGCAAAAAAAAAAAAAACGATTTTATTAAATTGGAAAAACAAGAAAAACATCAGTGTAAGTCATTACAGGAATCTGCTATTGGATCATATCAGCTTGGAAAAAATGTCAACTAAGAGTTCAAATAACTTGGAAGAATTTGGGCTCTCTGGTCCCCCATAGATAATGCCATAACTTAATGGGGCGAGATTCTTGGTTGTCGCCGCGCCCTGACTGTCTGCCGGGGTTTTGGTGCGGGGATTGGGGCCTCCCTGGTGCCTGGTGGGGGCTGGGGGGAGCTCTGTTTGTCATGGATCTGGTCCGGCACCTGGGTGGGGCAGGCACGGGGGCCATGTGGCCTCACAGGCCTGGGCGTGGGGGTGTGTGGATGGTACATTTGGTGGGGGTCTGGCTTGGCTGGGGTGGTGATCTTTTTGCGAATGCGGGCGGGCTTGTGCGGGGCTGTGGCCCTGGGGGGTCCACCTGCACCGGATGGGTGGCCCATGTGCACCTGGGGGCTTGGATCCCTCCTTCTCTGGTCCTGGGATGGGGGGGGGCAACCCTTTTGGGGCCTGTGTTTTCTCCAGGAAAAGCCTACCATCACAAAGTCTGTGGGGAGTGGGCCAGGGGGAGGGGATAGGATTGGGTAGGAGGGTGGGGCTCCACCACCATTATGGGACCCTGGCGGCTTGACAGCTGGTAGGGCTGCCTTGGGCCCGCTGGTATCGAACCAGGTAGCTACAGGGGCGGTCCTTGGGGGGGTCGGCTTTTGGGTGGTGGGGCCTCTGCCCTGGGGATACTTGGGCCCAATACTAGGGGGGGGGCGCTATTTCACTATCGGTGGTCAGTTTGGTAGCTGTCCATAACCTCCCCTCCTTCCTCAAACGACCACCTTTTAGGTTGGAAGGGGGGGGGCGTGCCTGCGGAATACCTCGAGGGGCCGGGCCACTTGGCAGTGGTCCCCCCTCCCATGGTCTCCGCAAAGTTTCGCCCCCTTCTCTCGGTTTTCAGTGCACCTTAGACACGTAGGACCCTTGGTCGGGGGTGCTGGGACATCACTGCCAGCAAGCAGGTGATGTCCTCTCAGTGCTCTACCCTACAATTTTAACTGCACCGTAGACATTTAGAGCCCCTTGGTCAGAGGGTGATTGGACATCCCTGTAAGCAATTAGGAGATGTCCTCAGTGCCCTGCTCACTAATCTTAACTGCACCCTTTATTACACACACCCTTTAAACCACAAGAAACACGCCTCAACACACACGCAAATACATTACACAAGGAAGGTGGGACAACTGATCTTCTGTCCCCTACCCCATCCCCGGTGGCGGGAACAAGGCCTTCAGCAGCAGCAGACTATTGGGTGTCGGCCTCCTGGGCCTGGTGGCCCCTTCCCCACGCAGGAAGAGGGATCCCTTAGTCCTCTGGCAAGTCCATGAGCGGGGGATCATATTCCATCTGAGCCTGGAGGGTGTCTTTGTCCTTGTGATGCCCCTTCTAAATCACAACATTAGGAGAGCCTGGTCAGGCTATCTACTTCTTCGAGGACCCTCACTTTTCTTGGTCATCCCTCCTCTAGGTGGAGGTAGCTGACCCCTTCCGTGCTCTCTTATGGATCTCCGCAGCTGCCTGGAGATTTGGAGCGGGTCTCCCTTGGGGGGCCCCGGTTTGCACCTGGTGCTGGAGTGGGGGGATGCTCAGAACTCCTAGGTGGTGGTGGATATTTTCATAAAATATTTTCATAAAATAGGAAAAAAAGACAAAAGAACCAAAGATCCAATTTAACTTGGGAGCAAATCCTCTTCTTTTAGCTGTTCTCTTTAGAAGCCACCACAGAAAATCCTTCTCTTCTGTAATCCTTCCTATACATCGTCCTCGCGCAGACCAACAAACCTCATGTCCTCCATCTCTACAATCATGGTTGCTCCCCTGGGAGCAGTAAGGACTGGGATCTTGTCAAATAAATCTCAAAGCAAGTTTCATAACTTTTTAACACAAAGTGCTTGACAGAATAAAATCAAATTTCAAACTTGAATACCAAAACAGGTTAAATCTTATGTTAAAAGCCCAGTTAAAAATGTGGGTCTTTCTTAAGCCTACCTTTAAAAACACATTTTTAAAAAACAGTCTCTATGGCAAAGGGAACTGGCAATTAGTCTCTATGAGAGTAACATTAAAAAACCTTAAAATCAATTCTAAAACGCTCAGTAAACCGATTTCAATGCTTACAAGACATCGTCCATCTTTGACAGACACCATGTCCAAGTCCATGTAACTTAGATTAGCCATACAGATACTTTAAAATACACACATGACAATGGTAAGTTCCTGTTATGCAATTTAAGTTGAGGGGTGCAGGGCATAACAAAAAAAGTAAAGAAAGAAACCCATCTGAGAATACAGATCCTTCACAGGGAAGTCAGATGCCACTTGAGCAGGGGCTGCTGAGGCTTTTATGCTTCCCTCCAAGCCTGGTGATTGGAAGAGGGAAGTTGTCTGCAAGCAGGAGGTGGAGTCAGGCCATATGGTGGAGCAGGCCTCTGCAGGGGACAAACACACACAAGCAAATTCACATAGATGGCATGAGACAATTTAATTGAAGTGCGACTTGCGAAAAAAAAAAAAAAGCCTACAAGTTGAAGTTTATAAAACATGTACATTGCTGTAAGCTTTGTTTGTGTGTTTACTTATGTATTGATGCAAATTAAGCAAAAAAAATTTTTTTTTTTTCTAAACCTCAAAGGAAAGTTAGGAAATGATGAAAATGACAATTTAAAGTCAGGTGAGACTAGGGACGGATTTAGATTTTATGGGTGCCGGTGCTGAACCAGTACTTGAAAGGTCGGGTTTGAGTGTGTGGGCTATCTAATTAATTTGCTTGTTTTATAGACTCACGGGGGTAACACAAAATTAAGGGGGTAACACAAACTCACGGGGCTAACACAAACTCACGGGGACAGCACAAACTCACGGGGGTAACACAAAATCACAGGGGTAGTACAAACACAGTGGCAGCTTACACTCATGGGGGAGCACAGACTCACAATGGCAGTGCAAACTCTCGGGGGCAGTGCAAACTCACTGTTGTAGCACAAACTCACGGGGGTAACACAGTTAAATGGGTTAAAATGCACAAGTATGTTATCGTGTTATCGTGTAAGGAGTGTAAGAAATGTGTGCAGCTGTAATTAATGAGTTGTATGGAGACAATCCAGCAGATCTGTGTCCACAGTGCCTCTCTATTCTCGCGATGAATGTTTCAAAATCCACAAGGTCTTTCGAAATGAACCGCTTTCCAAAGTTGAATTCCCAAGCTGTTTTCACGTCTTTTAAACAGAACGACGTGAGCACGGATTTTGCAGAGATTAACTGTAGAAACGGATCTCCGGCGGAGTTACGTTGCGGTGTGAAAACATCTAACCAGGCATCTAACATCTAACCATCTACAACACAGCTAGTGATGTGAGTTTTTATTATTTGTACAATGCACAATTGTCTCGTCAGCGTCTGCTCTGCACCGTGTTCAGTTGATTGCCACCATTCTCTCCTGCCAGTCCACTGATCCTGCTGGGGAGTTGCACCAATGCTTGAGGAGATTCTGCTGACTCTTCCCATAACGTGAGGTTGTGTTGGGGCCGTGCACAACAACAGTGTCCTCTAAGTTCCGTATTTCTCTTCATGCCCCAGCCTGCAGGCTCCCATCTGGTTTTGCATGGTCCACAAGTCTGTTCTGGAGCACTGGCTAGCGGGTGCGCATCAGGTTGTGGAGGATGCAGCACCCTCCCAGGATGTTTCTAAGAGTTTCGTGGTGATGTTGCATAGTGGTGAGCAGGATGTGGAACCTGTTGGCCAGGATGCCAAAGGCGTTCTCCATGACCTGTCTTGCCCTGGACAGGCAGTAGTTGAAGATGCGCTCTTCAGGGGTGAGGTTTCTGTTGCTGTACGGCTTCATGAGGTACGTCTGCAGGGAAAAGGCGTCATCTCCAATGATAAAGTAAGGCACATCCTGAATATCATTTGGTAGGGGGTCTGGCTGAGGAAAGCCACGGATCCTGTTCTGGTCCAGCCCACGATGGAGATCACTGTCACTGTAGATCTGGCCGTCTGAGGATGAGCCGTTGCCTGAGACGTCTATGTATTTCAACTTGTAGTCAGCATCCATCATGGAAAAACAGGATCACACTGTAGGGGCTTTACAGGTCACATGCTTGCCATCAATGGCACCAACTGTGTGGGGAAAGTTCCATCTCTGGTACCATTCATCAGCCAGGTCTCTCCATCCTTGTTCAGTTGTTGGGCAAGATAGAAGTTCTTCTGTGTACTCGGCTATGATAGCCGTTACCACTTCTCTGACTACCACACTGATGGTGTTGAGGGGGACCCTCCAGGCATACTGAATGCTTCTGTAGGTATTACCAGAGGCCAGGTGCCATAGGGTTATTGCCATTTTGAGACCAGATTTCAAGCTTGCACGATAGTTGGTGTCTTGCTTGGTCAATCTAAGGGTCAGCCTCTGTAGTATTTCATCAAACATGGCTGGTGGCATCCTCTTGAAGTGCTGGAAGGCTCATGGATCCTCATTTCTCAGCTCCACCATCAGCTTGTCATACAGTCCATGTTCAGGCCTACTCTTTATCCACTGTTTGACCCACACAACTCTCTCTCTCCCTCTTCACCTTCTGTCAACAGCTTGATGCAATCTGAGGAGGTTCAGATTATGCTGTTGGACTGGTGCACCAATCGTTGCAAGTCTCTCATTATCCATGGTGATGCAGGTCTGAACAGCAGCTCAGCTACAAATGAGCTCCTAGTCCTTTTTTTCCTGTATTTTTGGCCAATTACCGGTCCCGCTACAGCACCTCTATGACAACGCCACATCAAAGTTCATCGCTGCCGTGGGTTGCTGCTTCAATGCTGACACCGTTCCAGCAACGCCGTGGCCGCTCGTAAGACGCTTATGCAACGTTTAGTTCCCGCCACTGCAGCGCTGGTGAAGCAGCGGTGGTCCAGGGTTCAAGATTTCTGCTTTGGTCTAGCGGACCCAAACGTCCATGGACTTGCATCTAGCAGGGCCAAACTTTGACGTGGCATCGGTGGAGCGGGGGTGAACTTTACCGGGGCGGAGACTGGAGCTCTCCTCACCGCTCGCAATATTTTGTGCAGCTCAAAACTTCCTGAGTGGTGTGCTGGACCCTCGGGGAACATCAGCGGTGGCCGAGCATATGCGGCGTTGCTTTAACGGCAGCCAAGTTTTGTTAGACGGTGATGAACGGTCACGAGCGGTGGTTGTTTTTTTTCACCGCTCCAGGTACATTCCAGCGATGTTCGGGCGGTGTGACCGGGCCCTATGGTAGATGTGAGGACCCGTTATTTATATTTATATATAGTACTTGTACTAAGTAGATTGAATGTTTTTATGCGATTCAACTTTGATTAAGCAAACTTTGATGAAAACAAGTGCTGTTGTGATTTTTCAAGTACAGGCTTAGTCTAGGTATCTTTCCACAGTGCATCAGAATGATCTTGTTCAGATGAGTGACAGGAGCTAGAAGAAGGGAGCAGACATTAATTGAACACCACATCAAGAAGTTCACATTACAACCAGTTAGAACATGAGCCATACATTTGTATTTCTATCACTTTAAGTAAAAATGATTTCAACTTAAAATGGTTACAACAAAATTACCCTGTTTGAGGATTTTCTTTAACAAAGACTGCTAAACCCCCTCCTGTTTGACCCTGCCGGATGACACAACTGAGTTATTGTCAGGCCATTAAAAAACCCAGGCTCTTAAGTTTTCTGTAGGTCATGTCCCACTGAGCCCATTAACTGAAAAGGAATGCAAAATATGGCTAACATGGTGATCAAGAAATCATGATTATCTAGGAGATAACAATTTAAAGCTAAGAATATCTACATTTTTTTTACATATGAAATTTTTAAAAAAGTAGTTTTTTAAAAAAGCATTTTGAAGTGTGTTCATTTCTCTCCTTTGAAAAAGTTAAAAAAGAAAAGCCTTGGAAAATCACTAGAGATCATTTAGCTAAACTTTGACTTTGTAGTTCTTGGTACTTTTAGCTTGTTTCTTATTTGTTTGTTTGCTTGTTATCTTTGTCTTCTCTGGATCTCACAATGAAAATCACAATTTAGGAGGCATTTTACTTAAAAAAAAGATTACTCTTAAAAAAATTGTAACAATCATTGACTTTATTTTGGATGATTCAGTTCTGATACACAGCAAAGAACATCAGAAGGGGGCCTTTACACCCATTCTAAAATCAGCTGGTTCAGTTCAAATTAATACCAGGAGTCCATGATGCGCCTCATGCTCATGAACCTCATGCCGCTCCAGCCCATGTTCATGAAGCTCCTGTACTCTCCAGGCCTCATGTACATCATCCTGCCTCTGTAGTGGGGCTGCTCGTACATCAACCAGTTGCCGTCCATCACGTTGCAGGACATGCAGTTAGACATGCGGTAACGGTCCATGATGGAGTCGCAGTCGTCCATCATCTCGTACATCTGACCTCCGAAGTTCTCCCTCTCATAGATCCTCATCCTGTAGGATCCCCTGTACTGTAAAATGTGAAGTGTACATTTGTCATTTGCCAGCTTAGATAAAAGCAGGAAAAAGAACAACATATTTTAAACTAACCATGGGGATCATGCGGCAGGACCTGATGCCACCGCTCCATCCAAACATGCTCATGTAATCAGCATACTCGCCCCTCCTCATGAAGTACTGGTTCCCCATGTAGTTGGGACGGTCGTAGACCATGAAGCAGCCACTCTCCACCCTGCAGGAGTGACACCTGCTCAGGTAGGAGGACATGTCGGAGCAGTCGCTCATGCACTCATAGGAGCGACCCTGGAAGTTCCTGTCCTCGTAGAAGATGATCTACAACAAATAATAAAGTATTAGAAAAAAAAACATGAATACAATGCAGTGATCCTATCATTTACTCACTCTGCCCATGATCACAATTCAAAGTTGCTTCTCAAGACTGAGCTTTAGCTGTTGTGCTTCACTGGCTGTCAGGCTGGTACTTTTATACTTACTCAAAAAGAAAGAAAGGCAGGGCTTCTATTGTCTAAAACCCTGACCAAGCAACATGCTATAGAAGCCTAGTGAGCAGTCCAGACACTAAGGGGTTATTATTCTGGTGTAAACGTATGTTGGCTTTCATGCACCATTGTTGTCAAACATAAAGAAAATAAAGAGAAACTTCTCTTTCACCCCATTTAACACATTAGACAAAAAATGTAGAAGCTGTCATTGAGAGAAGATATTGGGGATTTACAATTGCATTAACTGCTGATTTATTATATTGGATGTGACAAATGAAGCATAAAAAATCTAAAGTGACAAATTGGAAGTTGTGAAATTTTCTGATGATTCACAATCTTTTCAGTTTATGACCTATTTTTTTGTAAATGTATCACTTTTTCATTGTAGTAATGCCTGGAAATGGTTCTATAGACTATTATAACTGTGGGGTTATGGACCCAGGACTTTTGTTGGTTTTGTGTTTAGTGTCCACTTCCTGTTTTATTTTGTTGTACTTCCTGTGTTTCTCCTCTGTTTTTTCAGGTCTCTTGAGACTGCCCTCCTATGGTGTGTTCTCTCCCTCCTTAATTGGCACACCTGTTTGCACTTACCTCATCCCCTCCTCCTGGTTATAAGTCTTCGTCCCCTCTACACTGGTTGTCAGGTGGTTTTTGTACCTTCATGAGTTTAGGTTCTGGTTTTCGAGTACTTCTTTCGAATAGATGAAAGACTTTACATTTAATGGTGACGTCTTCATTGTGTCCGCACGTCAACCCTGACAATAACTCTATTGTCTTGATGAAACATGTCTCTTTTTTGTCCTGTCCAGCAGCTGAGCAAATAAATAACAGATAAGAGCTGATAGCCTCTTGTCCTGTATTTAATTAAAAAAAGATTGTAAGTTTTATTTACTTTGTTCTGGGATTATTAAGAGGATTTTCCTTTCTATTTGGTAGAAAGCTAGCCTGAAACTTATTTTTATATTTGTCTCTATGCTTATAACTTATGCTTAAGCAGCATATGGACAGTGGTGGTGCTGTGGTTTTGGCCTAAACTCTCAAAACTTCTCATTGCTATGTTGTGTTTTTTCGTGTGTTCTTTACCACTGTAATTTTTATATCATAGGCTTTACTGACGTATTGTCACCATGCTAAGATCAGGGTAATGTAGCTGGTGGAGGCTTTCTTCCCTGGATTTTGTTTTCTTGGTTTTGTCCATTTGATTTGCTTTGTTTAGTTAATTTGGTGCTTTTACTATGTAGTTCAGCTTTATGATGCCAGCATGAGGATCCTTCCAAAAATTCTTCTGTCTAACCTCATTCTCACTAAAGATTGATTCTGAAAAAGTAGTTTCTGGATTGGTTTAGCTAAATGCTGGGACTGGCTGAGGGAGACAAAAAGGACAATTACTGTCACTCTTTTTGAACTTTTTCTTTTCACTTCCTCGCTGTCTTTGACCAACTACACCTCTCCGAGTGCCAGTTCATGAAAAGCAGCATTTAAGTTTAGAGTAGAGTTCCAAGCCTGGAGGCTGCCAGAACTATATAATCAAATGAAGGTTTGCTGGACATGTTTCTTCAGCTCTCTCAAGAACAAACTTGCTGTATAGGAGGAGTCAGAGGAGCTGTAAGCACCTGATCTGTCTAATTAAAAGATTGGAATTGTTATAGATTCTGGATTAAAATATTTTTGTAAGAAAAAATAATGTATTTTTAATCTGAATTTTGTAACTTTAAATGTACAATTATTGATGTTTTGACCCTTCTCTAAAGCTTTACTGCAGCGAGCTGCACGCATCTGATAAACCAATTCCAATAAGACAGCAGTCACAGCAGGGTAGCTACCCATTGACCACTGATCCATACAGGGGGACGCTCTGAGGGGTGGAGTTACCCACTTGAAATAACAAGGCAAAATCTGAATTGCCTCACTACCCCAATGGCTTGTCTTAGAGATGGTTGATATGATCAAAAAATAAAATCTCAGATTTTTTCACACCAAATTCAATTTTAATCGATTTTTTTCTCTCTTCTTTTTTCTCTCCTAAGGCTGGCGGTGCCCCCCCAGGGGCGCACCGCCAGGCTTCTTCGGGTGGGAAGCAGTGGAACTCTCGAATAACGTTAGGGTCCAGGATTTTGGAGGCTGGGACCCACGACAGCTCCTCAGGGCCATAACCCTCCCAGTCCACGAGGTATTGAAAACTTCTCCCTCGCCGTCTGGTGTTCAGCGGGCGTCGGATGGTGTAGGCCAGTTCACCGTTGATGATGCGGGAAGGGGGAAGTGGAACTCATTGTCAAGACCATGTGTCAATTTGACATGAGGAAAAAGAGCAGAAGGGAGGCAGGGTTTACCCTCAGGGCCAAACCATCCATTAGGTGTCACTGTGGAGCCAGCTGAGCGCCGCAGACTTTTATCTTCAGGAGATGCAAGTGATTGCAGAACTGTAAGAGAGGATGGAACTGAGAGAAAAACATCAGCCTTCACACAGGAAGCAGCAAGACAAAGTGGTTTGAGGGCTGGAGCTTTAGCAACAGCATCTGCTCGAGCATTTCCTGTTGAAACAGAATTGGAGGCATTAGTATGAGGAGCACATTTACACACAGCAACTTGGGAAGGCAAAAGGATGGCATCCAAAAGATTTGCAATCAAAGAATGGTGAAGGATGGGTTTGCTGTCGGATTTGAGGAAACTGCAATGTTTCCAGAGTGTGCCAAAATTATGAACAACACCAAACACATAGCGAGAGTCGGTGCAGATGTTTACTGAGCGGTCTTTTGCGAGCATGCACGCATAATTGAGAGCAACAAGTTCAGCTTTCTGAGCAAAATAATGGGACGGCAGAGCTGCGGACTCTGCTGTGCCATGATCTGACCAGACAGCGTAGCCAGCACAGCAGTGACCAGTGAGCGAATCACGAGAAGCAGATATGTCTACATACAAAATGAGATCAGGATTGTCGAGAGGAGTGTCCTGAAGATCAGGATGAGGGATCAGGCATGTGGGATTTAGCTTAGCCACGCAATCATAAGGCGTGCCTTCCTCCGGAGTTGGAGGAAGAGTTGTTGGGTAAAGGATGTTGCAATGTTTCACAGTGACATTAGGCCAGTGTTTCTAAAATGGTGGGGCGCGCCCCCCGAGGGGGGCATTGATGCCAGGGGCAGCACGGGACAACTCAGTGATCATACAGTTGAACTGAGCGTGTTGCCATTTGGACAAGC
Organism: Oryzias woworae; assembly: GCA_016861445.1. Taxonomy (NCBI): domain Eukaryota; kingdom Metazoa; phylum Chordata; class Actinopteri; order Beloniformes; family Adrianichthyidae; genus Oryzias; species Oryzias woworae. Next base: position 6,891,536 of record BOLG01000197.1, on the reverse strand, counting down.
TCTTTTTTAAATACCGTAATTTTTTAACAGTTTGCTCTATTTGAAAAAAATCCAACAGTTTCTTAAAGCTGAAACATTGCGCTTTATTGTCAATATCGTATCATGAATCATGTAATCTCACCCAGAAGCTCACGAGCTGCTCCTTTGTTTACCTGGAAGACAGACAGATGGAGAAGTACAGAGAGCTGTGTGGGCAAAGAGTGTTTTAAAAACAGAAATAAAAAGAAGAAATGACCCTCAGGGTAAAAAACCTCCATGGATGTTCAGAGAAGATTTTGAGACCGACGGAGCAACAGAAGGAGTCACTGCCGGTGAGAAAAGGTCATGTTTGAGGAGCTCTATTTCTGGGTTGTTTTCCTGGATGAACCACAGCCTCACTAGCTAGTTTTTACTCTGAAACACTTACTGTATGAGAGAAATGTTATTCTAAGTCACCTTATTTTTGACTTATACATTATCTTATAACATAAGCATAAATTTATGTTTGTTGAAGAAAAGCTATGCTGTGAAATCATAATAAATTCATCCTATTTCTCTTCAGGTTTCCTGTGTCCTGTGAGAGCCTGTGGGCTGGAGGTGATGAGATGCTGGAGGGCCAAAGAGAGAGAAAATGTGAGGATACTGAAGGTTCTGGTGATGTGGTCAGAGAAAAAAGCTGCTCACCACATCAATAAAAGTGTAAGATAGCCTGATGATGGAGACCCTTACCCACTGAAGTTCATCCCCAGAAGCAGGTGTCCAAACCACCTCTAAATATAGGAAACCCATCACACGTTGAAATCTTAATTTCTGCACCAAGAGCACTCCCTGGAAGTGAGACACCTATGATATGGGCCTGTGCCTGCAGCCAGACAGAAACTGTCATTGGCAGAATCACCAAGGCCTTTGAAGAGCCAAGGAGGAGAGAACTGCCCTGTTGGACCAAAACTCACCTGATCAAATGTCACATTTTATGCATATTATAGAAACTTTGTTGTAACTGTACTTTTATCATGCAAAACCTGTTGTTTATACTCACTTGCACTGTTTTTTTTAACTAAAAACTCTAAAAATCAAATGTAGCTTTTTTGTTTTATTTCTATTTAAATTGTTATTGCATTCATAACATGGGCCCAATTGTCAAATAATGATATATATTGAAAATTACATGTTTTTTGGGAAAAGGGGCAAAATCACTCATTTAGAGGACATCCTCTGACCTTTTGGAGTCAAAATTGGCAGAAAAGTCAAGGCGAATACTTTAAGGGTTTAGTTGTTGTTGTCAAATGATTCAGTTAGTCAGCCAAGAAAGCTCTTAATATACATAGGTGTTACAATTTATTTTTGGAAAAAAGTCTATTTTGTCTTTTCTATTCCAAAAAATTCTTAATTAAGTTTTTGTTTATGAGTTGATGAGTCATTTTATTGTTCTGTATTGAATGGTTCAACAGTCAGGCACAAATGTTCAGTTTACATAAGAATTACAATGTCATCATCATCATTTTCTAAACCGCTTTATCCCTTTCGGGGTCACGGGGCTGCCGGAGCCTAACCCGGCCACTCATGGGCGAAGGCAGGGGACACCCCTGGACTGGTCGCCAGTCTGTCGCAGGGGGAATTACAATGTATTTTTGGAAATTACAAGAAAATGTGTCTATTTTTTCTTTTATATTCTAAAAGAAAAAGAAACTGTTAATAAAGTTATTGATTACTTGTAAGTTGATTTATGTTTTTTTCCCTTTTTGTATTGTAGGCTATAATTCACCGATTATGCCAAGTGTGTGTTCAAGAATCGAGGTCTGGAATGATTTTGAGGTTTTCCACCAAAAGATTTATTCCTAACATGTAAGTGCTAATAACAGAGCTCTGGTTCTTCAAAATGTCCCTATCTGCTACCGTCTAAATGGACGTTCTAACACCAGGCAAGACACCCTCTGACCCTTGACCCATCAATTTAAACACAATGATTATGCATAATCAAACAGTGGGCTGGATCTTCATCTCCGATCAGTCCTTCGCGCCTCACTTGTAGTTTCTTGTGGACTCTTCCCCAGATGAACTGTTTTTTTCCACTGGTCTGTGAATCCCATCCTCCACATGAGCTGGTTTAACAACCCCACATTCCTGTTCCAGACACTTCTGTTTGTCTGCTGCAGCTGAAATGCAGCTCCAACAGCAGTTCTCATCAAAGAGCAGCTTGGTCCTATAAAATCATTTCAACCTCTGTGGAATAATCAGAATTACACAGTATGCTATGTAAACTACAAATTCATTCAAACTTTTAATCACGAAGCATTTCAAATGAATAAAGCAAATCAGATTTTGTTACGTTTTATTGAACTGGAAACTGCTTCTCTTCTTCATTCCCCCTCTTGGCCTCTGCAAGAGGCCACATTATGTTGTAGAAGGAAGCTGATTAAGACACCAAATGCAATGACACCACACAAAAAGTAAATAATACTGTAATCAAATTATTAAAATACTCAGGAAATATAAAAACCTTCCAAAATATTCCAAAAAGGTGTCTCTGATAAGTGTCCACCTCTGCATGTTCTTTTTACTGACAGATCTTAAATCATCAATCACCATGGCCAAACTGTCTCCTGAATGTGTATAGTTAGGGATCATTAGGGAAATTCCACATACTCCTGCCTTTTCCGCCAGGAGTGATGTCTCCAACCACTTCTTTGCTGATGATATCCAGCTATATTGTTCTTTTAAACCCTCTGAGACACACAAGCTGGACTCTCTGATGAACTGCCTGAGTCAGAATTAACACTGGCTTAGTAAAAACTATCTGCAGCTAAACTCAGAGAAAACAGAAACTCTAGTCATTGAATAAGGAGTTGTCTCGTCTGCAGTTAATTCAAAACTCTGCTGCGAGGATCTTGACCCGCACCAAGAGAAGAGCTCCCCCATCCTCAAAGATCTTCATTGGCTCCCAGTTGTTTATCGGCGTCAATATAAAATTTTTGTACTGACTTTTAGAGCCCTCCGTGGTCAAGCCCCTTCATATGTCAGTGATCTCATTGTCCCCAACAGACCATCGTGTGCGCTGAGGTCTGTGGATCAGAACCTGTTGATGGTCCCTCGCACTCATCTCCGGACCAGAGGAGACAGATCTTTCCAGGCTGTTGCTCTGAAACTCTGGAATGAGCTCCCACTCTCCCTGTGTTCCCAGGACTCTATTCACTCTTTTAAAAGCCATCTTAAAACTTTTTATTTTGTTAAACATTTTAACTGAATCTGTTTTTATTTATTTGGGCTTGTAATGATTGTTTATGTTGTTCTTGTCTTTTATGTCTCATAGCTTGTGAGGTTTTATTCTTGATGTTTTAACCTGTGAGGCTTCTTTCTTTTATGTTTTTACCTTCTGTTAACTTGTGAAGCACCTTGTGACTATTTGTCTGAGAAAGGTGCAATATGAATAAAACTTACTTACAGGGGGGAATTTTAGCTGCAGGACCTGGCATTAGGCGACCTGTCAAGAGCTCATATGGAAAGCCTGCACCCAGTTCATTTTTGTGGTAGTACAGATTTTTGACAATTTGACTTTGATATTCCTTTCCATACGTTCAATTTTGCTTTGCCTTTTGGGATGATAAACTGAGCCAAATTTGTTTTTTAGTTCCAGCATGTTCTCAACCTTATCAAAATGTTTATTACAAAAATATGTATCATTGTCAGAGCGAATCAGAACTAAGAAACCATAATCAACCAATGATTTAATAACTGAGGTGGAACCTTTGCATGCGCAGGGGTACAGGCGACCTCAAAAATGTCAGGGTTGGTGTGTGGACACAAACGCAGACGGCACTCAAAATGGAATAGTTATTCATTTAATTTCTCGAATGAGTAGGAATACATCCAAGACGGAACCAGAACCACCCGACAACCCGTGCAAGGGAGACGAGGGTATATAACAGGGAGAGAGGATTAGGTAACAACACACAGGTGTGCCAGGAGGGAGGGAACACACAAGGAGGGAAGTGTCAAGTGACCTGAGAAGAAATGGTGAGCACAGGAAATACAACAAAATAAAACAGGAAGTGATGACAACGAACAACAACTAATCGACCTGGTTCCAAAACCCTACAATAAAAGAATCAACAATCAAAACAATATAATCAAGAAAAATCTCCGTTAAGTTTTATTGAACTGGAAACTGCTTCTTTTCTTCATTATCTTTATCTGGATGCAGGAAAAAGTGGAGCAGGTTAAGAACACGTCTCTGGAGAGGAGGTCAAGTAGAGATCCAAGAGGAACGGCAGAAAAAATTGAATAAGCCCAGAAGTGAATATCGAGGCGTGGGTGTGGCGTGACTGGAGGCTGGTGGCTTCGGTGTGGATCAGAGATGCAACAGTGGTTAACTGGACCCAAGACGGTAGAATGCAGTAGATGGAGAAGTCTTTCCTGTAGACAGGATCAAGAGGTGAGGTCAGGCAGAAATAAGACACGACAGCTTTGCATAGACTGAGGAGAGGCCAAGTCCTGCACCGCAGAAGGTAACGAACTGGCGGTGAATACTGGAGTTGTTCCATCTTAAATAGTGGTCCAATGTTGATGGGAAGATAGAAGTCAGCTGAGACCAATCAGGCAACCGCCACCAGGGAGCACCCTGAAAAGTCATGGGTTTGTTATTCTCTTTTATTTAGCATTTTTCTGTTTCCATAGTTACTGTAATCCTGCTCTTACTTATATTTAGTTATTTCTAAATACTTTTTCAATCCAAGTATAATCTATACTATCTATATGCTTCAAGGCGTTCCCAGGCCACCTGAGAGACATAGTCTCTCCAATGTGTCCTGGGTCTTCCCCAAGGCCTCCGCCCAGTGGGACATGCCCGGAACACCTCCCTAGGGAGGCGTTGTCTTCCCAAGAAAGACAAGGACTTATAAACAGGAGGAGAGGATGAGACAAGTACCGACAGGTGTGCCATATTAGGGAGGGAAAGAACACAATAGGAGTGGAGAGTCAAGTGACCTAAAACGAGAAGACGTGAGAACACAGGAAGCAGGCACCAACAACAACATAAAACAGGAAATGCATAACAAACAAAAACAACCACCATCCTGGGTCCAGTACCCCACATAATCAAAATATTGATTTTGTTTTTGAGCTTAAAATTTTTTCTGTTTCCAGGGGCATTTAGAAAAAAAAAATTCACTAAATTACACATTTTAAGTCTTTTCAAGCTGCCCCCAGAAGAGGGGGTATCAGGGCAAATAAAAATGTTTATACTTGAGTCTTGAATGTACCTTGTACATTAGTAACTTACTCTCAACTCTAGCCGAAAGCCAACATACCTTTAGAGGAAAATAGGATTGTATGGTTTTCTCTGATTTAGCCAAAAGTCAGTTCTATCAGCATCTGAATTATATTAGAACATATGATGAGACCACTTGTGAATGGATAAACCTCTAAAAAAGTTTTTTCATCCCAAAAAACAAAGAAATGAATATTATGAGTATGTTTTACCTGTTTACGAACACGTTTTTATTCATTGAAAATTTGTTTTTTAGTCTTACATCACTTTTATATTTCTTACACTTAGCATTTCTTACAAACTTCTTACACTTTATATTCTTACAATGATTCTTACAATTCTGTCTGGTTCTGAGAAAGCAGTTGGTTTGTGGTGACAACATTTGATTGCTAAAAGAAAATTTGATTCTTTTGTAAAAAAGATCATTATTGGCTGTTAAAGTCTGTTTGACTTTAAATGGTACTGTCTTACTGTAAATAAAGTCATGGAGATGTTATGGAGAAAAGAAGCAGAGTTATCTGTGGTACATGAGAGGGAGGACTGAAGTGGAAGCAGAGCAAACTGTTGAACTTTCAGCAAGAAATGCTGATATTTATTGAAGATACGTCATTTCTGCGGCCATCTTGTTACTTTTTTTGCATAAAGCCTTAACAAATACTGATCACACGTCACTTTTTTATTGAAATGATCTCAGTTTCAGCATGACTCCATGATACGTCTGATGGAACCTATCCTCATGTCAATGGAGCCCATTCCCATGTCCCTGAAGCTCCTGTACTCTCCAGGCCTCATGTACATCATCCTGCCTCTGTAGTGTGGCTGCTCGTGCATCAACCAGTGGCCGTCCATCACGTGAGCAGACTTGCAGTCAGACATGCGAAAATGCTCCTGGATGGAGTTGCAGTCATCACTCAGTTCATGCATCTGACCTCCGAAGTTCTCCCTCTCATAGATCCTCATCCTGAACTGACCACTGTGCTGTTGGGAAACACAAAATTTACTTTTCTGCAAAGCTGAAAGTCTTTTCTGAAAGTCTGTCTTTTTTTTACTATCAGATTTGTTTTGAAAACTATGTCTGGGTAATAAATCAAATATTCTCATGAAAAAATTTATATATAGATGCAGTTTTGACATTGTCCCAGTTCACCAGTCCTACCACACCATACATTCTTTTCATAGCAATCTTCTGAACATTTCTAGAGTTTTCCTGATTCTCAATCCAGTTTGATTACCATGGGGATCATCCGACAGGAGCGAATGCAGTCACTCATGCTCGTTCCCATGAGCCGCTGGTTGTCAGGGTAATCTCCTCGTCTCACCAACATCTGATGACCCTTGTAGTTTGGTCGCTCATAGACCATGAAGCAACCACTTTCCACCCTGCAAGAGGTGCAGCGGCTCAGGTAGGAGGTGAGCTCTGCGCAGTCGCTGTTGGTCTCATAAGAGCGACCCTGGAAGTTCTTGTCCTCATAGAAGATTATCTGAAAGCAAAACAGTTTCATTCATGGTCTCTTCAACTGTTTTGGCTGAAGCAAAAGCACCAACATGCTCTCTCTTACTCTGCTCATTTTGGAGGTCAACCCTTCCCTGAATGCAATGGTAATTGGTTCAGGCATACCCTGTCACTTTTATACACATCCTGATGGTTAAATGATGTATGGAGCCTTTGTTTTGAATATCTTACTCAGCAGCATAGCATACGGGGCAAAAATGTTTGTTAAATCGCTTTGTAAACTGTTATTATTCCAGAGTGTGTGCTTCTGGTGCAGTGCCAACTGCTGTCCTACGGGTCAAAGGTATGTGACGGCAGCACAGTTATCAGCTGCGACTCTTAGAGTGCTAAAAGCATTTATTTTCTTTCTCTGAGGTACACGGTCATACCTTTTTTCATGATCTGCAAGAGCTGTAAGGAAGATTTCTCGAAAAGTGACCTCAACAGAAGACCAAACCAGGGCCCGAAAACAGTCATCTGATTAACTGCTTTGTTTGTACAGCTGTCAAGTTACTGAAATAAAAAAATATAATTGACTCGTGTGACTATACATTTAAAAGAACTAAAAATGCTATGGCAATGCAATTTTATTTTCACTTTTCAGGCCTTCAGGTAACACACAATGATATAGTTAGCACCCTCACCTTAGCGTCATTACCTCACAGTGGGAAGGTCCTCAATTCATATCATAATTTCTGGTTGCTGATTTTAGATGTTTAGTTTGAAACACATTTTCCTTTTGGTTTTATGTTTGAAATCTAGGTTAATTCAAAGTGTTTCCTTTTTTAAGGTATTGACTATATTATGGTATATGACTTTATTAGATTTTACTCACTCTGATACTCAGTTTACAGGTTTTTGCAACAGTCAGACATTTGTTCTACTCTCTTTTTTGAAGAATGGAACAATGAGAGGCAGGTTTCCTCTAGTCTAAGGCATCACAAGGTCCCAACAGTGTGTTACAACTTTCAATACAAATTTTGTTGCTAGAATAATGAAAATCAATCAAAAAGGCGGCGTGGTCAGAATCCAGAACTCGCAACAACATGGGGAACAGAGTTTACCCGATGCAGAAGATTATCTGACCAATATTGTAAACTGGGATTTTCTCAGTATATTTAGCAACTTTTCAAAGCCTTTTGGGGAAAAATCTGGCAATTATTCCGGCAACTGTCCCTTTCTGGTGTTTTTTGGGGAGTTTAAGATATAGTTTCTGTCCCTTTTATTGATCAATTTAATGAAATCATGAACAAAATAGATGAAAATGAAGTAGGTTTGCAGTTCTACATATAGTTCAGATGTTTTTACTCATTGTTTTGTCTTTACCAGGAAGTTGTTTTCCTTTGTTGCTAAAAGGTTATATGCAAATAATACGCTAGTTTGGTTATCATAATTGTTAAAACAACTTCTAGGTTAGCCAACTATTTCTACTGAGGAGTTGGAAACAATGTATTTGGCAGACATCTGCATTAACAAGGATGAGAAAGAAGCCTGATATTAACTACAAAAGTTGCATTACCTGCAATAATACTAGTGTGAATGCTGTTTGCTGAATGTGGTCACTGAATATGCCAAAGCTGTTTGATGGAAATGCTAACGCTATTTGCATAATGCTAAGGTTGCTAAAGAACCTAATGTTGCAGAAAGTGCAGATAAAGCTCCAAGTTTGCCCAAAAGATCTCAGTGGAAGCCAAAATATTTTTTTTAAAAACCTAGCACATGGCTAAAATACTAGCTTAACTCCAAAGTAGACCCCCCCCCGAAAAACTCAGTAAATGCTAAATTAGCCAAAAAAGCTAGCACGTTGCTAAAATACTATCTTAACTCCAAATTATCCCAAAGAAAACCTTAGTAGATGCCAAATTAGCCAAAAACACTAAAATGTTGCTAAAATATTAGCTTAGCTCAGAATTGGCCCCAAAAAACTGCAGTAGATGCTAGATTAGTAAAAAAAAAAAAAAAGTCAGCATATTGCTAACAAATAAGCTTAAATTCAAAATAGCTCCAAAAAACTCAAAGCAACAAAAAGTTAGCATGTTGCTAAAATATTAGCTTAACTAAGAATTAGCCCCCCAAAAAACGTCAGTATATACCAATTTAGTGGGAAAAAAGTTAACATGTTGGTAAAATATTAGCTTATCTAAAAATTAGCAAACACAAGAAAAAAAACCTCAGTAGATGCCAAATTAGCGAAAAAAGTTAGAATGTTGCTAAAATATTAGACTAACTCAGAATTAGCCCAAAAAACTTCTATAAATGCCAAGATAGCCAAAATCGTTATCATGTTGGTAAAGTACTTGTTTAACTCAGTTAGCCCAAAAACCCTCATTTGATGCCAAATTAGCTTAAAAAGCTAGCACTATGCTAAAATACTAGCTGAAGTTTAAAATAGTTTAAAAACAAATTGTTAAAAAAAGAATAAAAAATACCCCAAAAAAGCTAGCACATTGCTATAATACTAGCTTAACTCCACTACAGCCCAAAAACCTTAATAGATGCCAAATTAGCCTAAAAAAGCTTGCATGTTGTTAAAATGTTAGCTCAACTTAAAAATATTAGTACTAGCACATGTCCTAAAGATGCTGAACATTTTGATATTTTTACTGCATAGGTTTTAAAAGTGCACACAAAATATTAAGAATTTCATGAAAAAAAATCCTCAATATTGTCTAGAATTTTAAAATACGTAAAAGGTATGAATACTATGAATGTATAAATGTATGAAAGCATGCATGTCCTGAAAGTGATGAATGTTTGATACAAATACTGCATAGGTTTAAAAAGTGCAGAAAAAGTTTGTAGAAATTTGTGAAAACATTCGTAAAAAAAAATGGGTAACATTTTAAAGTGCATAAAAGGTATGAATGTCAGAAGTACAAGCATGAATGTCCTCAATGTGCTTGGATAGCATAAGTTTGAAAAGTGCACAAACAATTTGAAGCATTTCGTGAAAAAAGTAAAAAATGCGTAAAATGTTAAAATGCGAAAACAATATGAATACTAGAAGTACAAGCACGAATGTCCTTAACGGGCTGAATGTCTTCATACCAAGATTGCATACGTTTTAAAAGTGTTTTTAAGGATTTGAAAATATTCCAATTCATTTTCAATGGGGCTAAAAAAAAATGCATAAATTGCAAAAAGTCTTAAAATCCGTAAAATTTATGAAAACAAAAAGTACAAGTAGTAATGTCCTGAATGAGCTGAATGTTTTGATACCAAGCTTGCTGAAATCCCTGAAATTAAAAAAGGAGTTTTTACGTGCCGAAAAACATAAGGAAGAAAGTAGGAGAATCACTATACTTGTTGAACCTGATCAACTGCAATAATTTCTTTGTGAATGCTTTCAGCTGGATATAGTTCCTGAAGATGCTTAAGCAACTTGCTGAAGATGCAGAAGCACATCTGTGCAGCTCGAATGTTCAATGAAACTTCAATTAAGGTGTGCATCTTTGAGATCTGTTTGTATCTGGCAGTCCCACAGGATCTTTTCTCTCTAGTTATCTACCATTTCTGAGGTGTTTCCCACTCAGGTAAGCTTCTTAGGGCAGCTGGGAATAAATCTTTTTAGAAGAGACAGCAGAACTCAGAATTCTGACCTTAACCTCAGAATAATGAACTACGAGCCACTTCTTTCAGTAAGCGACGTTTAGGTGTACATGCTGAAGCGAAACTATTAAAAATGTCCTCTTTAAGTATTTTTTTGCTGCTTTAGGTTACCAGAGGAGGTAATTTCACGATATTCAAGAACAGAAGCTGAGTACAACAAAATATATATGGATATAATTTAACTCAGAGCTTGTAAATATGGATATGGATATGCTAGCATTTTGTTACTTATATAAGGCGCTATATACGGATTTATGGATTTAGAGTCATTTTTTGAAATGTGCAGCATGGTGTTGAGTGAAACTTTGTAATACTGGCATGTCAAGCACAGAAATCTAACCTGCTCAAAGTGTTGAACTTAATTTATGTGCATTATACTTGTTTTACCATCAAAATTGAAGCCTCTGGCTATGTCCAAATTCATTCACTGCTCTCTATATAGTGCACTATATAGTGTGTTCAGCATTTTGTAGTGGTGTCTGAATCCAGAATTTCAAAATAGAGTGCACTAGAAATTTCCTTGAATACGCCAGGAAAAACCAGTGTGCATCGATGCTCACTACATTGGAAAATGGAGACCACAATGCATTTCGAATGAAGAATTAGAAAATTATTAATTGAATTAATGATTGTAATTCATCATTAAACTGTTAATCATTGTCATTTGGGTAAAGGTTTTTACTTTCTATTTAGAGCAGTCAACCCAAAATCCGGTCTTGTGTCACCATAGGCATATAGGGCCAGGACAGGAACCTTCATGTTGGCAAAGCAGGAGAGACGTGGCAGACCCTGTAAAATGTAACATTAATCATTTTATTTGTGAAATTAGGTTTTATTTTTGGAATGTTTCTGTTTATTATGATGGCCTACATTTATTTTAGAAAGTATTGATGAATGCTGGAAAATCTCATGTTATTTATTTGTTTGGGTTTTTGAATTTTCATATTTATTTTTAAATATGAAAGTAAGTATTTTTGTTTAAAACAAGTGTCTGTAAATCTTTTGGTAAATAAAATGATTTAAAACACTTTGTGTTGAAGGCTGATATGGTTTGACTAGAAAGAAAAAAACACAACACTTTCTCTGAATTCACAAGAGTGTAACAGATAATTAGAATATATGATAATCAGAATCAAATCATAATCTAATGTTGGAAAAGATTGTTAAATTCTTGCCCAGCAGATGACGTTTCTTTGATTTCAATTTTGCCAATGCTAATCACATTCCCCTGCTTCCCTGCACGTCGTGAGTGGCAGTTTCTGCCATAAATGGTCAACCTGTGGGTTCTGGGCAGTTAAAGTACTTGACTCAAGATGTTCAACTCAGAAGTAGGGAGAACCATCTAAGTTAAAAGTACAGTAAGTAAATATTTATTTCTATAGCACCTTTCCCAGATAAAAATCACAAAGTGCTTCACAAAAGTAAAAAGAAACATAATTACAGCCGGTAAAACACAAATTGCACACAAACAAAATAGAAGGAAGTAGAAGCAAGACAAAACACATTAAAAGACAAAAATAGATGAACTAAAAGCTTTTCTGAATAAAAATGTCTTGAGCTGACATGTAAATCTTGCTACTCAGTTGATCTGTTGTACTGACAAAGGGAGGTCGTTCCAAAGACGAGGAGCAACAGCTTGAAGGGCGAGGTCTCCTCTGGTTTTGTAGCGCGTTTTTGGAATTTGTAAAGATTTTGGTTTGAGGACCTCAGAGACCGGACAGAAGAGTAGGGGGTTAAAAGGTCAGCAATGTACTTGGAGTTTGTCCATGCACGGCTCTGAAAACGAAATTTATCTGGGAGCCAATGTAAAGAGAAGAGTAGTGGAGTTATGTGTGCTCGTTTATTGGCTCCTTCTTTAAAAGCCTTGCTGCAGAGTTTTGAACAAGCTGCAGACATTTTAAAGAACTTTTGCTAAAACAGTTAAAAAGTGAATTACAATTATCCAAACATGAAGAAATAAAAGCATGAATAATTATCTCCATATCAGGTCTAGATAAAATGAGTTTGACTTTTGCCACATTCCTTAGGTGATACATGTCGTTTTTGACAGTTTGTTTAGCGTGTCCTTCCAAAGTTAGACATTTGTCAAACAACACCCCAAGATTCCTGACACTCGACTGGACAGAGGAGCTCAGGGAACCAAGGTGATGTTTGATGGAAGGGATTTTGTTGTTGGGGTGAAAATCACTGTCTTCTTCTTCTGAGCATTTAGGTGTAAATGGTTATTAGATAACCATGACTTAATGTCAGATAAACAATCCAGTAAACTGGTCAAGATGTTAACGTCTGTTTCAGGGAAGGAGCAATATAGTTGAATGTCATCTGCATACAGATGGTAACAAATGTGGCTAAATTAACTAATTAGTTTGTAAGCATATAGAAACCTTCCATCTCTTCACCATCAAATCCCCGCAATGTGCTGTCATCCTTGGGCTCCCATGGCTCCAGACACATGATCCCACCATCACCTTATTGTCAAAGGAACTCACCTTTGCGTCACCTTCCATGCCATCTTCACTGCCTACAGCGTGGTCTTCATCTGAACATCGCTGCTACCCAGTTCCACATAAGTGACGCAGATGCTTCAGTTGATTCGCTGCCCCCAATATCAAGAAATCTGAAGGCGCTTAAAGAAATCCAGACTCAAAAATCAAATCTATTTGAAACCTGTGGAAGCAAAAGAAATTCTAAAAATCGTCAAACATTTCAAAAGCAGAACATCTACAGACTGTAATGTAATGGAGATAATATGATGGTTGTAAGTGGTAGTTGATTCCATTGTTGACTTGCTTACTCATATTTGCAATTTTTTTTTTTCCAAACAGGAACAGTTTTTTGAAAAAGGCTAAAGTCATTTGATTATACAAATCAGGAGACAAACATCAACTCCGAATTTACAGACCAGTGTCTCTGCTCTGCCAATTTTCAAAAATACTCGAAAATTAATCCTGGAAACTTTTGTTTTGAAAAACATCAACTAGTGTCCGATGATCAATATGATGGCAGAAAAAAAAATAGATCAAGATTCATGGCAATCACGCGAATAACTGAAGAAGTTATAAATGGCACAGATAGTAAGGAAATCACAGTTGTAGTGTTCATCGATCTATAAAAGGCTTTTGAAACTATCGATCACAACATCTTAGAAAACAAACTGCAAAGATATGGAATACTAGGACTGGCATTAAATTGGTTAAAGAATTCCATTAAAAACAGGCAGCAGTTTGTACAACTGGAAAATTGTAAATCTTATATCTAAATGATTTACACATGGTGTCGGATACACTCAAATTCATTTTATATGCAGATGACACTAGTATAGTATGCACAGGGGAGAATCTCAGTCAAGTTTCTGTGATTCGTACACTGAATCACAAAGCACATTTACTAATCTATTTGTAACGAAGGGCGTAAAGTGATGGCTGGCCCAGAGATGACGTCAGACGCAGGAGAGGCGAAAGGAGAGTAGAGACGGACGGTGCAAAAAAGAGAGCAAAGACAGAACAAAGCGAGGAAAACTGCTAATATGCAGCTCCTGTCTTATTTTTGTTAGCAAGACATTTTGGAGCTGGTTGACTGTGATTTTGGCAGCAGCAGAGTCTCGGTCCAGTTACGTGAGTAGCGCTTGACGATAGCCAACACGTGAGGAAGAGACTAAGAGGCTGCAGTTGTCGAGTTTTTCGCAGGGAGGAGCCGTGGAGCAGTGACCGCCTGTGGTGGTGAAGAGAGCCGGGAGAGCAGACTGGTTTCAGGCAGTAACTGGAAAGAGGATTTCCCTGCCATGCAGCTAGCATCCCAGTGATTCGCCCTGGTAATTCACCTGCTGTACACCGTTCTACCGGGAAGGAGGGACTGTTTTCCGTTTTTTAAAGCTGGAAATCCAGTTCAAGCTCTGGGAGTGGCCAAGGCCCCAGCATCACTGTTCTTGAACATTGAAGTTGTTTGGCAGATCAGCCTGGAACACGAACTATAGGTCTGTCCTCTGGCAGGAAAGAACTAACTCTTACCAATGTTTTGGGCATTTTGATTTCTGGTTAGGGGAGAACTGCCACTGATGTTCTTTTGTTTTGGTGTTAGTTGGTCTGAGGAGACCAAAGACTGTTCTGAATTATTTATCCGTACATGTCATTTCTTTCATTTTCATTTCATATTGGATCATAAACCTGTTTTATTTTCGTTTATCCTATTTCTTTGGTAAATATATTCTGATGGTTATCTATTTTTGTTTTTTTATTGACTCTGAAGTTTTGTTTCTTGTTTAGATTGGACTGTCCAATAACTGACCTGGTTTCCTATGTTTTATTTGTTTTGTTTTTTTCTTCAAAGTGGAACATAATAGTTTTTTTATACAGCAGAAGGGTAACATAAATCAGTCCCCTTGACAAAATAAATATTTGGTGTTTTGGTTTAGCAGGTTTTGGTTTTTCTGATGAGATTGTTCTGTGTTGGGGACACTCCATCACACTGGCTGGATGTTGTAGCGGCAGGATCTGCATAAGCGAAATTCAGTTGCACTGCAGAATTACTCTTCAGCCGATGGTCAGAGATATATTTCTGAAGCCTGTCTTACTACATCCATTTAGCATCTCAACGTTTTAAAGCCAAGCCTAGGTGACAAAACACACGCCTTCCAAACAAAGATACAGGAGTTAAAGGGACTGACAGGTGCATACAGAGACCTGCTATTCTGCTAGCCGACCAGAGCAAGCTTGATACTTGTACCCCTATAAGAGAGGATTACCAACCTTTACATATTCATCAATAAAACTACCATATTTATAGTACAGTGTAGAAGTCTGGGGAAATACTTATAAAACGAATTTACAGTTTGTACAGATTTCAAAGAGAAATTATGGGATTATGGGACACATACAAATGCACTGTTATTAAAGTCAGGATTATTGACATATTGGGAACTAGTGAAACTTAAAACTGCACTCATAATATTACCTGCTACATGCACATTACATGTCTACATATTTATAATGTCTACAATTTAAGAAAACAGCTGAAATTAAAAAAGCAGTGCATTCCTACTACAAAAAAGAAATGGTGCCTATTAATCTTTGGTGTGGACTTATGAAATGGATTGGATGAGGGTTTAAAACAAAGCAAAAGTTTACATGTATTTAAAAAAAAACATACAAGATGTCACTAATGAATCTTTACAAGGCTAGAAATGATCAATGAAAACAAAGGAGCTAATGTCCCTTTTGCGTAAGTGTTACACAGAAGGAAATTTAAACTTGTTTTGAGAATAAGAACATGTAAATAGAATTATGAACAAAATAAGGTGCTGTAAAAAGGGGTGGAACCAAACAAAATTTTTCTTCTGCCTACTTCTTTTCAAACACATTGTTTTGCTTTATTTGCAGTTTACAACACAAGAATCCAGATTCAAACTTTTACTTCCAGGATGTTTTGGTTGCCTCCCCTGATAATGAAAACCTCTGATAAAGACGTTGGCTTTGTTGAGATATTTGGCAGAAAGTTAGTAGAATGAAACTATAGTTGTGGCAGAAAGATGTTGTTTGAGACGTAATCATTTATGCAAAGAGAAAACTGTTTTAGATCAAAGGAAAGCTGCAGTTTTAGAGGCTCCTTAATCCCTACTAGGAAGCAAGTGATGTTATTTTTGGGTCTGACTAATTACTGCAGCGCATGGATACAAAAGTATGCAGCAGTGTACAGTTCACACTAGTTTTTCTTTTGTCTCATCTTTTTTAAGATGGCAGAGCCGCTGACGGCTCCAATGTAAAAAGAAAAAATACAAAATAAGATGAACATTTCTCCTGAGGATAAAGAGGCATTTTGTCAAATCAAACTTTGAATATCCAGTGTAGCCCGAGCCCTGCCTGACTACAATAACCCTTAGTTCAAATGGTGGACTGTAAATGTCATTTCATGACCTCAGTACTGTTACAACAGTCTGCTAATAAATAAAAAGTAAACTCTGAACAATCATTGGATTAATGTCAAGGAGGAAACTCAAGAAAAATGATTGTTGCTGGAAAAATAATTACTTTGAACTAGAAAAGCATTAAATCACCAACAATAAATAAATGGAAAAGTAAACTTAAAGAAGTTTAAGTTCTGGAAGAAATGACTGCCTCTATAATGGAGGTTTTTGATCAACGGTGGAGGAGAGTGAAGTATTACTTTAAACTTTAAAGTGACAGACGCTGGGTTGATGTTCTGATTTTGTTTGTCGTTGTTATGAATCAATGAATCAATCAAGACGAGGTTATAATGGAGAATTCATGGTTGTTGTATGATTCGACTGTTTTATTTGTGTTTTGAATTTTTGGTTTGTATGATTCATAGAAATGAAGAAAAGGAGAATCAAAAAGGAAACATTTAGACTTTTTCTTTTACTACTATTTAAACCAGAAAAAGTTCAATCAAATCTTCTAGAAATCATAGAAACTGTGTGGAATCAGCACCAAAGTTTTGTGTTCAGGTAAAACAACATTGTTTTGACGCCACTTTTGCTTTTTACGTCCCTGAAACCTGATTCAGGAAACTGAACGGCTTCTACATTTTCTTTGGGAGTTTTTTCTTTGAGAAAGCATAATTCACAGGGAAATTTAAGACCAAAATTCCCTCCTGCTCAGTGTCCTTTTAACAAATACATATGGATTTCATACAGCTTGAAGGTTGTTTATGAAGCAGAAGTTGATGCTTTTCTAAGAGGATAGAATTGTTCCCTTGGAAACATCCTGATGCTCTGATGCATTTTGTGACGCTATAATCCCTGGATATGGAACGCCAGAGATATGGAACGCCAGAGATATGGAACGCCAGAGATATGGAACGTCAGAGATATGGAACGCCAGAGGTCATTTCAAAGAATCAATGGGAATCATCGGACATCATCTGAAAATGTTTGACTGATTATAAGAGAAACTGTTAGATATCTAATAAGTTTAATAAGATAAAATATCTGCTTTGCTTTCGCAGAGAAGAACACGCTTCGCCGCTCACACAAAACGCAATGAAGGAATGCTTTGCACACAAATGAAAAGACTTAAACTTGGATTTCTAGTTCTTTTCCTACTTTTATTATGTTGAATAATTGAATGATCTGGCTCGCTCTGAGATACTGCAGTGTCACACATTGTATAAAGGTCATCTCAGCTGAAGGGTTCAAAGGGACAAGAGAGTAAAACAAACCATAGAACAAAGTGTTGGTTCTAGACGTGCAGAGTCTAGACTGATGGAAGCAGTGGTGACCAGTTGCCTATGTTGAGGCATCAACAAGACAGAACAGAACTATGTGCAGATTGAAAAGGAGTTATATGTTGTACTTTTTGGGTGCTAGCGCTTTCAAGAGTACATTTAAGGAAGAAAAGTAATTGTAGAGTCAGACCACAAGCTAGTGGAGTCAATCATAAAGAAACCCCTTGCCGCTGCTCATCCACAGCTACAGAGTATGATTTTACAACTCAAGAGAAATGATATCAGCATAATCCACCTACCTGAAAAAGACAAAAGTTGCTGATACCTTATCTTGCAAAACCATTCTATACCTGGACCAAGCATTATTTGAAGGAATCCAAGTCCGAAATCATGCCGTCATGAGCAACATTGCAGTCAGTGACAAGAGATTAATGGAAATTAGAGAAGTCACATCCAAAGATCCATAACTCACCACTCTGAAAACAGTTATCCTTGAAGGTTGGCCAGAAATAAGATCATCGTGCCCACACAACATTTAGGAGTACTGGAACTACAGAGATGACGTTTCAGAGTTTGATGGAATTTTTTTTTAGGTGAGAAAATAATCATTCCACAGAAACGGAGAAGAGCCATTAGTGAGCTTATTGAGCGTATCCACTCAAGTCACTTGAGAATCGAAAAAAGCAAAGGAAGAACAAGAGGCATTCTGTTTTGACCCCAGATGGTTAAAACAGATTGAAGAAGCAGTTATGACATGTCGCATGTGCCAAGAGCATCGCAGCTCAAACCTCAAAGAACCTCTATTATCACATGCTAGGCCTGAAAGACCCTGTCAAGCGATAGGGACTGACCTGTTAAGCTGGAACTCAAGAGAATGCATTGTGTAAATGAACTACTTAAGCAGATATTTTGAGTTAGAAAGACTTTACAGTTGTACCTCCGCACCTGTGATTGCCAAGCTCAAAGCAGCAATGGCAAGACACGGAATTCCCGAGATGGTCATAAGTGACAATAGACCATGCTACAGATCAAAAGAGTTCATTCGCTTTTCAGAAACACTGGGATTCAGACATACCACGACCAGCCCCCACTGTCCACAGAGCGATGGGCTAGCAGAAAAGACTGTCCGAACAGCAAAATGCATTCTAGACAAAGCAAGAGCCGAAGGAAAAGATGCATACCTATGTTTGCTTGAATACAGAAATACCCCAGTTGACGACCTTTACTTACCAACACAGCTACTCGTGAGCCGCAGACTTCGTTCCATTTCCCCCAACACACCTGGGCAGCTGAAGCCACAAGTTTCCTGTCAGCAAAGTGTGCGCATCAAGAGAGAAATCTGCCAGCTATGCCAGCAGGCATTCTTTAACAAATGTGCCAGACCTCTTACCTTACTAGCTGCAGGTACACCCATTTCTTACCAGCAAAAGATGGCTCCTGGAAGCCAGCAACCATGACACAACCAGCAGATACAGAGAGGAGTTATCGCATAACAACAACTGAATGACAAGCATTAAGACGGAAGAAAGTCATCTGAGAGAGAGACATTTTGACAGCAAAGATTTAAATAACGCAGGAGAAGTTCAGCAACCTGAGCCCAGCAGCAAGGAACCGAAGAACACTCAGTCAACATCTGCTAAAGCACCCAAAAAAGTGAAAGACACTGTATACAAATGACCAACCGCCTGCATATGTCACAAAGTCAGGACAGGTTGATAAACCAATACACGTTTTTTAAAAATAAGATGGTTGAAAATTTCCAAAATATGTATCATGTGTAATGAAAAAAAAGTTCCATATTACCTTGAAAAGATGACAGTTAAGTTTATTTAGTTTCCCTTGGGTTCTGTATTTTTCACTACTGGTACTTAAAAGTATGGACGATGTTAAACTGTAAGGGTTGTTGATTGAAGTTTATTTATTAACGCAGTGCATGTAATAATCTGACCACTAAATTTCAGGAGTGAGCTTGTTGGATGGCCACACCCAGACCACTGAAAGCAGGCTAAAGGGGATCTGTCAATCAAATTTTTTAAACGTTTGAGGTGGGAGCAGGATGGCTGGCACCACTGAGGCATCTGATTGGTCAGTTTATATCTTGAATAAATTGAAGTACTGAAAAATACCATGAAAAAAGGAGGATTATTTGAGAACATAATGAAAAAAGGTATCAAAGCCAGAATGGTAATTCTGACCAACAGAATGACTGAGTAATGGCTGATTATTTCTTTATAGAAGTCTGTGGGGTTTTGGCTTCTTGGAACCAGCACGTACTTCTTGTTTGGAACACCAAAGGAGAGGGGTCACTCAGCCTACCTCTCTCTATGCAGTCAATGATAATAACTGATAACAGAGAAAGTTCACCCTCCTTTTTTCTTTCTTAGCTTTGCCGCATCGTGTCTTTGTGGCTAATGCAGCCTCTTGGGTCCGAGTTATATTATATATTATATGCATGCAACATGCAAATCAAAGAACAATCTCTAAGGGATCAAAAAGTAAGGTAGGACTCCGCCCCCCAGGGAGGATGAACATGCTGGTTAAGGAGAAAAGAAAATTAATTGAAATAAAACAAATAGCTAAATTAACGCTGATCAATTTACAGACTAAAAACACTCAAAGAGGCTTAATATGACAATTACCTAGAATGACCAATTACTGCCAATTATTATGGCAAGTAGGAGTGTTGGTGCAGAAAGTAAGTGAAAGTGGGCTTACCTAACCAATGGACGAAGAGGAGGAGCCTGATGATTCAGCAGGGTGAGGGATTTCATTCTGGAACGTTGCTGTTGTTCCTGCTGATGTTCAGCACATTTCAACAATGCTGCTGCACAAAAGAGAGCAGCCAGCATCTTCTGTGCTGAAAGTCTCTTTGTTGACATGAGTTGATGCTCTCAGGGGCTCCCAGAGGAGGGAGGGGGCTCCTGTGAGAGCTGCACACACCACCTTGACCTGCTAACTCCCCCTTGTGTCTGAAATGTTGTACTGCAGACTGATCCAGCTGAAGGCTGTCTCAAAAGCCCTCATTCTGTAATTGAGTTTGAAGCCAAGATGAAAGAGTTTAGCGTTGCGGGTTTTTTTTAAAACCAAAAGAGGCTGGTTTCAAAAGAGATCAAATTTCAGTGACTCCCATGCTAGAAAGTCTAACTTTCCAGTAAAATTAAACTTTTGAACAGCCTACAACCAGTTGTTTTTGATCATTAATGCTTTATTTTTTAGTTTCATCAACTGGTGTGTTTGATTTTATTAGTTTGGACATTTAGGAAATTTTTCTATCTCAGCAGATAGACAATGAAGACTCAATGTACAAATCAGGCTTTTCATTGCCCATTTTTTGATAACCTTTTTGACTCTAATAATAGCACAAAATCTATATGGGAAAAAATCCAGAGGATAAACTTAAAAGACTAATGTCAACTAAACAAACTTCTACAAATGTGCTAAACTCCACACAAAACTGGAATCAGAAAGATATTTTTTGCATATGAAAGGTTAATTTACAGTTTTAATACTTTAATCTTTGTTTTTTCAAATACAAAATGAACATGCAAACAGCAGTAAAATCTATAACTCAATTTCAATATAAAACAAAGCAAGAGTAAAGTTTGTATTAGAAGATGTAAACATTCTAAAAGTGTCAGGGGTTTTATTGTATTTAGGAGCTTGATGCAGCATGCATTGACTCATGATTGGGTACATCTGATTTCAATTGCCTCATTTTGTTACAGTTGTTAAGACAGCTCTAACAGTGTGACTATTTCTTTTTTGGTGTGTTGTGCTTCCTTTGTTTGGATCATTAAAGTGGAAACTGATTTTTCTGCATCGGGGTCTTTGGCGTTCCCTTCACGAAAAAAAAGAAAGGAACGCAGATCAGAAAAACACTAATAAAAAAATGAAGAGGTGACAGTTTTAGTCATAGTAAGGGAAGCTGTTGCATCAGAATCCTGTGAAAAAAGTCAGAATTCTGAGTTTAAAGTCAGAAGTCTGGGATTTCTGGAGCCTGTCCAGTCTGCTGCTGTTGGACTAAAATAAGGCGGGTACACTTTAGAGTTGGAGCGGCCACTTGGTATGTGGCCACCAGGACAAGAGCCTGCAGCTAGACAGAGAGCCGGTGCGGGATGGGAAAGCAGTCTGCTCAGGCCTCCTGAACTTTACTTTCATTGGCAACTCAAAAAAAGTACCCTCATTTTATTCTTGTTTTCATTTTTGTCCTATTGGGTTAATGTGGGACAGAAAGTCGTCAAACTCCGTATTAGAGAGAGGAAACACCGGGAAGCAGCCATTCAGACACAGTGGACAGACGCTCTTGGTAGCTTGTAGGAGATTCTAAATGTTTTCATGTACCCAAACATTGAGCCATGATCACTGATGTTTTTGTAGAACTTTTAAAAAAAATCAACCTGATCTCTTAACATCATCCATGTCTTTCTTAGCAAATGAGATAAACACAGACATCGCTACATGTAGCTAACAGGCTAAAAACAATAGCTGCTGAAGAAATGAAGTCTCAATAAATAAAGACTCTTGTGTGTGTCATAATAATTCAGTATTAACCAGTAAGAAAATTTAGTGTTAAAAGTGATAAGCTTGGTAGACATTGTATACTTTAACAAAATGTTCTTTTAATGGTTTAAACTTTGCAAACATTTTTATGATTGTGTGAATGAATGATAGGATAGTTTCTCACAGCATGCAAGATTAGGGAGTATGCTGCTTTGAAACAAATGTGTGCAGGCGGAAGTGAACGGAAAGCAGATAAGAAGTCAACGAGAAGCTGAGCGACCTGTGAAAGAGTGGGGAAAAAGCCAACGTTGGGAAAATACATCTCCAGGGAGAAGATCCAACCTCTTATTTTGATCCAACCTTTTTCTAGCATATTGTGTATAAAACTCTGGGTCAGAGGGAAAGAGGATGTCTCCATTCTTTGTGCACGGAGAAGGGCATCCGCTAGGTGCTTTTCTAGGGACAGCTGGAGACCCTAAATGCATGTATTAGATATTTTGGCGTCAGGAATAAATCTTTTGGTGAAAAACCTCAAAAACGTTCCAGACCTCGATTTTTGAGCACGCACTTAGACATAGTCGGCGAATTATGGCCTACACTGCTAGCTCCATGTATCGAACAGGCTAAAAACGTTAGCTGCTACCTCCATGTAGCTAACATTCTAAAAACATTAGCTGCTAGCTCCATGTAGCTAACAGGCTAAAAACAATAGCTGCTAGCTCTGTGTAGCTAACAGGCTAAAAAGATTAGCTGCTAGCTCCATGTAGCTAACTGGCTAAAAACGTTAGCTGCTAGCTCCATGTAGCTAACATTCTAAAAACATTAGCTGCTAGCTCCATGTAGCTAACATTTTAAAAACATTAGCTGCTAGGTCCATGTAGCTAACATTCTAAAAACATTAGCTGCTAGCTCCATGTAGCTAATAGGCTAAAAACATTAGCTGCTAGCTCCTAAACAGCAGAGAGGCAGCAGAAAGAAAGAAAAGGAGCAAGCATGGTTTCCTGGTGAGCAGAGAAAGCAGCAATAAATTAGAAGAACTGGTTTGAACATGGATTACTGAGCAAAGGAAAAGGTGCTCGTGTCACCAGGAAAATGATCGGAATGAAAACGAAACAGATTTTAGATATGAAGATTGATGACTCAAGAAGAAAAGAAACATTCATAGCCAGTGCTAATCAGAACAGAATAAAATGTTCTCGTCATTTCAAAAAATACTGAAATGTTCATCTACTGTTTTCTGCATTTTGTGACCAAATTTCACGACAAAATTAACCCAAATGAACCCATCACCATTCTGTCTGTGATGAAATAAACGCAGGTCTTCAAAAGACACTGGTCTCTACTTTTACAAAATTGTTGGCCGACCCAGTGTATATTAAACGCCCTGGCTACTATTGGAAGATACACGGCAATTTTCATTACATCTATATACATACTTCTCTGCAGAGCTAAGTAGAGGGAAGACGATAAAGCAGGTCATGGCGGCATTTTCCCTGTGCTTAGTGGGTTTACGCAGGATTAAATTAGATGAATATGGAACACTATTGTAAATACTGGTAAAAGCTGGTTAATAAGTCATTATTAAACTGTTAGTTATTAAGTTATAAAAGGCTTGTTAAGTAACAGTTTACAGTTTTTGAGCTATACAAATAAAACTGAATTGAATTAAATTAGAATTAGCATCTATGAATTTGTATCATAGACTGTATTTCAATTATTATAATGCTTTAAACAAATTTGAAATAAAAAGACATACCTTATTCCATAGTTTATCGTAACAGCAAAACTGTAGAAAAGACAAGTGATTTTAGAGTTTCTTGTTTGGTGAATTTGATCATTTTGAAGGCTGCAATGCAGCAAAGAGAGAAGAAAATCTAAGGAGGAGGAAAAGAGAAACGATGGTGTGATTAAGGAATAAAACAATTTATAGGTTTTGTTTCATCGTCTGTACAGAAACAGGCAGTATGGGGAACTTTCCTCCAGAATTGATGTTTTCTTTTACTTCTAATGACAATCAGCATATGCACCATATTCCTTTGCCGCTGCAGACTGTCAGCATCCGGTCGTCCGGTTTCCTCTTCGACCACCAGAGGGAGCCATCGCCAGAATACTAACAGCCTCTGTTCTCTGAACACTCCAACTCCCAGCATGCATCGGACCTCAGCCATCTTGTCTGCCCCAGCTGCTTCTCATCAGCTAATCACCACCACTGCATTTATGCCAGCTCACCTCTCTGTTCCATGCATAGTCTTGAACCTCTTAGTGACTTTTCAGTCTAAGCGGTCCCTGTATCTGCCTGCCTGTGTGTTTTTGAACCTTGCCTGTTCCTTCGTCTCCCGCCTTGCTCCCTACTTGACCCTTGCCTGTCTCGACCATGCTTTGCCTTGTCCTCCTATGCTGTTCATTAAACTCTGTTTGCATATGGATCCACACACCTCAGTCTCGTCCTTACAGAAGACTACGCCAGACATGGATCCAGCAACGGTTGTTCCTTTGTCTTCCAATATCGCCAGTTTTGCCAACTTGTTGATGGAACATGGACGCCAGCTACAACACTTGTCAGAAGCCACAGAAGCCATTATGAATCGCCTACAAGGTCATTCCGGTCCTACTCTTGGATCTACTCCACCTGTCGCCACGAGTGAGCCCTCCATGCCTGGTACGTCTGCAGCAGTCACCCGTCTCGCATTACCGAACAAGTTTTGTAACAGCTTCGTCATGCAATGCCAGCTGTATCTACACCAGCAGGCCCACCAATACTCCACTGAGGAATCCAAGGTATCCCTCCTATGTTCGCTATTGTCGGGTAAAGCCAATGGTAAATGGCGTTTACTTGTATAGGGCTTTTCTACCTTAATTGTCAAGCCCTTTGTTCCTTCAGTCACAGACCCATTCACACACACATTCACACACTGATGGCGGCTCTGCTGCCGAACACTGGCGCCAACCATCCATCAGAGGCAATGTGGGGTTCAGTGTCTTGCCCAAGGACACTTCAACACATGGGCGGGCAAGGCAGGAATCAAACCTGTAATCCTTTGATCACAGGCCTACTGTCCTTTCCACTGCAAACAGACCAGAAGTCAAGTCTGTACTGATGCTTTGGTTCAGACGTGTCAATCACTTGGTTTTCTCTTCAGTTTTCTGTACAATTCTAGCCAATCATTTTACCTTTCCAGTGGTTGTGGGCAGGCTCATATGAATGTCTGTGGTCATGAGGGTGGGCGGAGCTTCAGTCCAAAAGCAAAGGAAAGTGAGCGATGTTTACTTCAGCTTTTATAAAAACAGAGATGCAGAGTTGCAGGAACTGTCAGAATGAAATAAGACATCTTCAGCACATTCATGTGTTCTTCTTCACTCTGTGACACTGCTTTGTCACTTTTATTTGCTTCTGGAAAAACTGGCTTTTTATTTTATTTTATATCTTTGAAGCAGCTGTTCTACCTTTAGAGACCAGTAGAGTTTCAGTCATCAAGCTTTATATAACACTTTCCATACTTGGTGTCAAATAAAACTCATCATTACACCAAGAAAGATGCAATGTAAATCTAAATCCATTCCTACTCTTACTTCACTTTAAATTGTCATTTTCATCATTTCCTATTTTTCCTTAGAGGTTGAGAATTTTTTTTTTTTTTTATGTGTATCAATACAATGGTAAACATACACAAAGAAAGCAAACAGCAATATAGATGTTTTGTAAACTTCTTTATTTTGCTGACATGTTTATTCCTGGGCGTCTTTTCAAAATACTTCTTCTAATTCAAATGATCCTTTTGTGTCCACTAGATGTCCTCCTAGAGCAAATGAAGCTTCATGAAGCATTGCATTGGAATGAACCAACTGGATGAAAGGCTTCAATGTTTCATGGAGCCTCATCTGTCCATCACTAACGAACAGTTGTCAATTCTCTTATTATGTTGGTTGTTTTGATTGGGTGTTGTAACTAAGATATTGAGGCGTTTGGATTCAAATGCAACAGGTTTTTTAATGGTGAGAATAAAACAGACACGGGCAGGCAGGACGTAGTCAAAAACCAGGCAAGAGTCAATAACATGGAGAGAGACAGGGAGTCTGGCATGTGTGTTTGGGGAGAAGAAGAGGAATCAGCGTGGCATGTTTTGTGTCACTGTGAATTGTATTGGGAAGAAAGACAGCAGCTATAGGATCAAGTACGGTTGCCTGAGGGAGAGCAGTTGAGTAGTGAAGGGTTGATGATGCCTTAAGGAGTAAATTGACACATTACCCAAATTGTATTGACACAGTGTTGCTCCCTCTCTAGTGACATCTGCAGGTAAATAAAATCAAAATTTGATTGGAAAAAAACCTGTTAAAGCCCCACTTGGATGAAAATTGTGTTTTAAACATGCACTTATGGAATTTTCAGATGATGGAGGACATATGAAAGACAATTAACATTAAAACTGCATTTTTGAGTATCTTCAGTCAAAACATGAATTTGGAGCAAACAAAAAAGCTATTTGAAAAAAATGTATTTGTGACAGAATTTTCAATGGGCTCTATGCATGACCTACTTCCATGTTTGACCCTTGACCGCTCAATCATTTCCGGTTATGTTGTTTACATGGAAATAGCAGAGTATTTGGAGTTAACAAGATGTCTTGTCACCTAGAGTGACCCAGAGTTACTATGAATGATGTTAAGGGCATTTATTTTTATAGCAAAACACCCCAAAATAAAAGGTGAAAAAGGATTAAATTTTTTGTGTCATCCTGGATAGCTAACTTTGAAGGTAAATTGCTAAGCCTGATTTTACTCACATGTATTTACCAGCTCAAAAACGGATGGAAATTCATGAGACACATAATACAGAAGCCAATACTCAGATTGCTGGATTGCTGCACGTGTTTTTAGTGCCTCCAAGGCTAATTGTTGTTACTGGAGGTAAGTAATTAATGTTAAAGTGCTGTTAGCTGTCACTCAACGACAAACACAATTCGGGAACCCTTTGGCATCTTAACTTTAACCGTAATCCTTACCTTTCCTCCAGGTCCATGCGGCCAAAAAAAGCACAAAAAAATTAAATTCTCACTAAACAAAAAAAAATAAGTTTGAATGGTCACTTTCATTTGAGCTAATGCTAACTAGCATGAAAGACATTTGTAATGACCGCCGCCTTTATATTTATAACCTGTTAGCTGTGTTTCATTCCTCCACAGCAGAGCGTTTCTACATTTCTATCAATGTCATTTTCAATGTAACGCAGTCTGACAGGCCAGGTGACGGTTCGAGCACGCTGCTGCCGCTCTATGAAGAAGACTGAGGCTCTTCATCATTCTGGGAGTAGAACCAGCAGTCTGACAGAAGAGGTGATGGTTCGGGCACGCTGCTGCCGCTCTATGAAGAAGACAGAGGCTCTTCATCAGCTGGGAGTAGAACCAGCAGTCTAACAGGCCAGGTGACGATTCGAGTACGCTGCTGCTATTTATGAGCTAAATCACAAGAACGTAAATCAGCAAACAGCTTAGCTATTAGGCATGTTTTAGCTTACCTAGGCAGACGCTGCGCTGCGCAGATCGCTAGCTGCAGGTACTGCATTGACAAGCTGCCTTTGACTACAAAACAATGCATTGTGGGAAACGGTGTCCTGACAGTTCTGCTGCCGCTCTATGAAGAAGACAGAGGCTCTTCATCAGCTGGGAGTAGAACCAGCAGTCTGACAGACGAGGTGACGGTTCGAGCACGCTGCTGCCGCTCTATGAAGAAGACAGAGGCTCTTCATCAGCTGGGAGTAGAACCAGCAGTCTGACAGAAGAGGTGACGGTTCGAGCACGTTGCTGCCGCTCTATGAAGAAGACAGAGGCTCTTCATCAGCTGGGAGTAGAACCAGCAGTCTGACAGACGAGGTGACGGTTCGAGCACGTTGCTGTCGCTCTATGAAGAAGACAGAGGCTCTTCATCAGCTGGGAGTAGAACCAGCAGTCTGACAGACGAGGTGACGGTTCGAGCACGCTGCTGCCGCTCTATGAAGAAGACAGAGGCTCTTCATCAGCTGGGAGTAGAACCAGCAGTCTGACAGACGAGGTGACGGTTCGAGCACGCTGCTGCCGCTCTATGAAGAAGACAGAGGCTCTTCATCAGCTGGGAGTAGAACCAGTAGTCTGACAGACGAGGTGACGGTTCGAGCACGCTGCTGCCGCTCTATGAAGAAGACAGAGGCTCTTCATCAGCTGGGAGTAGAACCAGCAGTCTGACAGACGAGGTGACGGTTCGAGCACGCTGCTGCCGCTCTATGAAAAAGACAGAGGCTCTTCATCAGCTGGGAGTAGAACCAGCAGTCTGACAGGCCAGGTGACGGTTCGAGCACGCTGCTGCCACTCTATGAAAAAGACAGAGGCTCTTCATCAGCTGGGAGTAGAACCAGCAGTCTGACAGACGAGGTGACGGTTCGAGCACGCTGCTGCAGCTCTATGAAGAAGACAGAGGCTCTTCATCAGCTGGGAGTAGAACCAGCAGTCTGACAGAAGAGGTGATGGTTCGGGCACGCTGCTGCCGCTCTGTGAAGAAGACAGAGGCTCTTCATCAGCTGGGAGTAGAACCAGCAGTCTAACAGGCCAGGTGACGATTCGAGCACGCTGCTGCTATTTATGAGCTAAATCACAAGAACGTAAATCAGCAAACAGCTTAGCTATTAGGCATGTTTTAGCTTACCTAGGCGGACGCTGCGCTGCGCAGATCGCTAGCTGCAGGTAGTGCATTGACAAGCTGCCTTTGACTACAAAACAATGCATTGTGGGAAACGGTGTCCTGACAGTTCTTGTAGTTATGTGATGCTTGAAGTTCCTGTGATCAGAAATGACTGGCGCAAAATAAGGGAGATGTGTATTTTGTAACTCTTTCTGCAATCACGAATGAAAAAAATAAAAAGATTCTTATTTATTTATGATTGTAGTACCTGAAATCAACATTAGTCAGATTACTTTATCATTAAAACATATTTTACTTGTAACATTTAATCACTGCATTTTTTTTTGCTGCTAATCATTTTCTTTTGTAAGTGAAACATCAGACAGACATTTGCATTTATGCAACAAAAGGAACTCAGATGTTCAGGAATCACAAATCATCTGTGGTTTTGTGTTTATTGTTGCCTTTAAAAGTTCACTTTATTTATTTCTCAGGGACAGTGCACATTCAATCAGCCCAGCGGCTGCTTTACATCTGTTTTCCCCAGACAGATGTTAAAATTGTATACCTACAAATATAAGAAAATAAATAAAAACTCAAATGTTAGACGATCAATTAAAATATCTATTGATAAAAAGTACATATACAATAAAAATCACCCCCTAGTGGGCCGTGAAAAAAGAATCTGTTCTGAACCTGTGGGCCACAAGGGCTGCGGGACCTGAATGCAGCTTCCTACCACTTGGTGGCAGTGATGCATCAGTAACGTGTTGTGGCATGCGCTAACAGAACTGCATGTGGCTCTTAAAGTAAAGTAAAGTAAATATTTATTTCTATAGCACCTTTCCCAGATAAAATCACAAAGTGCTTCACAAAAGTAAAAACAAACATAATTACAGCCGGTAAAACACAAATTGCACACAAACAAAATAGAGGGAAATAAAAGCAAGACAAAACACATTAAAAGACAAAAATAGATGAACTAAAAGCTTTTCTGAATAAAAATGTCTTGAGCTGACATGTAAATCTTGCTACTCAGTTGATCTGTTGTACTGACAAAGGGAGGTCGTTCCAAAGACGAGGAGCAACAGCTTGAAGGGCGAGGTCTCCTCTGGTTTTGTAGCGCGTTTTTGGAATTTGTAAAGATTTTGGTTTGATGACCTCAGAGACCGGACAGAAGAGTAGGGGGTTAAAAGGTCAGCAATGTACTTGGAGTTTGTCCATGCACGGCTCTGAAAACGAAATTTATCTGGGAGCCAATGTAAAGAGAAGAGTAGTGGAGTTATGTGTGCTCGTTTATTGGCTCCTTCTTTAAAAGCCTTGCTGCAGAGTTTTGAACAAGCTGCAGACATTTTAAAGAACTTTTGCTAAAACAGTTAAAAAGTGAATTACAATTATCCAAACATGAAGAAATAAAAGCATGAATAATTATCTCCATATCAGGTCTAGATAAAATGAGTTTGACTTTTGCCACATTCCTTAGGTGATACATGTCGTTTTTGACAGTTTGTTTAGCGTGTCCTTCCAAAGTTAGACATTTGTCAAACAACACCCCAAGATTCCTGACACTCGACTGGACAGAGGAGCTCAGGGAACCAAGGTGATGTTTGATGGAAGGGATTTTGTTGTTGGGGTGAAAATCACTGTCTTCTTCTTCTGAGCATTTAGGTGTAAATGGTTATTAGATAACCATGACTTAATGTCAGATAAACAATCCAGTAAACTGGTCAAGATGTTAACGTCTGTTTCAGGGAAGGAGCAATATAGTTGAATGTCGTCTGCATACAGATGGTAACAAATGTGGCTAAATCTACTAGTTTGCCAAGAGGGACCGTGTATAGAGTGAATAAAATAGGGCCTAGAACTGAACGCTGAGGAACACCACAAGAAACGTTTTGCATTTCAGAGGTTAATGAACCTACTTTGATGTTGAAAGTTCTTCCACTGAGATATGAGACAAACCAATCTAAAACAGACCCAGACAGACCATAATCACCTTGAAGACGTGCAATCATAATGTTGTGATCGACAGTATCAAATGCAGATTTGAGGTCCAGAAGCACCAAGACAGAGAACTGTCCAGAATCTGCTGCCATGAGAACATCATTAGAGACCTTTAATAGAGCTGTTTCTGTGGAATGGTTCTTCTTAAAACCTGACTGGAAGATATCCAAGATGTTTTGTTGTTCCAAATAAAAATGTAGTTGCTCCATAACTACTTTCTCTAAAATTTTTGAGATAAAAGGGAGCTTTGAGACGGGTCTGTAATGTTTTGGATCAGAGTGATCAAGGTCAGTGACACGCTTTAAAAAAGAAGACACAGATCCTGACTCCAGTGAGAGATTGATAAGTTTGACAATAGTCCCACTAATACTTTGAAATACTTCTATAAAAACAGGAGAGGGAATTACATCAGAGGGCAAGAAGAGGGTTTTCACTTCTTCAGTACAGAATGGACATCCTCCACAGTTACTGGAGAGAAGATGGACCATAATGGTGGATACTCTTGGCCAATAAGTATGCGTCCTCTCATCATATTTTCTTTATACCGTGGCTCTCTGCCTCATTTCTTGTTTCATTTTTTTTTTTTTTACCTTAAACCACACTCAAACCCTTTCGAGAGCTTTAAAAAATATATATATTAATAACGAAATGAAATTGGCAGATTGTGAGTTATTATGCTGCTCCAGGACACATAAGTGACAGCCAATCATCTGTGCGGGTTACGTCTGATGCTGAAAATGAAGAAAACATTTCATATGTCTGCAGACTGTTACCCTCAAGGTCAAAATGGGAAAATGCAAAGCTAAATGAAAATGTAAAGTTCATCAGCAGGTTGTAAAGTAATCTTTTAATTAGCTCTTTATTCAAATGTCATTTACAGTTTATTTAATTTGAAACTTAATTTAAGTGTGCTTGTTTTATTACCACACAATTTTATTTATCAAAATGCCTTACAAATATTTTTGGAATTCTAATTTGTGTAAACATGACAACAGTGTGAAAATAAATGTCTCTGAGATGATAACATTGTATCATTTTATACCCCACAAGATTTTACTTCAATAAACCATAAAATGACTT
This sequence comes from Oryzias woworae, assembly GCA_016861445.1. Lineage (NCBI taxonomy): Eukaryota > Metazoa > Chordata > Actinopteri > Beloniformes > Adrianichthyidae > Oryzias > Oryzias woworae. The sequence continues at coordinate 6,859,779 of BOLG01000197.1, read as the reverse complement.
TTTTTCATCATTAAAGAAAAATTAAACAAGAAATAGATCAGTTTACATTAACATGTTAATATTTGATTGGGTTTTGAATCACTTTGTACTAGGAAAATTGCCCCCCAGTGTCAAAAAGGTTAAGAACCTCTGGCATAGATCATACTAGGTGGGAGAGACATATTCAAATTAAACTGAATCTTTTTTTTTTTTTTTTTTGGCTCATCAGTTTACTTTGGACATGCATCCTTAAAGCAGTTGAGTCAAAGTCCCACATCATCTGAGCCCAACATACATTTTTTTTTTTTTAAAGTTATCCCCTGTGCATAAGTGAAAGTGAAGGTGATAGTGTAAAGTGCAAAGAGAAGAAACAAGAAGGTGTGTGTGTGTGTGTAGTGTAGTGTGGATGACATCATGTTGTTGTGTTGGATGTAACACCCCAAGATGACCAGGAGCTGAGAGATTCAGAGTTAAGGAACCACAGCAAGCAGTGATGTTGACCTTCCACACCAGCTGGACAGCTGCTCATGATAACAATCACATTTCAAGCTGGATCACCGCTGGTGCCGGTGTGTTGGGTCGGTGCAGTGCAGCAGCCCTCCCCAAGTGTTCGAAATCCCCCCCCTCCTCAGTAACCATATACCCGTCCAGCCCCAACAGGTAACAGGACGCACGGCCGAAGGCCACCCACGTCGCCCATGACGGCAGAGCGAGAAAGCAGCTCAGTAGCCACGGTGGGGCACCGGTCGGCCGGACCGATACATACCAGCAGCACCGAGAGTCAGTAATGGGTAGGGCCGAAGACCCCCCCACCCCAATCATCCTCCCCGCCACTCAGTCCAGGGAGAGGGACAACGCCCCACCCCACCCCGACAACAGGAGGCCGAGCGGAGGAGACAGACCCGCAGGATGGAGTCCAGGGTCGCTCCACGCCGCCACCCCAGCAGCCCGGGCCACCATCCCTCCAAGAGGGAGAGCCCCGAGAGGAAAGCCGGCAGAAGCCCCCCAGGCCGTCCGCCCCCCCCGCCCCCCCAAGCCCACCGGCCCCCAAACCAGCCCAGGCGAGCCCTCGGGTCGAGCCCCAGCAGCCCCCTTCAACCAGATCTGGGCTCTGCCCGGCGGGCGAGACAGGGGAGCGCTGGTCTACCCATGGCAGCCCCAGATGTCATTGCTGCCCCCCCCCCAGGCCAGGTAGCGCCAGATCCTTGGTCCTACACCCTACCCGTGTGTGACAGTGATTTAGGTTTAGGCTGTGTTCCGAGTCCCAGATCGGAACACAGTGAGTGTGTGCTACCAAACCTGTGCATGTAAACTAAGTGCCGATAAGGTGTGCTAAGGTGCATTAAAAGAAGGGGTGCATTAAAAGGAGGGCATGAGTTGGGGGTGGTATGGAAAGGCAGCAGCGCACTGAAACTAAACTAAACTAAACTAAACTAAACTGAATCTTAAAGACAACCCTAAATGTCCTGTTCTCGTCCATTCTCACTGATGCTCAGCGTTCGCCCTAAACTCAGGCGCCTTTCCCCGCCTCTGCCTGCAACCGCCTGGTCTCACCACTGGGTCATCAAACAGACCTACTACCAGGTGTAGCGACATGGCTGCAGCCAGTGATGAAGCTGAAAGCACATCATTCAGTGTCACTGCCAACACTGACCACCATCCATGGCCGTATTTGAAAGAAATGTTTTCATTTGATATACAGAATGGCTCTTACAGGATGAAGTCTACTTTGTTTGCCACGCATCATAAAAATCAGAATTTATTGTCAATTTTGAACACATTTAGGTAAGAGTCTTTTTATGTTAATTTAATGTGAATTTAGTCCAATTATGTCTGACTTCACAAAGGTATTGGACATCATGTTATCATAAGTTAATACTGTTACTGATATGACAAAAACCACTAGGACATAACTTCACTACAGTGTTATTACCTGTAACGAAGTCACGGAGGCGTGTGCATTCACAAGCAAACGGTTTATTTTGCAGGGGTAAGACATGACGAAGTCATAAAGCAGGCAAGGGTCAAAACACAGGAGCTGGGCGGGAGTCGAGGAAAACAGGCGAGTCAAACACAGCGGCTGACGGTCTTTGATCCTCTTCATCACGGACTCATCCATTGCTTGTTAGGAACTGAAAGCCAAAAATAAATATTTAGTTTAAAGCTTCTTCAAGAACTGTCATTTTAACAAACAATATTGCAGAGTCACACAAAGCCTTTTGTGTGTGATAAACTATTGTTGAAAATGTAACGTCTTTGTGTGATCCTCATGAGAATTTGTATATTCGTCATTGTCATTTTGAGCTCTATAAAGCCTCAGCATTGATGTAAAATAGTTCTATGGAGGTACTTTAACCCTTCAATTAGGCCTATAGTAAAATAAGGTCCATTTATCTAAAAACTATTCAAACTTCTTCGAAAAAAAGAGTAGACACGTATTTCATTCAAAAACTAAACGACTAAATGTAAACAATACCAAAAGGAGAAAAACATTTACCTTATTTGCAGTCAAAAGATCAAATGATTCCAGACTGGGGCAAACTTCTCATTAGAACGGTTCATGAAGTTGAATGTTGTTGATGAAGCTGAACAGTTTCATCTGCGTTCAACAGATCTACAACGCCGGGCTAAACACAGCCACACTTCCAAACCTGATTTGGTGCAGCTCATCCAAACACCTGTCCTGTATCAGTCACGTGACTTTTTCTCAAAGTGATACACGCACTGATGCAGGGTTTCACCTTTATTGGGTCGACACACAAAACCACTACAACGTGGGACTGCAACACCAGTGCGTAGTGTCCAAGAATTTGAGGAGACTAGTTAGGCAGTCCCCCACCCTCACTCACACTACTACACAGTAAATGGCAAAAATGCACCTTGCCCTCAGTGCCACCCACCATTCAAATACATGAAAGTTTAAAAAACGTCTGTGTTTAGAATTGGTTATAGAGTCTGCCAGTTACCTGCTGTATCATAAAATCAAGTATTTTTCATCCACGCTGATCTCTAGATTTGTCTTTTGTTTTTCCTTGTTCGCACTCTGGACAGAAAAGTGACAAGCAGCCCCTCCAGATAAGACATAGAGGTTTTTTGTTTTTTAATTATTGCTTTTTAAAAATTACTTTTACATGAAATGAGTGGTCTTTCAAACTGTAAAATATATGTATGTATATAATTTTTTTAACAGTACATAATCATTGTGACTCAGCGCCCTCTCCAGCAGATGGTGCCCTTGGTCGCCCAAGGCTGGCCCTGGAGATATTTTCATGCATGCAGGGATGAAAGTAGGCTTAAACAAATGTGTTTCAGTGGATGAAGGTCAATTTAAGCACCAATCAAAAAGGAAATGGTGCACAATCTAATAAAGGGACACAAGCATGTCTCCTGGGTCAGTCACACACATATTTGTCCGTGTAGAAACCACACTCTTCATGTCAGATCACTGCTGTTTTTATTCAAAGCTCTGCTGCTTGATATGGTTTGCACATTTTCAGCTCAGCTAATGCTCTCTTGGAAAAATCATCTTCTACAAGCACACAGACAGATGAAGGCGTATAGAGTGGTGAGTCTTCTGGTGAGGCCTAAAAAACACAAACAAGTGTGTCACAAATCTAAAAAACACAGGACAGGATCAGTCTAAGTTCATAAAATTATCTTATTCCAACAGATTGTCAAAACAATTTTTGAGTCAGTAAATCTGTAGAAGTAATAAAATGCACTCCCCATTTTTTTTTTATTCCTCTCATATACATACACACACACAACAAGAGTACTTTTGCGAGTTTCAGAGTGGTTTCTTGGCAGTAAATATCTCACTGTTGAACCAGAGCCAACAGTTTGTCTTTTAAATATGAAGCAAAGTCACATTTGTGTAAAATGAAAGATTTGAGATTTCATCATGCATTGAGCTTGTCTATTCTACATCAAAGTGCCTCCACCAAAAGCCTTTCCTCTATCACTGCCACAACTGGCAAGACATGGCTGTCCAGATTCGGGAGCTGATTCCTTCCTGGGCTAGATTTGTCGGCCAATCATGTTACAGCGCCGCGACAAGTGCTGTCCAAATTCAGCGACTGCTTCAAATGCAGCCAACGAATACGCCCTTCTTTTTGCCGATTTCAAGGTTTGTTCAGTTGTATCCGTCAATGCCTTCCGTATCCTAAAAAGCATCGCGCCAAACAAAGAGACAACATTGGGTGTGTCCAAATTCCGTGCTGCATTCTTCGAGGGCCACAACCTTTGCAGTCGATGGTTGCCGGGTCCTTTTGAAAAGCTGGTAGACCGGATGTTAACTGTTGTGAATTTGGACAGTCTAAGCCTTCAGATAATTCCGGATGTTACATCAGAGAATTTCCTGTAGCCTGGCACACGTGACGTCTGTCCTGAACGAGAAGAAAAGTGCATCGTAGCGCTCGAGATCCGGTGAGTATTTGGATTTTGTTTTGTTTTATTCTTGGACGAGCTAGATGACACTGTTGTAGGCACAGGTATCCACTGTCTGCAAGGATGAAATGTCATTGAGGAGGAAGGAGCTGCCTGTAAAGTGTACTGTCATGGAGTAACCTGGAGTCATGTGGCAGAGAGAAACTCAGAAAAAATACATTTTTAGTATAAGGAGGTTTTAACTTTTTTTTTATTAAACTTGAAAACATTAATATACTTAGGTGAATATGATAACACAGCACTTTAATGCTACTTTTGATTTCAAATAACAAGGTAAACATGGATAAAAACATTTTCTGCATTAAAAAGGTTAAAATGAACATTTAGAACTATTTGTAGTCTGTTTTTTTTTATAATTATGTCTAAGTTTTTATTCTAAGAAGTGGGTAAGTACTTCCAGAGTTACGGTTACTAAAGTAGATTGTGAGAAATACAAAAATATTTTTTCTAAACTATTTTATGTACTCCACAAACCCAATAATTTACTATAGTAATTCCACATTTTACAACGTTTGCAAGTTGCCAAAAGTATCAATAAACCAGCTAAAGCAAATATGTAATTCCTGTGAGCTTTTCTTAGCTTGAAAACAGTTGCTGCATAACGTTATGTCTCAGCCCGAATGTGCCTGCGACTGCAATACAGCTGTTCTAACTCCAACAAAGACTAAAACAAAATTAAATCAAAATACTTACCGAATCTTGAGCTCCATGATCCGATTCACTACTGTTGGGGACAGACGTCACGTGTGCCAGGCGACAGGAAATTCTCTGATGTAATGTCCAGAATTATCTGAAGGCTAGACCGTCCAAATTCACAACAGTTAACATCCGGTCTACCAGCTTTACAAAAGACCCGGCCAACGTCGACCGTAAAGGCTGCGGCCATGGAAGGATGCAGCACCGAATTTGGACATACCCAATGTCTGAATCTGATGCCCACTGGGAGGGTCTGGACAACGTATTCAGACAGGCCATGTCTGTCTGTCAAAGTTTATGAATGTGAAAGATAAAGAAAACAATGTTTCCAGATTTTTTCTGTTCTGTGTGAACCTACCTGAGCGGTTCCCATCACTGATTGGTGCAGAAGTAAGGAACTCTAAAGATAAAAAGAAAAATCTTGTCATCCTGGCAGCACAAAAATGTTTACTTTCACTAACTCTGAAAATGAATTTATCGTAAAGAATGCCTGCAGTCTTTAGTTATTAGAATGCAGAATTATGTCGAGTTTAGGTCTGGTTTAAAAATGTGGGTGCTGGAGGTCTTGAATAACTGTTTTATTGTATTTTTTAGCTCTTTTTGTCCAGATGATTGGTTGTTTCACAGCAGCAGTTCATATCTGGGTCTTTTGTCAGAGCTATTGACTGTATAAGAGAACTGAACCGACTGACTGTGATGTCATCATTAGAAAATGACTTGTTTTCGGTTACAATGAAATGAAGTCAATTCAGTCGCTAATATGTCTGTCACCATGTTGGAAATAGACGTCCTCAGTGAGCCATGATTGGTCCCCTTTGGTCTGAGTCTACATTTTTATGGCAACAGACCAGGAGAGAGCATATTAGAATGCCACCTCCCTTGCACTGACAGCAGGGTCTCGAGAATCTGTGATTCAAACGCTTGGAACGTTAGATGAGAGGCCTCCTACTTTTTGAGCCATATGTTTTGTCAGTTTATAATTTGAATAACTTACGCTACGGCAAAAATATTACGAAAAAAATAGCAATAAGATGTCAAAAAAGTCGTATTTGAGCAAGAATTCTAAAATTCATCCACTCCCGGATGAGAGGGAAAAAAAACGGATGGTTGGATGGATGGAGCAATTCCATCCTAAATGGATCATTTATATTGAATAAATTCACTATATTTGCACATTTTTATTGTAAAAATAAAATCCATGCATGCAAGTCTTCTTCCACTGCAATAACAGATGCCACAAAAATCAAAGCCCAACTAACAACTCATTTAACTTTTATTTTTGAATCTTTTTGTGTTGTTTTGTTTTTACAGCAAATCCAATTAATTTAAAGATGAACTCCAGGAGGTCAGCAGGATAAGTCTGCATGCCATTGATGACAGTTCTGTTCTCAGCTGAGACAGACAAGAGAGCACTCCGTAGCTCTGCGCTAGGCTGGGGAGAGCTGCATGCAGGACGTTTTTCTGGTGCTGCTGAAATCTCTGGGGATTGAGCAAATTCTAGTCTTTGGAATAAACTCCATTCGAGTTGAAATTAACTTAATCTGAGTGTACATATTAGACCATCAAAAATAACTCTAAATAAAAGTTAGAGTAACTCTTTTCCTAGAGTTGATCTTTTAACTCCATTTTCAGAGTTAATTTTAACACACATTTGTGTTAGGGTTTTAATCCTACCGTGAGTAAAATACAACTCTGGAGTTGAGTTAGTTTTAAGAAACTCCTACCAGAGTTAAAAAATAAACAAAAAACAAATACTTTCAACTCTTTAAATATATTTTTCATGTACAATAAAACAATTATTGTGATATTATTTTGTTTTCTTTATTTTCAAGATGTATGCACACCATCAAAACATTTTTATAAAACAATTTTTGTAATAAAATGTAACAAATTCACAAAAAAAACATTGTGAAAATTGACAAAAAGTTGCCAGTGCATCACATACAAAAAATAATAAACATGGCATTTTACCACACATTCAGAACAGTGAAAATTGCTTTTTAGGATAATAGAAGATGAAGTACAGTACTCATGAAAATACAAGGTTACTTTTAGATACACTTTAGATGTACTTTTAGTACAACTTTCTGACACAACAAAAGAGTGAATCAGATCCATATGACATCTGAGCATCAAAGCATTTGAAATGTCTTAATCTTTCTCTTTCTATGACCCAAATCTTTCTGGGTATGTTTTCAGTCACTTGGAAGGAATGGAAGTGATCATGAAAACAAGTCTCGTGCTGAACCAAAACAAAAAAAACTTTACCACAGTGTAAAATTTTTTAAACAAGTTTGTGGAATTGTGTCCTATTTTGCTGAGTAGCACTGCGTACAAAATGTCCAACTCAATACTCAACCCCATAACACTATACCCATCAGCATGAAGATTCGCTCCTATAACATCTGAAAATTCAAGTATTTCTAGTGAACAATATTTAACTGGACCAGGATAGCATTAAATGACAGACATTCCCAGTGACATGCTACTGCAAGCTGGTGCTTATTTGCAAGTGATACAGTTAAATTTTTGAAGTTCTTCACACATTCTTTAAAAAAAAATCGTGTTTGGCTTCAAATCACAAAGTTCAGATAAGAGGTCAAATTTTTCTGATAAATCTTGGGTAGTGGATCATCAAATAATGTTTTGGAAGCAAGTTCTGTGATGGGCACAGTTCTTTGAAGAGTTTATGATGTTTGCTGATTACGTGCTTTAAATATACTGTCATACCAAAAATAATGTTTACAATGTTCAATAACAAAAGTAGTAAATGCCAATGCAAATCATCCTCTGGTACTACTGTACGTCACCAAAAATGAATGGAATGTTTGTGATGCATTTAGCCCAATTCCATAGCCCCCACAGTCAAGATTAAGGCTTGTTGGCTTGTTTTTATTTTCAAAATAACCATAATTAAAAGTAAATAAACTGTTCAACAAACTTTCTTTACAAATGAAATGTTCAAATATTCAAATAGTAGTCTTATCTCAGATTGGCCACCCCTTCCAAAATATCGTGCATGATGTCCACTGCATAATTTTCAGCACTTTTGAAGTGTGCTTTTCTTCTTTATGCCAAAAAAAAGTTTTGTGTTGATCATCCACCATTTTAAAAATTAATGTGAGTGTTTTCAAAACTGGAATGTATATAAATTTGTCTGTAACAGGAACTTGTTCATAGGTTCCTGTGCTCTTATTTCGTCTGGTATCATACTTGTCTCCAAGGCTTATTTCAACATGATCAACTACACCCCATTTATCCCTAAAGTATTTCTTCCATTTGGTATTTGAGTTTAATTCACAGAAAGGATTATCCAAACTCTTAAAAGGGTTTCTATGGCAGGCCTGGATGGATTGCCAACAGGGAATAAGTTTAATACTTTATCTTTAATATCAGACTGAAAATGTTCCACTAATTCCTCTAAATTCTCAATTGTGGACTTGACAACTGTGTTTGGCACACTGCTCCCCAAAAGCTTGGCTATAACTGAGGCACACATTTGTTTTTCCTGTAGGTAGCTCAGAGGACCTCTGGCAGCGGTGGAGACAAGGACAAAGAGTTCATGACCAGGTGTAAACAACGCATGTGGTCTAATATCGGAATTGGGCCTGTGAATTGGAGCTGGTTGCCATTCCCGGAGAGGAGCAGATCAAAGGCGGTGGAGTCGGTTTGGATTTCTATTCTACATGCGCAAAGTACTTTGTTTATATTTTATTTGCTGTTCGAGTAAAGCGACTGTGGAGTTTTTGGTCTCAACGTACACGAGCAACGATTCAGGCCTGCAACATAGGTTTAAACAAGGGTTTGCCGGCTTTAGTTTTAGTTAACAGATTAGTCCAGTTCAATTCAGACTGAGAATTTTGAATGCACTGTGAGTGTGTGTGTTAATTTTTACAGAAAAGCTGTACAGTATTTTGTATTCTTTGTTCGGTGGGTCATAAACAAAGCATTGTTATTATTTTTTTTTTTCCTAAGATCTTCATCATTAAAAAGAGGGTTATTATGCATTTTAACTTGAGTTGAGACATTTTTTTTTGTTTTTCTTTTACACTCACAGTAACGTATATGCTTCATTGTGCTCCCTATAGTGCCAAAGATCCAACACAAAAAGTTATACTACTTAACATTTAGGTTAACCAAATAAGAGAACACAAACCTAGAGCCCACTCATTTACTACACGAGTATAGAAGGGCTACTAATTGATTTTTTTTAATATAAACACATTTTAATAAGGACTATGTCAAAATCATGCTAAGAAAAACACAACAAAAAACATTTTTTGCAAAGTTACTGTCCATTGGTTGATTCCCCCAGAATCACTTGTGTCACTACTCAGAATGCCTGAGAGTGATAGCATATCAGTGACACTTGGGGAGCTTGGCCTTTCACATTCTTGCGGCACAGTCAAATCTGAAGCTTAAAAAAAAAAAAGAGAAGAGCAATGAAATATGGGTCAACGGTGACACAGTGGTTAGCACTCTTGCTTGTTAACGTATACATTTTTCCTGTCTGCGGCTCGGTATCAATCGGCCCTCAGACTGGTACAGGTTCGCAGCCCGGGTGTTTGGGACTTGGGATTTATTAGGAACAGGAAGCACGTCAAAAAATTCCGAGTTGGGGTTACCTCGAACATAAAAAAATATTGATATCAAAATATCGGCCGATACCAATACTGGCACCGATATATCACCTATCCTGTGCAGCGTGAACCCTGCCTTTGCCCACGAGTGGTCGGGCTAGGCTCCAGCAGCCCCGTGACCCCAAAAGGGACAAAACAGAATGGTCTGGCACAACAAGTTTTATACCTGCGTCTATTAAGCCACATATTTTTAGCTTTCAAAATATGTGTGGCCAAGATAAAAGTTTAGCACTGGATATTGCATATCGTTTGCATAAATCAAAATAATAAATTTAACTAGGTTGTAAAAGAGAGATGATCTACGATTCATTTGTTATCGTCTATACAAATTTGGGGAAGCAGCTGTGCAGTATTCTGCAGCAGGATTACTTAAATTTTATTTTGATTTCTAGAACGATCTAATGGAGTAAATAAAAATATATCAAATAAATATTGTACAGGTTTTTGTTAAAATTTGTAAGGTTACCTTTTATTATTTATAAAATTTTATTTAAAAAGTGTTTAGCAGTCAGTTGTGCCGGTCTAAACCCATAAACCAGAAGTCACTTAACATAGTAGCGGTGAGACTGCCATTTTGTGTGATGTCAGGTTTAAAGGGTCTATAGAATCCCAAAATAAAATCTTAAATTATAATGTTTGCTTAACCGGTGTAAGAGTCACATACTCTGTCTGGTCTGAACAGCCAAAGGTCTGTGATGATTCTTCAGATGACGGTTCAGAGATGAAATGAAAGGAAACGATTTACAATTGCTTCCAAAGGATAATATTTTACATTGACAGATGGCATCATATTCTCTTTTTTTTTTTCTTGTGAGCAATTATGTAAAATTCAGAAAAAATATTTGCATTAAAATATAAACGTTTTGAAAGCCATACCATTAGGGGGGTGGGAGGACAAACTTCCTTAGATGTTGCAACTTCTGGAAAAACATCTTCATCAACCTCGACACCCTGGTCATCTGTGACCTTTAGTGTTGTAGTCTCTGGTATCAGGAATTTCTGCTGAACTAACTATATCAGAACAACAACAAAAAAGACTTTTAAAAAGCAAACAAAAAAAAAGAGAAAAGAAAAAAAAAACGCTATATTTATAGCTTAATTTTAAACATTCTTACCTGCACTAAGAAAATCAGAGAATCATGCCTTTTGAAGTTTGATGTACTTCTTCTTTCCTCTGCAGTTTACTTTTACCAACATGATGACCTGGAATAAAAGAAACTTTGCTTAATTGTGGCATGAGTGATGGAAGATGAACATATTTAACCATGGACCCCCACCTCGTTTCCCAAAATGAACAAACACAAAACAAATTTGTTTAGTTAAATTTGAAAGCCTTGAAGAAAATTGTTATTGGGTTCTCCAGGGTTAATCTCAAATTTATTCAATTTCCATGATTACATCGTAATAATTTATCATAGCTGTTCAAACCATTACCGTCAACTTCTCTATCTAACATGAAATCAATTCAAATGGGACAGTACGTACATAATGCACACGTTGAAACAGGCATTGTGTAGAATATTGTTACCAAAGCAGCTCTCTGCTATCACTGTATTTAAGGAGAACCCACATTAAGCGATTCCATTTCAACCCCTATAGCTAAATACCTAGCTTTGAGCAGACAGAACACCGCACATTTCAATGTTAAAATCAAAAAATAATTGAGTGGTTAAACGCAAAATCACGGTCGCTTTTGTCCTATTAGTAGGTTTTTCTACATCACGTTTTCATCCAAGTCTAACGTGATCGAAAGATCACTTTCACAGGATGATAATAAATAAGAATGAATTAGCTAAATACGCTAACATGTGCCAAGTAAATGCTGCAAATAAAGGGAAAACCAAAACGTTACCCTAAAAATGTATATGCATAAAACTTTACACAATGATTCATTTATTTAACCATTTTTTTGTTGTTGTTGTTGCTGCTTTACTTGCCTGACATTGAAGTTCCATTGCTCAGAATGAAGTTCTGAAGCTGAAAATTTGCATGTGCTGCAAGGAGTCCTGCTGGCTGGACATGCCCTGACAGAGCTCTGTCTGCCGATCACACCAGGTCCACCCAACAACGAACTTCACAGTTTGTTAGTGGAGGGTTCCTGAACACCCACGAATGAACTCTAAAATGTGACAACACTAAAGAGTAAATTTAACACATAATATAGTCACATTTATAAAATAAACTCCTGAAATCCAACTCTTTCACATTTTCTGCCAAACTTTCCTGCTCTGGAAATTTGCTGTGTAGTTTTTTATGGTCATGAAACCTTTTTAATGTCTTGCAAATGATATTTTCCAGAATCCTGTTGTTAAGCTGCCAGAAATGAGATACTGCAGCTTAGTGCGGTCTCACTCTGGCCTCTGTCGCTCAACATTGTCACAAAACTTTGTTACCTTTGCCAGACAAAACTGTTGGAAGGGTGAAAGTGCCAAACAAGTCATTTTCTCTCAGACAGGCTAGCTAGCTTTGGAGTTGGCCTGCCTTTTTTTGACGATGGCCAATTTTTCTGAAAAAGTCCACAACTAACTGAACTTCTATTGATAACTGCAAAACAGCGAGTAATTCAAATAAAAATAAAGTGCAGCTCCTGCCTACGGTCTGAAACAAAGTAGCCTACAGAAGAATTCGCTTTTGGTAGTGCGAGCTTTGAACATCCAATCAGAGGCGATTATGTCATCATATGCCCTCATGAATTTACAGACTCTAACTCAAATTCTGATAGGTTAAATCAACGTCGATGCGTTTAATGAATGGCTATGGTTTAATCTGCAGTGTTTTTATGGGAAGTCGCAGGAAGTGAGGACGGAAGAACTGACTGTATGATTGTAAAGAAAACTTTTATGGCTTCTCGCAGCACCCAGCATACTCTCCATCTTGGTTTAGGCTCCGGCTGTGTCCAACGATACTGTTTCATACAGACCTGCAAAAAAGAAAAATGAATGCAACAGTAATCTCAGCTGAATATTTTTTAAAAACTGTTTTGAATTTTATAAGTGCTTGGATATTTAGCTAAGAAAAGGTCATGTATTATCCCTTAATGACAAGGAGAAATACATAAAAAATATAATTAAAATAGAAATAGAAAAATAAATAAAAAATATAGTTAGAGTGGGACTTGAAGACATTCAACCCGAGCAAACTTAAATCTATACTGCACATCCTAATATTTTTAATAAGTAACAGAATGTAATAACAAAGGTAAGAACAATGACAGACTTTTATCTTGGGGTGGTCTTTTTTATCCTTAAAAAATAAAAAAATACTGCTAAGTCTCATGGTTTGTTACATTTGTAATGTCCTTCATAAAATAACATCCATTGAAATAAAAAAAATAAACTACGCTGTATGTTCTCAACTGTCGCATTGATCGTCTGCAGCCTGGAGTTCTATACTCTGATGGATTTAAGCCGGTTCAACAACTTAAACATAAAAAAGGGCCTTGAACTACAATCTACTTATGTGGTAAAATATCAGTAATGTTGCAAACATCTGTATTACCAAACAACAGCACACACTCTATATATCATATAAGTTAAGACTTTACTTACCGTAACTTGAATTCTGAAGTTTTATCCTAACTTCTCTGTGGCTTCTATCCTAACTCTGTTCTTGATTAGCTGCAGCTTTTGATTGCGACTTTCAAAGAAAATAGGAAGCAAAATCCAAAAGTGTTAAATCATCCAAATTTATTTGGAAATGGAGAAGATCTGGAGACCATTTTCTCTGCAACCATCTCACATGATCTGCCACCCTTTGTCCTGCAGGAATGCAGGGGGGGTCACCAGAACGAACGCTTACAGCACGAACGCTTACTGTCAGGGTTGAGGACACAAATGCAGACGGCAATGGTAACTGCAAAATCTCTCATTTATTTGAATAAAGTTCTTGAAAAACTGAACACAAACTCACGAAGGTACAAAAATTACCTGACAACCAGTGCAAGGGAGACGAGGACTTATAACCAGGAGGAGAGGATGAGATAAGTGCAAACAGGGAGAGAACACATATTAGGAGGGAAGTGTCAAGAGACCTGAAAGAGCAGTAGTGAAACACAGGAAGTACAACCAACAACAAAAAAAACAGGAAGTGAACACCAAACACAACAAACAACCAATGTCCTGGGTCCATAACCCCACACTTACAGCACAAACGCTTACAGCACAAACTCTGACGACACAAACTCTGACAGCACGAACGCTTACAGCACGAACGTTTACAGCACAAACATTCGGACGTCTTCACCCCAGAAGCATTCTTAACCAATAGCATTGATCCAGGCATCCCTTCTCTCATTCATGCTAATGCTAACTCCTGTCCCTGCATTCCTCAGGCCCGGAACAAGAAACTTCTAAGTAAACAATGAAAAATGTCATTTTAAAATATAAAACTTATTTTAAAAAACATGTAAATGAAATACAAGCAAATTAAAAGCATTATTTAAACATTCTATAAAAGAAACTTACAAATAAAATCACAATGAAAACTTGTTTTTTTCTAAAAATATATAAGCTTTTATGAAAATAAAAGTTTTTTGATGCAGATATTGATGCATGCACCAACATCAAGACAAATTCCATGTATGGGTAAAGTCATACTTGGCAATAAAACTTTTTCTGATAAAATATTTCATTTAAAATAGCAAGTAGCGTCTTCTTTGCGTCATAAATAGTTTACATATGACAACAAAAAACAAAACTATGTAACATATCAGTTTAACAAAGTAAATTTTGAGATAAGTTTAAATAAGATTTTCTTCTCAATGAAGCATTAGAAAAGCAAACTATTATAACAAACAGAAAACAAGATGACTGCCGCATGTTTGCCAAAAGTGGCTCGGATTTGAATTGTGATTGTGGCCCATGCTTTTATTTTAACTGGTGTCCATTTGCTTGGATGGGCCACACTTCAGCCAAATGAGCCCCACGTCTGTCTGCTATCTGGGGGAGGTGCTTTCAGGGACTGCATGGAACTTCCACACTTGTGCGCTTTCATTAAGAGCTCACTATTGCTGCATTCACTGCTAATTTCTACCATTTGCTCACACTGATCTCAGCCAATTCAAACTCATACTTGTTGCACCATGTCTTTGTTTTAAATGACACAGACTCACAACTACAACTGACTAATTTGTAAGGTCATACAATAAGACAAAACGTTGCACATTTTTCCATGTATGCATGTTTTTTATATGCATGACATAAAAAAAAAACATTCAAGAATTATTTTATTGTTTATCACTAGTTTTAATCTTTATGGAAACAGACTGCATTAAATAAAAAAATAGGGGGTATACTCACAAAAAAGAAACCGTTCAGACTGATCAATATTTTCCATTCCATATTCTGTACACATGTTCCTGTACATTATTCCAGACACTTGGTTGTGGCGGTTCATTCTTATTTCTCATTTTGTCTTGTTTATTAATAACTTCATAACGAGTTGTGCTGGTTTTCGTGTTATGGTTTTTTCATGTTTTATATGGTTGTAATCCCTCTTTAGGCTAGGTGTTTGGCTTCGCAGAGCATGAAGTCTCAGAAGTGCAACAACAGTTAGATGATTTTAAAGTAGCACTAATGACAGTTTTACAAGTTCATGACACTTGGACACACCACTCATATAGTTTAAAGATACAAACGTAATAATTTAAAACAAATAAAATAGCTCAAAAGTTTGATATAACCAATAACTTTTCTTGGTGCAGCGCCCCTCCTTACCTAACAGTAGCTGCTGTTTGAGCTAGGGGGTGGGGGTGGGGGGTTGGTGTTGCCGCTGCTGGTGCTTCTTTAAAACTTAAAGGATGAAAAGCAGCAAAACAGGCCCTCAGGTACAGCTTCAAGGAGAAAAAAGGGAAGGTAGAGGAGGAAAAACTGGCTCATGGTGATGCAGCGGTTAGTGCCTCAGCCTCCCAATACGGTTGCTAGTTTGAGTCTTGCTTAGGGATCTATTCTTTTTTAAACATAACTGTTATGCAGCACATGCTGCCCTTAAGACCCAAATTATTCTTTGATATGCCTTTGTATTTTTCTAACAGAACCCCAATTAAGAAAATTAACTACTGTGGTAATAAGAACCAAAATGTAATATCTTAAGACTTTAACCTCTTAAGTTTTCTTATTTAAGCTATTTTTGTTGTTTCACATTTGAGGATGTACAAGAATTTCCCTTCACCCACCGCTGATCTGGTCCAGCTCCACGCTGAAGTCAGAGAACTCATGCCGTTTGCTGACAGAGCAGACGTGGGTACCAAAGTCCACTGATCGAACTTGCAGGATGAACAGCTGGATTTTGCCAGGCTGATAGCTGATGGAGTATCCGGTACTGCAATTCTGGAAGGCTTTATGTTTGATGTAGTGACACAGCAGTCTGCTGTTTGGACTCCTCCACTGGACAGACAGCTCTGACACCGAAGCCCGGTCTTCATAGTGATATGAACAGGGCAAAGAAATGCCCTGGCCGGGCTGACAAAACACTCTCATCATTCCACCTGCAGACAAAAACTGAAGATGAAGCAGCCTTAGCTCACAGAATATCTGGTTAAAGCTTAAAAAAATATTGATGTACAGTACCTATTGTTTTTTCAATTCTCTAATTACTGCGAAGATTTATAGAGCAAGAAGTGTCAATCTGTATGGAAGCATATTGCATTCAATAAAAAGTGGGTGTTCTTAATTCAAATGTTTGTGTTTTGTGATTTATTTATTTATTTTCACATTTTACCCAGAACCATTTTCTTTCACATTTACTGAAACATCCATCCATCTTCACAATCCACTGAATTCTTTTCGGGGTCCCAGGGTTGGTGGAGCCATCCCAGCTTTTGTTGGGCAAAGTCTGTTGCAGGGCTGCAATTTTGCAAACTCCAATTAGCTACAAACGTGTTATTGGACTGTGGGAGAAAGCTGGAGTGTTCAGAGAAAACCCACACATGCTCAGGGAGCACATACAAACTTCAAACAGAAAAGTCCCAGCTCGTATTTGAACCACGGCCTGCTTTCTGTGAGGCAAAAGCACTAGTCATTGCATCACTGACCAGTCCTTCTTGCTGGTCCAGATTGTGTCATGCAGCTGAGAAGTTGTGCAAGAAGGACTTTTAAAATCTGAGTCAACTTACCTGCTGCAGTCAGGTGAAACAGAACCAGTCCAAAGTACAGTGCCACCATTCGACTCTGCTCCACAGCACTCGTGCACATTTGGAGACAGCTCCTCTTTTCACTTCCCAAAGCCTACTGTAGGAGCACAAATGACTTTGGGCTTCAACAAAGGCTGACCTGCTCTCACTTTTGTTTTCAAAAGCCTGAGTCAGTTTACAAGCTTTGACTGAACCAGTTCATTCCTGCTGTCCTCCTCCGTCATGTCTGTGTGAGCGTGACAGACAAAAAATGGGGCTCTTAGCTAAAGAGACTGCTTCTTTATCCGTGCAATTTCTGTTGCAAGGCTGTCAGTTCAACCTGTGCACACAGAGCAGGTCATTGAAGTCAGCAGCCAGTTTCAAAGAATACTGAAGAGTCACGTAGAAAGATCAAGTTACTTTAATACCAGTATTAATCGACTAGATCTAAACATTAAGTTGAAAAACTAGATTTTTTTCTTTTTGGTCATGAAACGATTGGGTCTTTAAAGGCTTTGCATATGAGGATTTATAGCTTAGGTTTTTAAAAAAGACTTTGTTTTGAACACTTTCAACACTTAATACCCTCCACGTTTGCCATGAAAAGTAAAGAAACAAAAACAAATAATTTAAATTAGAAACAGCTGGCTCGAAACTCACATCAAAATTATATAAACAGGAAAAACGAACCCCTCCTCAGTTTGGCTGTCAGTGAAGGAGGGGGCGTGGCTAAGACGCCGTGCTGCAGGGCTGCGGTGAGTAAGTTTGTGTATGTGCATGTATGCGGAGAACAAGTGATGACCAAGTGTGCACCCGAGGTCAAAACGGCAAGAAAGGAGTCAAATGAGTAGAGAATCAGGGTTTAAAAACGGCAGAATTTGTCTATGGAATGAGTGTGCGCGCTTGCATGTAGGTGTGCGTGAATGTGGATGTGCTGCCTGCGCTCCGCTCAGACAGGGGGACGGAGCTCCTCCGTCACAATAATACATAAAAAAAAGAAAAGAATTTTTAAAAAAGTAGTAAAGATGTAATCATTAAAATTAAGATTTAAAGAAAGTTAAAAAAAAGTTAATTTAAATCAAGCATAGATGAACAGTGCAGATGTAAACATTTGAATACAAATGAATCAACTACAGCTGAGACCAGGTGGGTCTTCAACCTGGATTTAAACACAATGTGTTTCAGCTGATCTAGGGCTTTCTCTATGTCTATGGTAACTAATGGTGTTGTTCTTTATAACCTGGGCCAGAGGGAGCATCTAGTTAATTATTTAACATTTCTAAACAATGGGAGAATCAGCCCCTTAAGATTACACATCTAGTTTTGGAGAGGTTCCTCATTAAGTAGATAACAACTGAAAAAAGACAGAATATTGAGGACAAACGGCCTTTCTCCGGTTGAGAACCATGGCCTCAGACTTAGCAGTGCTGACCCTCATCCCAGCTGCTTCACACTCGGCTGCAAACAGTTCCAACACATGCTGGAGGTCCTGGCTTGATGAAGCCAACAGGACAACATCAACTGCAAAGAGCAGAGAGGAAATCCTGTGGTTCCCAAACCAGACCCCCTCCGGCCTCTGGCTGCACCTAGAAATTCTGTTCATAAAGACTATGAACAGAACTGGTGATAAAGGGCAGCCCTGCCGGAGTCCAACATGCACCAGGAATAGGTCTGACTTACTGCTGGCTAAGCGAACCAAGCTCCTGCTCTGGTCATACAGAGACCGAACAGTCCTGAGTAAGGCTTTCTAGACCCCATACTCCCAGAGCACCCTCCACAGGACACCACGGGGCACACGGTCGAACGCCTTCTCCAAATCCACAAAACACATATGGACAGGATGAGCGAACTCCCACGAACCCTTTAGCACTCTAGAGAGGGTGTACAGCTGGTCCACAATTCCACGACTAGGACAGAAACCGCACTGTTCTTGGATCTGAGGTTCTACTATCAGACGGACTCTCCTCTCGCGTACCATTGGCATAGACTTTCCCAGGGAGGCTGAGGAGTGTGATTCCACAGTAGTTGGAACACACCCCTTCTTGAAAAGGGGAACCACCACCCCTGTCTGCCAGTCCATAGGTACAGTTCCTGACTGTCATGCGATGTTGCAGAGACGTGTCAGCCAAGACACTCCCACTGCATCCAGAGACTCGAGGTACTTAGGGCGGATCTTCTCCACTCCCGGTGCCTTGCCAACAAGGGGCTTGTTGACTACCTCGGTGACTTTACCTTGGGTAATCGACAGCCCCACCCTAAAGTTCTCAGTCTCTGCTTCCTCAACAGAAGGCGTGTCAGTGGGATGGAGGAGATCCTCAAAATATTCCTTCCACTGCCCAACAATGTCCCAAGTTGAAGTCAGCAGCTCCCCCCCTGCACTTAAAATGGTGCTCGTAGAAAACTGCTTCCCCCTCCTGAGGCGCCGGACAGTTTGCCAGAACCTCTTTGAGCCCAACCGAAAGTGTCCTTCTCCATAGCCTCCCCAAACTCCTCCCAGGACCGAGTTTTTTGTTTTTTTTTACTTGTCCTGTTCAACAGCTGAGCAAACAGATACTCTTACTCTTACAATTGGGGATTTTTAAATCATAGGGAAGACAAAATGTATATTAGTATAAGCTCCTTTTGTAATTTAAACTAAACTTTATTTATATTAATTTTGTTTGTGTTCTTTTTGTTGGACCAGATCGAAAAAGAAAAGGGGGAAAATAGAGAGTTGTGGGGGCGGGTCGCAAAAGAAAAGAGAAAAAGAGTGGCTTATAGAAGTTAGAGGATAACTACATGGAAGGGAGGGTAGAGTCATAAAACTACAGGAAACAAAATGCTGGAAGCTTATACCCATTACAATCATGAGTGTTGGTCTAAAATGGGCGGAGCCTGTCCACACATTCAGTTGTTACAAGCATACCTGCTGGCTCCAAGAGTCCATCATCCACTTCAGCTTAACATGTGGCTGAAGTGGATCATGGAATGTAAAAAGGAGGAGGGAGAACTCCCAGCCATCCCCGCACCAAGACCCCTGCTGAAGCAGCAGGGGCAACCCCACCAACACCCGTATTGTGGGGCCGATGGAGAAGATCTGCTCGCTCGGCAGTCCGGCCAAGCACCCAGACCAGGGCCCACCACACGAGCCCCCAAAACCTAAGAGCAGTGAGATATGGAGTGCAAGCCCTAGCCCAACCAGAAGAGCAGCCCTCCCACAATGCCAGGGGGCCCAGCACGGGGCCCCACCCATGAGAACCCCACCACCCCAGACAAGCCACCCACCACCACCCAGGAGTTCTGGGCATCCCCCCACCCCAGCGTCGGGTACAAGCCAGAGCGCACCAATGGAGACCCGCCCCAAAGCTGCAGGCAACCGCAGGAGATCCAGGAAAGAGCATGGCCAGGGTCAGCCTAAAGGAGGGATGACCAAAAGAAGTAGGGGTCTCTGAAAGGTGTTAAGAACATAGCCCGACCAGGCTCTCCCAATGTTGGAATTAAGAGTAGGCCCAGCACCCAAGGACAAAGACCAGAACCCGCATCATAAAAACACGGACACCCTCCAGGTTCAGATAGTATGTGATCGCATGCTCATGGTCTTTGCCAGAGGTTTAAGGGATCCCTCTCCCTGTGGGAGAGTGGGCCACCTCACCTGCTGTGGGTTTTGAGCTGTAATTCAGTGAAAATAGGATTAGTCTTAGTATCGCTTGTGTTTTCATTCTCAACCACACACACCCTTTCACTCATACAATAACATACACACGTGGACAAAATTGTTGGTACCCCTGAGTTAAAGAAGGAAAAACCCACAATTCTCACTGAAATCACTTGAAACTTACAAAAATAACAATAAATAAAAATTTATGGAAAATTAAATAATCAAAATCAGCCATCACGTTTGAATTGCTGATTAACATAATTATCTAAAAAAACAAACTAATGAAACAGGCCTGGACAAAAATGATGGTACCTCTATAAAAGATTGAAAACTATGTGACCAGACTGACATGATTAACTCAGGTGTGTCCTTTAATTGACATCACAGGTGTTACCAAACTCATAATCAGTCAGTCTGCCTGTTTAAAGGGAGACAAGTAGTCACTCTGCTGTTTGGTGAAAAGGTGTGTACCACACTGAACATGGACAACAGAAAGCGAAGGAGAGAATTGTCCCAGGACATCCGAAAAAAAATTATAGATAAACATCTTAAAGGTAAAGGCTATAAGACCATCTCTAAACAGCTTGAACTTCCTGTGACAACAGTGGCTCATATTATTCAGAAGTTCAAGACCCACGGGACAGTAGCCAACCTCTCTGGACGTGGCCGCAAGAGGAAAATTGATGACAAATTGAAGAGACGGATCGTTCGAATTGTATCCAAAGAGCCCAGAACAACCTCCAAAGAAATTAAAGGTGAACTCCAAGGCCAAGGTACATCAGTGTCAGATCGCACCATTCGTCGTTGTTTGAGCCAAAGTGGACTTCATGGGAGACGACCAAGGAGGACACCACTGCTGAAAAACAATCCTAAAAACGCCAGACTGGAATTTGCAAAAATGCATGTTGACAAGCCCCAAAGCTTCTGGGAGAATGTCCTTTGGACAGATGAGACCAAACTGGAGCTTTTTGTTAAGGCACATCAACTCTATGTTCATAGACTCAAAAACCAAGCATACGAAGAAAAGAACACTGTCCCTACGGTGAAACATGGAGGAGGCTCAGTCATGTTTTGGGGCTGCTTTGCTGCATCTGGCACAGGGTGTCTTGAATGTGTGCAAGGTACAATGAAATCTGTAGACTATCAAGGCATTCTGGAGAGAAATGTGCTGCCTTGTGTCAGAAAGCTTGGTCTCAGTCGCAGGTCATGGGTCCTCCAACAGGACAACGATCCAAAACACACAGCCAAAAACACCCAAGAATGGCTGAGAGAAAAGCGTTGGACTATTCTAAAGTGGCCTTCCATGAGCCCAGATCTGAATCCCATTGAACATCTGTGGAAGGAGCTGAAACATGCCATTTGGAGAAGACACCCATCAAACCTGAGACAACTGGAGCAGTTTGCTCATGAGGAGTGGACCAAAATACCTGTTGACAGCTGCAGAACGCTCATTGACAAATACAGAAATCGCTTCATTGCAGTGATTGCCTCAAAAGGTTGTGCAACAAAATATGAAGTTATGGGTACCATCATTTTTGTCCAGGCCTGTTTCATTAGTTTGTTTTTTTAAATAATTATGTTAATCAGCAATTCAAAAGTGATGGCTGATTTTGATTATTTAATTTTCAATAAATTTTTATTTACTCTTACTTTTATAAGTTTCAAGTGATTTCAGTGAGAATTGTGGGTTTTTCCTTCTTTAACTGAGGGGTACCAACAATTTTGTCCACGTGTGTAATATAAATGTTGAAATAGTTGTAGATTGTCTCCTAAGTCATTCTCCTAATGGCACATAGACATGAATGTGACAGGAACTAACCAAAAAAGAAACGACTGTACAGTGGACATAAACTGTATTAAATCAGGAAGTACAAATATATATATATATATAGCACCGCTTCGGCGTGTCCTAAGTTTTTTTTTTCTTTGCCATTTCTCTGAGCTTTTTCTCTTTGCCTCTTCGTTTGGTCCTCTTCTGCTGGCTGTCCCCCTCTGTTGAGGATGTGTTAGATGAGTCAGACGCAGCTTCTGAGGAGGAATAAGCTGAGTTGACAGTGGAGATATCTGATATAGAGATAGAGTGGAGATATCTTGTCCCATCCCTGCACACAGAGGGTAAAAAATATCACATTGGCTATGTCCGAAGATCAGGGGGTGTCCTGAACAGGACAGCGAAGGATACAGGTAAGCAGCTCCTGGACTGTAAACAAGGAGAGGAGATCGCCGCTGCATACGCCCTTCGCTTCAGGACGCTAGCCGCCCAGCTGGAGTAGACCTCAAGACGGTGTTCCGCAGTGGACTTGATCCAGGCTGCAACGTGAGAGCGCTTGCTGGGATAAGGACATGGACTTGGATCAGCTTATTACGCTTTCTGCCTGGACAATCCCTTGAGGACCAGAAAACCTAACGGCAGAGCAGTGAGCCGCTAGTTGCACGTGCACGGTATGAGCTCGCATTCCCGGAAAACCCATGCAGCTGGGATCCACGCGCCTGTCACCAGGGGAAAGAAGCTGGCGCATGCGGCAGAAGCTGTGTATATACTGTGGCCACCCGGGTCATCTGCAAGCTTCCTGCCCATATCGTCCGTCTACATGATCCTTCCAGTCTGTTCTAGGGTTCCAGCTGCCTTTCTTCTACTGGTCTGGAGGTCCCACGGAATTGCCAGCTGTGGACGACTGCTACAGGCGCAGCAAGGAAACCTGGGTGGCAGCACATACCCAACTTCGTTATGCCGTCAGACGATTTCAAACCTCTTCTTATCGGCACCGTCAGGCTGGCCCTGATCTCCAACCTGGCCAGTGGGTATAGTTGTTTACACATTACCTCCGACTTAAGCTGCCATGCCGGCAACTCAGTCCAAGGCACGTGGGACCCTTTCAAATCATTAAATGCATCACGCCTGTGTCCTTCCGTCTCGCCTTACGACCAGAATACTGCATATCTCCTACCTTCCACCTCTCTCTGCTCAAGTCTGCCTGTACACCTCTAGCCAGACCATCACTCGCAGAGTCTGTCAACACCACGGTGCCCCCTTTGATAGTGGATGGCGAGGAGGCCTATCTTGTTAACGAAATCCTAGATTCTCTGCGGCGGGGTAGTCGGCTCCAATATTTTGTGTACTGGGAGGGCAATGGCCCTCTACTTGCTCTACTTCATTAAAACGTCTGCATATGGATCCAAACGCCTCGGCCTCCTCATTATAATATTATTATTAGAACAAATATTATCATTAATTTATGTATTTATTTTCAACGTGAACAGAACAAAAGCCAGGCTAGCAGAAAAATATCATCCTGATCCAAACAGCAGCAAAAAATGTGAATAGTGTTGTCAGCAAGCTAATAAACGGGATTCATCGGACATGTCCAAAATCAGAGTGGGGTTAGTTAATTCATAACTCCAATTAAAATACATAAAAATTTATCTAGAGGCAACCACAAGTTATTGATGTTTTAGGTTTATTTTAAAATGATGACGTGTTGCACAAATTGATCTACGTAAACTACCATTATTAACACCTCTCCCCCTGCCTCCCGGGCATTTTTGGTTTTACCCTCCTGCTCGTTGGAGATGGTTGGAAGGAGCACCAAGAGACAGACTGAACTGGAATTGGCAGAGTTAAGGGGAAAATGTTCTTCATTTGGTTTTAACAGTTTAAAGTTGACCAGTGTTCAGTAAGTTCAAAATGTATTTGCACATGATGGCATTATCTTTTCTTAGAACATATTCATAAGTTGCATGAGTATCCTACAATTACGGGAGCTAACTTGGCTGATGCTTGCTAGGGGCTAAAAATGTTATGGCTGGAGTCAGAGAGGATACCCAGGATCAGAAAGAACTCGAATCCAGGACGTAATCGGAAACAAAGTTTAGACCAGAAAACCAGGAAGATTGCAGGTGTCAGGGCTCGCCCAGATACTCCCTCCTCCGACCCACACTCAGCGGAATATTGAGTGCCTGTCAGATTACACTGCTTCTGGTCCATGGTTCACCCAGGTGTCTCTCGTTGTGTCATCAGGCACCTTCAATACAAGCTTTGCTGTGTCATCCTATCCTTGCATATTCTTGTATTTGCAATCCTGCTGTACAGTCTAAGCGGTCGTTGTTTTCCTGCCTTTGGTTGCCGACCCGTGCCTGTTTTCTCGTCTCCGGTCTTCTCCTATGGTCTGCTTGATGTATGACTTTTCCTCTGCTTGCTCCTTATGCTTATTAAAGCTGGTTGAGACGACCTGATCCCAGCTGCATGGGCTCCGCATCAAACCCCTTCATGAGAAAAACCATCAAAGACTCAGTTACGTCGCCCGGATTGGCATTACCAGGGCCGCAATCTGG
The DNA here is from genome assembly GCA_016861445.1 of Oryzias woworae. Lineage (NCBI taxonomy): Eukaryota > Metazoa > Chordata > Actinopteri > Beloniformes > Adrianichthyidae > Oryzias > Oryzias woworae. Next base: position 6,834,941 of record BOLG01000197.1, on the reverse strand, counting down.
AGCCAGGCCTGTGGGCCGGGGCTCGTCCCATGGGCCTTGATTGGGTAAAACCTGAAGTATTGACGTGGCATCACTCCTCAGTGGGTCCACCTCCTGCAGGAGAGCTCAGAGGGGACAATGCAATGTCGTTTGGGTGGCAATCGAAGGTGAGTGCCGAAGCGGCCTAAACCCCTGTCATGGAACTTGGCTAACAGGCACTCCCACTCATTTTTTTTTTTTTCTTGCATGATTGTAGCTTTTTTATGCATGCACGTTGTAGTAATGACAGTTTATGTAGGTACAAAACAGTGTTACAAAAGCAATAACCATTGAACATGAAGACAATATTATTCTATTAAATCAATATAACTGTATTACAGTTTTGGATATCATGATTTTTACTCATATTGATATCTTGCGTTAACATTTTACTTTTTTATTATTATTTATTATTATTTTTTATTATTGTTTCAAGATTGATATGTTTGAACCAATTACTGAGTATTATTTTCCCTTTTAGTGAACATGGGACAGTCCAGCAGCACAGGCCAGGCATTGTAAGATTCTGCTGGAGATGTATATGAAGCCAAAACCCAACCAAGAGGCTGTCCGACAAGTACTTGACCTTCAGTTTCAATCAAGAAGAGCCAGTGATGTTCTGAAAGAAGAGGATAGGCCAACCAAGAATCTGGAGGCATTTCCCTGTTCAACAAGATCCACAATGTAAGCGGGGTGTTTTTTGTCTTTAATACAAAGTAAGTACTGCTGAATGTTTTAAAGTTTTTTTTTTTCACCTTAGTTGATGAATGAGCTGTGATAGATCCTGGATAAAGGCAACAGCAACTTTGTACATGAAGTATAGCAGAAATGGGAGAATTTCTGCTCCATGGTGAAGTTTTAGGGTGTATGGAAGAAAGCGTTGAAGCCACCCATGAACCAGGATGATGGTGAGGTATTCTCATGTCATCATTACAACATTTAGTTTAGTTCAAATTGTTTTTTGTTTTTTTTAGTAATACTAATTAATTAAACAGACAAAAATATGTTACCCCTCCAAACTAAAAGCTGATTTCTTTTGTTCCAGTGGATAATACCAAAACCCTGTTCAGGACACCCCCTGATCTTTTTTCTGACCAAGAAGCTGAGACATACCAGTGAGGCATTACTTCACTTTCTTCTGGTAAGCTTGTGTTCATATTAAGTTAATTTACTTGTGTAAGTTGGTCTTTTATCTTGTAATCGTACGAGGGAAGTTAACATGTGGAGTTTTTAATGCATCTCAGTTACTAAATATACCGTAGCTATTGTGGAAGTCGACACTGAAATGTTTTTAGAATGAAAATTATAAAAACTGACAAATTAATTTTAACATTTTTTGAACAAATGCCAACAAATTTCACAGCAGTAATAATCAAGCAAACTTTAAAACTATGTTTTAAGTTTTTTTTTTTTTTTTTTTTTCATCTTTAGCATGTTTAATTTACCTTAAAATCATATATATTTTTCCTCTTTTGCTTAGAAGATGCATTTGATTTTATTTGATGAGTTGTTTCTGCTTTAATACTTTATCCTAAAGGATTTCTTAACTGTATTTTTCTTCTCCAGCCAACATAAGATCCATCTGAATTACTGCAGAGGAGATCTCTCATCAGCCCCAATTTACTCTTTAATGGATCCTGGGGTCTTGTGGTATTTGGAACAAATGCCATCACCATTTTTGCCAAAGAAGAACTCAGTTAAGGTTTACTTTTTTGATGGCACTTTACTAAACCCTGCACCTCAGCTACCCAAACTATTTGGCTACACTTCTGTCTGTGATACAGACTGAAGTGGTAAAAGACAAGGCTCATTTAAAAATGTCATTGCAGTGTGGAAGAGTTTCTGTAAGAAGTAAAGCTGTTTAGGTCAGGCTTGTGAATTATATTCTTATGTGCTGATTATTTTCACTTGACCTATAATATATTTAATAGATGTCAAATGCTGCCTTCTTTCATCAATACATGTTTTGGGCTTCAAATGTACTATTGAAAATGAATTTCTGTTGCTTTAGACACTGATTTTCTAAGTTCACCGGTTATGAGAGAAACGCCATAACTTTACTCAGAAGTTACGTAACATGTTAGTTTTAGTTCATGTCGAACTGTACAATCTTGTTTTATTTCTGTTGTTTCAGGACCTCCACCTTACAACTTCTGTTATTTTGGTAAACATTCATGTACACAGCACTTGAAGTCGTTTCTTTTTTTTTGAGGATTTTGAAGAATAAACGTTCAAATCATGAGTTCATTTGCATTATTTAATTTAGTGCTGTCTCTTTTCAAGACAATTAAACTAATAATATAAATTCTTAAAATCAGATTGATAATCTTTTAGTTGTTGTTGTTTTAAGAACAAATTTGGTAGAAAAAAAAACCTTAAAAGAAGCGGTTACAAACTCATTTTGAGAACTTTTTTCTTAGTAATGTACTTGAAATAAGTGTTACAGAACTTGTTTTAAGACATTTCTCACTAGTCTAAAGTTTAGATTTGTTTTCTTGTTTTAAGAAATCTTATAAAGTTAAATAATCTTACTGCACTGGCAGATGATTTCACTTGATTTTAGTCTGAATTCTCCAAATTGAGTCATATTTCCCCTCATTTTAAGATAGCCATTTTTTGCAGTGTAGTGAATACTGTGAGCAAATATCATTCTCTCAACCTTACAAGTTCAAAAGTGTGAAAAAACTGTCAATTTTGTCTTAATTCTTTCCACTTGGACTTCTGAACTCACTTCTTCAGAAGATACACTGATTGTTGAACAAAAATGACAACTTGTACTTCTGAGTGACTTCTGTGTGCAAAAATCCTCGTCTCAGCCAGGGGCATCACTAAGTTTTAAGAATGTGGTGTGTGTGTGGGGGGGGGTTGTACATGTTAAACAATTTTGGTCCTACTACAGGGCCCTGAGGAACTGAAGATAAGAAGCAGTTTCCAGTTCAATAAAACTTAACATAATCATATTTGCTTTATTCATTTCAAATGCTTAGTGATTAAAGGTTTGAGGATGGGATTCACAGACCAGTGTAAAAAACCATTTCATCTGGGGACACAGTCCATAAACTACAAGTGAGGAAGGAGGCGCGAAGGACCAATCGGAAATGAAGATCCAGCCTACTGTTTGCATAATCATTGTGTGTAAATGGATGGGTCAAGGGTCAGAAGGCGTCTTCTTCATTGTGCCTGGTGTTAGAATGTCCATTTAGACAGTGGCAGATGGCTCCATTTTGAAGCTCTGTCATTAGCATTAGTATTAGTATTGACATGTTAGGAATAAATCTTTTGGTGGAAAACCTCTAATTCGTTAAAGGCCTTGATTCTTGAACACACACTTGGGCATAATCAGAAAATTATAGCCTACAGGAACACCACAAGTAATTTCCTCATTGGTAGATGCATTTTGCCCAATGTTAATGTATTGTTTTCTTTTTGTTAAATAACTTTTTCTATCCACTTCCATGTCATTCCTCTATTTCCATTCTTTTCAAGTTAATTGAGCAGAATTTCATGGTTTTATCATATCAAATTCAAATAAATTGGTCCTCATATTTCATACCCATATTTTGATCCACTAAAATTCTAATCAGACTTTCTGCATCACAAATGTCCATCCTGTGAAATATTTGACTCCCCTTTCAGGTAGAAATCTCTCCCCTCTCAAAGCCTGTGCTCCTCTGCCCTTACTCTTTAAAATTAATGAATGAAGAAGTAATTTTAGTGTATTATTATTTTTTACACTGATTATAATAGTTTAACTTAATGTGTTAGCCAGGTTTGTATTTAAACAAATGGAAACACGGACTGGATTTTCAATAATGTGGGTGTTCCCTTTGAATAACAGGAATGGACTGATAATAGAGAACTGCAGTAAAAACATGGACTGGATTTTCAGTAATGTAGTTGTTTACTGTGAATAACTGGAACGGACTGAATAATAAAGCATTGATGCTTCCTTTACAATATAAAGTAAAGACCATGATGATAAACTGAAAGATTTACATTATTATTTATTTAAACTAACATTTCAGCGTATTCATTTTGAATATTCCTATTATTTGTTGCAATTGCTTCAACCCCCTAAATTAGGCCTAATGACACCACCGGTTTCAGCAAATGAAGTTAAAAAGTGTGAATAAATGTCAATTCTGTCACAATTGTTTCTGTTTGAACTTTAAAACATCTTCACAAGATACACTGATTGTTGATCAAAAATGACAATACCTGCTTTTTAGTGAATACTGTCAGCAAAAATCCTCCTCTGAGACTTAAAGTTCAAAAGTGTGAAAAACTATCATTTTTGTTATTATTCTTTCTGTTTGGACTTTTAAACATAGGCTACTTCTTCACACGATACACTGACTGTGGAATTGGATTTGTTTATTTTATTTTAAGCAATCAGATAAGAATAACACATATGTAACACAATCAAGAGAGGTTTACATCCATGAAAAACATGTCAAAAACATAGGGTAACTAGGCATCAAATGATAGATTCCTTAAAAGGGAGTGGGAGGAAGCGAACTTGATCCCACACAACTGTGATCCTACCCCGACTCAACCACACCATTTACTATACATTTGTTTTTAACATCTGGTTTGTAACTTATGATCAGATATTAATACAGTGCCAACATTGATTTAGTTCATTAGGAATCTTTAAGTAACAATGAATTACATTGCTATGTATGTAGATATAACACTATTTGAAACTTGTTAGTAGCTTTTGCAGAAAAAGAAATCAGTGATATAAGTTTCAAACATCCACTTATGTATATTTTTTCTCATAAGAGAAACTCAGCAATATGGAACAGGTTTACAACATCTGAAAAAAGAATTTACATAAATCAGTATAACAATTTAAAATATCTACAGATCATGTTCCTCAGAAAGGCCATTTACTCAAATCAGGTATAAAAATGAAAAAGTTGTGCAGATTATTTTCATCAGAGAGATCATTAGTGATGAATCACACTTTAGGGAACCAATTCACATGATTTGATACGTGTGCTTTTTAGTGAATACTGTGAGCAAAAATCAAATGCTCAGCCAATGAAGATCAAAGTGTGAATAAATGTCATTATGTGCCATAATTCTGTGGTGGAGTCTTTTTGTCCTTTTTTGTCATGTCTGACAGCACACATTTCAGATTACCTGGAGGTAACTGAAACAAGTTTTACCTCTCTTTTGAATTATTGTCTGTGGTAAAAATGAATAAAATATATGTTAAAAACACGATTAAAAAAATATATATATTTAGTTCCTTTTATTTGTTACTTTTATTTGTTTGCATAACTGATGCATCACATGACAGTAACTTAAGATCAAAGGAATGTAGCTAAAACAACAAATAGATTTTGACGATGCCAATTATTTGTATCTGTCAAAATAGTCAATCACTTGGAATGCATGGCTTAGTTCTGCTCAGGTATAGAATGTTGGCAATCTTGCCAAATGTATTAATATTGCAAAGGAAAAAAAACATGTTAAACTTAAAATAAATTTCACACAAAAACATTATTTCAAAAGAAAAAACTTCTTCAAACAATTTTATAGAAACAATGCAGTTGACTACAATGTCATCTCTAAAAGCTTTACTTTAAACTTAATTAAACTAGTTGCTCACATCAACGAACAAACAAACAAACTTTACACATTTAAACAACTTACAAAACTCATGCATTAAACTGTATTTGACATCCAGCCAAGGAGACAAGGTAATGATTTTCTAGACCTACAGTGAGTATAGAAAGTATTCAGACCCCCTTAAATTTTCACTCTTTGTTATATTGAAGTCGTTTGCTAAAATCATTTCACAAAATCATTGACAAAAACACAGAATCATTGACATTTTTGCAGATTTATGTAAAAAAAAGAAACTGAAATCTCACATGATCCTAAGTATTCAGACTCTGTGCTCAGTATTTAGTAGCAGCACCTTTTGATCTAATACAGACATGAGTCTTTTTGGGAAAGATGTAACACGTTTTTCACTCCTGGATTTGGGGATCCTCTGTCATTCCTCCTTCAGATCATCTCCAGTTCTGTCAGGTTGGATGGTAAACGTTGGTGAACAGACATTTTCAGGTCTCTCCAGAGATGTTCAATTGGGTTTAAGTCAGAGCTCTGGCTGGAACATTCAAGAACAGTCACAGAGTTGTTGTGAAGACACTCCTTCGTTGTGAGGCTTTGGTGCAATTTCAATAAGGTCAATAAGATCAACAATATAGTCATTCAAATACAGCTGGGTGATTTATTCATCACTCCTTACGTCGGGTGTCTCCAACCCTGGTCCTCGAGGGCTACCATCCTGCTTGTTTTGCAGCTAACCTTGCTTCAATAGATGCTGATAAGCTGGATTGAATCAGCACAGTTTCTGATTGACTGAACACACCTGATCCAGATGAGCAGCAATTACTGAAGCAGGATTAGCTGCAAAACAAGCAGGATGGTAGCCCTTAAGGAACAGGGTTGGAGACACCTGCCGTAAATGTCATAAATTGGTTATCACTCTGAGCCAATAGCTGAAATGTTTACCTTCTTCTCAGCCAATCAAAATCAAACCCCTGCCTTTAAAGTCAATGAAGTTTGTTTTTCCACATTCTAGACATTGCACCGAGCCACCTCCGCCCCGTTCTCCTGCTGGCTTTTCTCTGCTTCCTCTTTGGATCGGTCAGCTTCTGCTCATTCCTGGTTCCTCAGTTGGCAGAGTTCATCTTACCACCATCAGCGTCTGGGCTCTGGGGGTTTCTTCACTACATCCAAAGTCATCACTAGCTTGCAAGATGTCAGAACCGAACTGCCAAAAAATCTGACAAATGTCTCACTGATAATTTTCTCTATTAAAAATTTTTAATCCAACTTAAGATCTCTCCTTATTGAAATTTTAGCTGTGTGTTTAGGGTCATTGTCTTGCAGGAAGGTGAACCTTCAGTCCAGTCTGAGGTCCTGAACACTCTGGAGAAGGTTTGGGTCCAGGATATCCCTGTACTTGGTCCCATTCATCTTTCCCTCCATTACAACCAGTCGTCCTGTCCCTGCAGCTGAAAAACTCCCCCACAGCATGATGCTGCCACCACCATGCTTCACTGTTGGGACTGTATTGTACAGGTGATGAGCTGTGTCTGCTTTTCTCCACACATACTGCTTAGAATTAAGGCCAAAAAGTTCTATCTTGGTCTCATCAGACCAGAGAATCTTATTTCTCACCATCTTGGAATCCTTCAGGTGTTTTTTTAACAAACTCCATTCAGGCTTTCATGTGTTTTGTACTGAGGAGAGGTTTCCGTTGGGCCACTCTGCCATAAAGCCCCGACTGGTGGAGGCTGCAGTGACGGTTGACTTTCTACAACTTTCTCCCAACTGCATCTCTGGAGTTCAGCCACAGTGATCTTTGGGTTCTTCTTTACCTCTCTCACCAAGGCTCTTCTCCCCCGATAGCTCAGTTTGGCCGGACGGCTCTAGGAAGGCTTCTGGTCGTCCCGAACATCTTCCATTTAAGGATTATGGAGGCCACTGTGCTCTCAGGAACCTTAAGTGCTGCAGATATTTTTTGGTAACCTTGTCCAGATCTGTTCCTTCCTACAATTCTGTCTCTGAGCTCTTCAGGCAGTTCCTTTGACCTCATGATTCTCATTTGCTCTGACATCACTGTGAGCTGGAAGGTCTTATATAGACAGGTGTGTGTCTTTCCTAATCAAGTCCAATCAGTAGAATCAAACACAGCTGGACTCAAATGAAGGTGTAGAACCATCTCAAGGATGGTCAGAAGAAATGGACAGAACCTGAGTTCAATATATGAGTGTCACAGCAACGGGTCTGAATACTTAGGACCATGTGAGATTTCAGTTTTTCTTTTTTTAATACATCTGCAAAAACGTTACAAATTCTATGGTTTTTTTTTCAATATGGGTGCTGTGTGTACATTAAAGAGGAAAAAATGAACTTAAATGATTTCAGCAAATGGCTGCAATATAACAGAGTAAATAATTTAAGGAGGTCTGAATACTTTACATACCCATTTTATATCTGAATTCTAAAAATCACCATACTCTCAATAGAAAAATTCCACAATCTACATTTTTTTCACTTTGTGCTGGGATTGTCTTGCCCATCATCGTCAACATTGCTCTTAGCTACATTATCACTTTGAGCCCAGTCCTGTTGTTCCTTCTCCAGAGCTTTCTCCATCTCAGTGTAGTATTCAAGGGCTTTCCCCACTGGCTCAATGATGTGATGCTGCAGAAGTAATGAAAGAAGTTTATAAGCTTCTCAATAACCAAACCTCAGATAACTTTATGTATGATCATTCAGTTTATCCTGCATATCTTTGATATTACCTTCAGACAGGGAAAGAGTTTGGTGAGCTCAGTGAGAAGGGGCAGAAGGACAAACCTAATGAAGCCTATTTGAGATGAAGACTTGGTCACTTTTTCTCTGTCCATAAAGGGTGTCACTGGGAGGCCCTCCAACTTTTCCACATCACTCTGAAGTTATAAAACCAACGTTTGTAAATGGAAAATATATTGATTAAGTGATCGATTAAGTGCAAAGTGTTATGTGTAGTAGAGTATATAACCTGATTAAAGAACTCCTGAAGAAGACAGTCTAACCATGGCTCAGCCACTTCCATGGGTCGTGCTTCATTGGAGATATCGCTCACTTTGATCAGGATCATCATGAGCTGCACAATCAGGACACAAAATATTTCAAACAGAGGATGATGATCATTGTATATTTTAGGAAATGTATATTTACAGTATTTCCAGCCTTATACTACAGCTGGACATGGTGAAGACAGAGACAAAAACATTGGTTCTTTGATGAGGAGGAGTCTGAAACCTCTGCCACTGAATCAGGAAAGAGGTTGGGGGGTTTACTGGCACAATATGTTGTTTGCTTTTTATTCTTTAATCAGACTTTTTAATCAAAGGCTTCTTCAGGTATGTCGTTTAAAATTACTGAAACTTTTAGCAACTGAAATCCATAAGCCCCCTCATTTATTAGAGTTCCATTCTAAAAATAACCTGTGATTGGTGTAATCATGAAATCCAGTAGTTTTACTTTAAAACATATGAGCCCTCATAGACACATTAAAGATTTTTTGTGACATAAGCACGTACAGTTCATTTTTAAAATTAAAAAATGTTCAGGAATTTTAAATTGATAATAACATTGCCTGAAGTGTATTTTTACTGTATTTATAAAGATTGTGAATCAGCAATCTCTCACATCACAAATATTTCTATTCAAATTTTTAGGAATGGATCATAAATATCAAAGTACTCAGATTTTTTACATCTCTAAAAAAAAAAGTCTATAAAATCCATGAAAAATGCTTTTCCTGACAATCAGTTTTCTTTTCATTTTGCTCTCAGTTTTTTGTTTTCTGTGCAGGCTGGCTGTGAATTCTCCTGGAGGGCTCCACCCCTCACATATCCATCTCCAAGCAATAGAGCACAACTGCTTGCACTTTGAGTTCATTTGTCTGTGGTCTATTTAAGCCCCAGTTTAACTGCTCTATATCGCAGTGTTTTTGTCATTTGGTTCCTGTCTCTCATTACAGCCTATGTTTGTTTTTGTGATGATCATGAGATTTTTGGGGATTGTAGAGGTGCCTTCTGTTTACTAAACGTATTCTCCTCATTCCACTATTCCACTTGCCTGTTAATTCCTGCATCTGGGTTGTCCTGATACACTGTAACAATTTCGGAGCAAGGAGGGCAGTAAGTTAAAACTCAATGAGTTACAAAGAAGAATAATTAAATTTGATTACATATATATATATATATATATATATATATATATATATATATATATATATCTCCTTGGACCCTCCTTTCTGGTGAGGAAAAAGTCACAAAAAAACCTGATTTTTAGGAAAGAAACTGAAACCTCAGGGATGTCCACTTAAAGGAGGGATTCTCTCACAGGACAGACAGACAATGTGCAAGAACTAATAAAGAAGAATTAGCTTATTTAACTCTACAACTACGTTTGAATAGTGTAGCAAATGAGCTTCACAATAACAATAAGTCCATCTTTGTTAATAAAGTAAATTTGGTGAATGTGATTTATTTGAGATGAAGACGGGCCGTCTGGACTAAAGTAAAAAAAAAAAAACAGTACTGTAGGTATTAATATTTTGTCACAAAAACGGGCAGACAGCTGCTTCAACTTGCAGCAGATTTATTAAGTAAAGTCAGGCAGGAAGCAGCCAGGATGCACTATAAGTCCACAGAGCTAAGTCAGAGACCAAGATCAGGCAGAAGGTCAGGGCAGGTGGCAAGGAGCAGAGTCAGAAATAAAGCAGGGTCAGGTAACAGGTGGTCAGTAAAGCTGGTCATGCTTGGTATGATGGCAGAATGACACAGGCAATACTTCACACCAAGTGTTTGTCTGAGCAAACACAGAAACTCACTGAGCACTCCTTCAGCTACAGTGAGCAACACTGGCTGTAGTCAGATCTATATTTCAAGTGTCTGAAATCTCAAATCTTAACAACACTAAGTGATTTCACAGGCTTGTAAAACTGCTTTTTTTTTCACCTACGCAATATTTCTAGGATCAGAAACATATTATCTAGAAGCGATGCTGAAAAACTCATCCATGCATTTGTTACGTCTAGGCTGGATTATTGTAACTCTTTGCTAGCAGCGTGTCCTAAAAGTTCTTTAAAAAGTCTTCAGCTTGTTCAAAATGCAGCAGCTAGATTGTTAGCAGGAACCAGAAGAGAACACATTACTCCTGTATTAGCTTCACTTCACTGGCTCCCAGTTGAATCTAGAATCAAGTTCAAAATCCTCCTGCTAACCTATAAGGCCTTGAATGGTATGAACCCATCCTATATTAAAGATCTCATAGAGCCTTACCAACCAAACAGAACACTTCACTCACTAAATGCAGGACTGCTTGTGGTTCCTAGAATCTCTAAAAGCACAGTTGGAGGTAGAGCCTTTATCCACCAAGCTCCTGTTTTATGGAATAAACTCCCAGCTCACTTACAGAGAAGCTGACACAGTTTCTACATTCAAAGTTAGGAATAAAACATTCCTCTTTGGTCAGGATTATTGCCAGACTAGCTAGTAATCAGAGAATATTTAACTTACTGCTCCTCTATCTCACCTACTGTAGTAAAGTTTGGGGGAATAATTATGGCCTGCAGCAGCAGTCCCTACCTGGGAGGACCATTTTGTTTTCACAGTTGTAAAAACTTTTGCGCCTCTGAGTCAAAATGTTGTAGCAAAGTGTGAGATTTGGCGATTTTCATGCTTTTCCAAAATATGGGAAAGCAACACTTTGGTACTTCAGATTTTCAAGAAACGCCACAAACATGCCGCCAGCCAGAGTCTACAACCACCTTAGAAGTTGAATTGACCTTTGACCTTGGGAAGAGGCCACCATCTTGAATTTAAAGAAAAAAACACCTTTAGTCCAAGCAACAAACAAAAACTCGTCCAGGGATTTTTCATCGATCGTCGTGTACCTTATCGAGAATCAATTAGAACTGAATTTGGAAAACAATCCTGCAGTTTTTCTGCCGCTTCTGCCTGAGACTCTACCCAAACCCAGCTAAAGTGGTCTGAACTGGTTTCATTTCGATCAATCCGTACCATTATGTATAGCATAGAGAAAAAGTCCATAAATCAATGCTCTTGTTTCTGATTCCACTGTTAATCAATGCACTTGAGGTGCATTGTGGCTGTAAGCAAGTACAGTCGGATCAAAGTAGGGTGGTAAGGGGAACGGTGGCGCGTAGAGGAGGGCGGCAGTGGGGCATGCAAACGAGGGTGTGGGCACGTGGCGGTGAGGGTAAAGGGGGTAACGCCTGCAGGCCATCCCATGCAGCTCGAGGCTTTAATTGTTAATGTTGTTACCTTCTGCTTTTTGTGCCATATTACATGTAACTTAGCATTAACAAATTTGAATTAAATTTCAATACCAATTAGTTGCTAATAGGTTACTCAACGTTAAAAGCTGAAGAAAGTATGGTGTACTGGGGTTCTGTCCTCTATTAGTGACCCCCCCCCCCCCCCCCCCACACACACACACACACACACACACACTTCTTCTCTAGTCTTTATCATTTATCCAGTAAAATGTTGTACTTCAGGCCTCTAATTGGTGCTGTGTGATTCATGGGTCCCAGGTGGATCGCCTGTGCTCCTGTCTTTTGCCGTGGACCTTGCTTCTTTAACAGTTCTGGTAAATCACCTGTCCGTCCTGGGAGAGGATCCTTAAGTCATGTGGACAGCCCTGATGTTTCTGTCTTTTTTTCTTTCTCCAAATTCTGCGTTTTTAAGACTTTTTCCTTACCGAGAAGAAGGATCTAAGGGCAGGGATGCCAGTTTAGCTTGGTCTGTTTAGTTTAGTTTAGCAACCAGCTATTGTTTATATTTTATGATTAGCTTTATGTTCTTCTGTATACATACCCATCTTAATCCCATTGAGACAACTGTTTTGTAATATTGGGCAGTATAAATATATAAATAAATGATTTGTAACAATAACAATGAAAAGACAATTCTTTTTAAATGTTTTTTCATTGATATTAATTTAAAACACTTTGTGTGAGACGTTCGAAAAACAGGGAACCATGTCTCAACGATGCGCTAAAGTTTGGTCATCTTTGGAAGTAATGAAAGGGCAGCATGGTAAAAGGGACAAACTGTGTCTGAGACCTCCCCCTCTGTTGTGAGAAGGGCTTTTGACATGTACATGTATCGCCTCTTTCAAACCTACTGTTTTCTCTGTCAGGGATCTGTTCATTTTGGTCTTCAAATGTCCTTTGTCTTTTTAAATGAGAATAAACAGAAGAAACTGGCCCTGAGGAGATGTTTCTCCTGTGTTAGTACATTGTGTAGTGACTGTTTTGTTTCTCCAATGTACTGCTCTGTGCATTATTCCCTGCACCGGGACTGCATAAACTACATTGGTTCTTTTTCCTTAGGTGTGGGGTCTATGGGCTGAACCACCTTCTGCCTCATGTATTGCTAGTTTTCAAATGGAATTGTATTTTCTCTTGTGTTTTTTAGAAACACTAGCAATGTATGGCAATGTATGTCTTCCTCTGTATTCCTGCTGGCGTGGGAAAATGCTTTGTTGAAGGCCCGTTTGAGCTATACACAGGTTTTTAGAACTGACAACTGTCTTGACATGAGCCACTTATTTTTTCCTGGCCCCTGTTAACGTGGGAATGTACGCTGTGGTACAGAGTTGTGATTACTTTGTGTTGCCTTGTGTGAGTCAAACAAAGGGCAGTGAGTGGGTTTCTTTTAGATTTGCCGGTTCCCTTCTTTCCCTCTCAAGACTACACAGTTGTCATCACTCTCTAGCAATTCTAATCCATATATTCTGTAAAGGCCTTCCCCTCCTTGATTTTAATTTTCTCCCAGGTGTCTTTCACATATCTCAACCAGTGAGATGGTGCTGTTCCCTGGAAGAAGCACTGGGTTTTATTCTCCCTTGCCTTCATGTCCAAAACAGCAGCACTGGGAAGCACATGGCAAGACCATGTTTTTGCTTCTAAAATACCCGTGAAGCTGAAGTAAGTGGTGCTCAAGAACAGGTCCAGGTTTGTACACATTTGGTCCAGGTCGAGACTGCTTCTAATGGCCAGGATGACATACTCCTCCAGTCTTCCTCTGATAACTTTGCAGGCGTATGTGGTGGAGACACTGATGAAAAGTTGTCATATCAAAGGACATCAAAGTTTCATCTGTCACAATTTTGTCATGGCAAAATGGTCCAAGTTTTAGATGTGGTAATCCATTTGAACCAATCAATGTGTTGAACTGGGGAATTTTTGTTTGTTTGTTTTCTTGTCTCTGGTTTTTATTTACACTTTCACTTTAGTTTTAATAGGTTTATTTAAAAAAAAACACTTTTCTAGCAGATATTTTCTAAGAAAATTAACATGTTCAACATTATTTACAAAGTAGTAATCTACATATCACTTAACAGCATACATGGTTCCTTTACTCTGCTGATCATTAAGATATTTGCTTTACCAGATCTTTGTGCTCCTTGTTGGTAAAGTCAAAAGATGGAAGAATGGATTTAAACTTGTTGAGAATTTCATTGTGTCTCGTCATGTCTGTCGCCAGGATGCATCTGCAATTCCAAGTGCATATAATCAATGCTATTTTTGTTGTTCTCTGGCGCCAACACTGAAATATTATGCATATCTCACTTGATAATCCCCTCCCTTATCCGTTTGTACTGGTCAATAGATAGATTTCTAAAGATGTTGCTCTCTCTCTGCAAAATAGAAAACAGTGAACAAAATTCAGTTTGCTTTGAGAACTGTAACAAAAATAGATGAAAAATATCAGAGTTGTTTTCTCACCCTTTCAAGAATTTCAAAAGCCACAGCACAGTGATGGTTCTCCAGAGGAGAGATGTCGTTATAGCGCAGAGCTAGGTCAGTCCGTGCATTTATCTGTAAAGTTAACAATAGTGAAAATACTCTGTAGCCACAAAAGTATCTACCAAAAGATGACATTATGAGGAATTATGGGTTAAACTCTTAAGCCCAATTTCCTCATGAGAGGCATGTCTATCACAAAAGCATGGTGTGTTTTTATTTTATTCTGTGATAATGACATGTCAGCAGTAGGTCATGTGACTTGATGTGTATAGAAACTGATTTGATAAAGAAAATCGAAGAAAGAAATGAGGGGGGCTCCTGTAAAGGCACACACTTCAGGGAGTCTACAAGGGACCTGAAGAGAAAGGGAAAAAAAGAAGAGAAGCCCATCTATTGCCCTTTAGTTTTGGATTCACTTTTGGTTTGGACTCACCTAGACAAATGAGTTTTGGGTAAGAGAATTCCTTTGTTACTTTTGGATTCCATTTCTTTGTGGATGCAAATCAGGAGTGGGTGTGACTGAACTTCAAAAGGAAGAAACACAATGCGGACTTTACCGGGACATTTAAAAAAAATAGAGAACTAACTAGTTTTGGTGTTTGAGAATTTATCAAATTTTTGGGTTGGTGTGTTTTTTTTTGTCATAAAAATAATTAAAATAACAAAGGATAAACACTGGTGTAAATATATCAATTTAAATAACAACATTTGATAGATCCTAAAGAACTAAAAATGGTTGTTTGTTGAATTTGCTGCACTAGGAGGTCATATTTACTCATTTCTAAGCTATTCCAATCAAAAACATCTTCACAGGTCAAGTTCCTTTCAAACATAGGACCCTTTTTTGTAGTAGTTCCCAATTCTTACATCAATTGAACTTGTGAGTTTTAGGAGTGGTTCTGATTACATTTATTTGCACTTTGTGTTCTTTAGAAGTCAGACCAGAGTGGAAATTCTAGCGAAAGTTCTGTGGAAAATTGTGAACAATTCAGTGTATTTTTCTTGGACAAAGTGAAAAGTATCACGTATTCTCTTACAGTGTGTTCCTGGAATTTTCCTCCAATGCAACCTGCACCAGTAGCTAAACTTAATTTCTTTTCATTGGTGTCCCTGGTCGACTTAGAAAGGGTGGTGTCAAAGCTAAAGCCAGCTGGCTCTTATTGTGATATTATGCCACCGTGGTTTTTGCAGTTATAGCGCCAGCAGTGTTGACATCAGTGAACACTAGTCTTGCCTCTAGTCAGGTTCTACTCGATTAAAAGAAGCGGTAGTGAGACCACTGTTAATAAAAGAGGGGTTGGATGCCACAATATTGTCAAATTATAGACCAATATCCAATCAACGTTTTTATATAAACAACTGGTCTGCTTGTTAAATGCTCATGAGATCCTAGAACCTTTTTAGTTGAGGTTCAGTTCTAAACATGCTACAGAGAAATTTTAATGATGTTTTGTTAGCAACAATTGCAGGTGAGCTGGTTGTTCTTTTAGATTTAGATTAAATATAACCACATATAACCATATATCATAGACATGTTACCATCAATTTTAATTGATCAGCTGATGATGTGTTAGAGTTAACTGTATATAATCTAGATTCTAAATTATTTTGTCATCCATTTGTAGGACCTACAATCAGTGCCTGAAACGTGATAATGCCCATGCTGTGCTTTTCACAATAAAGCAAAAGGTTTTCAACGCTAATGTCATGCACCCTTAGAAATCCAAAATCTCAGAACAGTCTTCAAAGGGGTTATTCAAAGTTCAGTTCTTAAAGTAATATCCAGAGCAGCATAAATCAAAGTCCGTAGTAAGTCCAAGATCCAGTAACCGAGCAGACAGTCCGAGCACAAACAGGAATCTCCAAAAGGGCGTGACAAGTAGCGTAATCCAAAACAGTCCAGAATCCAAAAATCCAAAAAGGCAGAAAGACATCAAACAGGAATATCCAGAGGGGTTCAGGCAGAGACGTGGTCAAAAACGAGGCAGGATCAAAATACACAGGAGACTAGAACACTTGGCGAGGGCTAGATAATCACTGTTGGCACAAATGACGATCTGGCAGTGGTGCGGTGAGAGTCAGTAGTATAAGAGCAGGAGGAACCAGGTGAAAGTGATCGAGGATCAAGTGGTGCGTTTACTGGAGGTGGGAAGTTACAGCAACGATTTGTGACAGCTAAAGAGAGTTCTTAGATTCTTATTATTGTGTTAGTGTGTTAGAATGATGTGGTTTGCTCTGAACCTGTGCAGTGTGCTGTTTGCTTATCCTGAAGGCCTGTGACTGAGAGACTGACTGTGGGGAGAATGATAAGACACAACATCGATAACATGTTGAGCTGAGAAGCTGAAACTATGTATAACTCTTGTCCCCTGGTGCAGCTGTGTTTTTCTGTCACTCCTCCTTTAGAGCTGCATCTGATTGTAACTAGGACACTCTCAGATTTTGATAAATAGTAAGGGTTCGGAAGGGGGTGCTTAGAGGAATTTGAGGCATCTCCTTCTGTCTCTCCTTGCAAGTAAAATGAACCTAACTGTCTCTGCCTTTCTTCTTTTGCAGAAATAAATGTTTTAGGTTATTTGAACCAAATAGGATGTCTTCTGACTTTCTTGTTGAGTGTTTTAAAAATGTGTATTTCGATTTTAATACTTTTGAAATCCCAATTACTGGGGTAAATTTGTTTAAGAAAGTAGAAAAATGTAATGTTTTGACTTTGAGTCAAAGTTCAAAGCGGCTGATCAGAAAACTCTGGTTCAAACTGATGATCCAGAATTGTGGCAGCATTTAAACGCATCCTCTATACACATGTCTGAAGATGTGAAAGGTGTCTTATAACTCTTCATGCATTTGGAACTCTGTTCTGAGTAAATGTGTTCATTGTGTGTGCCTGACTTTTGACCTCGTCTTGCTAATCCACCAGCTAATCCAGGGGGTTTTGCCGCCATGCTTTTGTAACAAGGCAGACACCACCGTTTGACGGTTGGAGTTGTCATCATGGATTGACTGTTCTCCAACCCGGTAATGCATCCAGCGCCTTACTCACCAGCTCAAGAGTTTGGTCTGGATGATCCCTGCCTTTCCACTCATATGCAGAATTTACTCAGCTAATGCGCACTGTGTTCCAGCATGCCAGCGACGCAAAAGATCCAGGTTAGCAGCGCATGGACATCAGGGTATAGAGACTGCCGCTGCCTACTCTGAGATTCAGGACCTGAGCTGCCCATGCATGGGTTCACCGAAAGTGACTTGCTTGTGTTCTACACGCCTAACACTGGAGGAGAGAAGCACACGAATGTGCGAAAAAACCTTTGCCTCTACGGCAGTTGGCCTAGTCATCTGTGAGCATCCTGTCCTGATCTTTCACCTAGACTGGCCGATGAGTAACACTTTTCTTACTTTTGAAGAACCCGTCACTCTCAGAGTAGCAGATAGACTCATCACAACTACAGCTATGATAGATTCATGTGCACCAGGAAATTTCACAGATTTGACATTTGCTAATTCTGTTCCTCTGTTTCCCTGAAAATTGTGGGCGGCAGTTTCCGCTCTAGATGGTTTTCCCCTGGGCTCAGGGCAGATTAAGTTCCTAACTCCCTATATCTTCTTAATTCCAGACCTCCACTCAACGTCAAACACCAACACCAGGGTGTCATCGCTCTTTTGTCATTGACTCCCCTTGCTGTGCTGTTATCGTGGGACTGCTGTGGCTCGAAACCCATGATCTCATCATCATACAGTCAACTAAAGAACTCACATTAGAGTCGACATCCCGCCTTCTCCTGCCGTCACAATATTCTACAGAACAGCGCTCCAGGAGAACTTCAACTGTACCAGCTAACCACAACCAAGAACGCCATGGGCAACTCTGCTGCTAAGGATGACTCTCTGCCGCCCCAGTATTGGAATCTAGAGGAAGCCTTCAACAAACAACCTGCCACACGTCTACCTCCTCACTGATCATGCAATTGTGCCATAGACTTTTTCCTCTCTGTCTCTAATCTCTCCCTTTTCTCCCCCATTCTTCTTTTCTGTCCGTTCCAAAAAGAAAAAAAAATACCATCTGGGACGGAGGAAGCTCATTTCAGCTGCTTGTGTCCAGGACCTCTTTCTTTCGGTAAAGACCCAAAGCTCAGGTGAGTTTTGGAGTGAAGATGGACTGGTAAATTCAGAGATTTGCTTTCTGGCTTAGCTCTCTCTTTACCACAATAGACCGGTACAGCGTTCACATGACGGTGGACGCCGCACCAATCCGCCACTCGTGAACAAAACCCCAAGATACTTAAACTCCTCCACTTGGGGAAGGAGCACTCCACCCACCCAGAGAAGACAAACCATCTTTCTCCGGTCGAGGATCATGGCCTCAGACTTAGTGGTGCTGACCCTCATCCCAGCCGCTTAATACTCAGCTGCAAACCATTCCAATGCATGCTGAATGTCCTGGCTCGATGAAGCCTTAGATCAGCTGAAATACTCAGTGTATTAAAATCCAGTTAAAGACCCACCTTTTATCAGCTGCATTTGATTCATTTGAATTCAAAAGTTTACATCCGCACTGTTTATCTATGCGCGACACGGTCCTGGATAAGTGGAAGAAAATGTATGATATTTCTTTTGATTGTTTTCTTTTTCATGTTTTATGTAAAGCACTTTGAATTGTTTTTGTACATGAAATGTGCCATACAAAGAAACGTGACTTGCCTTACCTGATATGCATTGTTGTAACCTGTGTGGTCAAGGTCATGGCAGACTGCAGAAGTTAGCATAACCAGAAGGTTGATGCTGTCCATTTTGGTCCTGAGGTCAGTCAACCAGATCAAACCATACATCTATTTAAAAACATTTCCCAAATTAGTTTTACATGATGAATATCATTACAATTTGCAAACATGAATGTTTTCTGTCCCCTGCAATGGACTGATGACCCATCCAGGTTTTGCCTAACGGTGTAAGCGACCCCTTGACCCAAAAAGGGATTAAGTGAGTTTAGAAGACAGTTGGATATATGTTTTGTTCTATGTTCTCTTAGGACAATACTGCTGGTTCTATCAAAATTCTGGGAGGTTTGCCAGCTACCCATAAACTGCTTGCACTAAAAATTTGTCACAACTGTCCCAAACTTAATAAATGACAAATGGGCAGGTGATGCCCCCATGTAACCCTACGAGATTATCATTTCACCGTTATGGGGGAGGCGGGGTGGGGACGGGAGGGGGGCACTGGTAATTACATTCTTCAAGCACAAAACAATTGCTCTGTATGTGCAAACTACCAACATCCCTTGCAAATACTGGCACAGAAAAGATGAAGTCCAGTGCTCCATGACCAGTCGAGCCCTGGTTTCTTAACCTAGCCAGCTGTCTTCTAAACCTTGATTGGTGTCTCTCCCCTGTGATCTCCAATCACAGCATTACAGCCAGTTTTGGTGAACCACAAAGGCTGTTTAGGAAAAAGGCCAAGTTGGAATCTGTACCTCTACTTTCATCTGGTACAAATGGAACTCTTTTTTGAGGTTACAAATGACGATCTGTCAGACTGCAAAACTAAAAGTTTGATAGGTTCAGTTAAATAGGTCAGATTTTGTCTTAAGCAAACTGTCCAGAACAAAAGGCTGGAAGTCTAATGACATGACTAAATAAAAAATGGAACATGATGAACTCATGGGCATCACTATGCTTGGACATGATGTTCTCTCTGGACAAACTATGTCAGATACATTAGTTCAACTAAATATCACTTCGTTTAAGATGTAGATGGCTCTTGCTCCTAATCATTGTGCGCATTAAAGCCCCCAGACAGAACAAATATGTGCAGAGGAAATTTCCCACACTGGTGGCGTCAAGAAGAGTCGTAAAAATGAAAATTGCCAGATCACTATCCCACAGAATCAAAAAGATTTTCCCTTTGTCAACTAAACAAAAGTTTTGTCTATACCTGGTGGGACTATAAATAGTCTCCAACACATGGTAATCAGTTTTTTGGGACAGAAGTACAAAACATTTTGAGAAGACAGATTCCATAGCTTCAGCTGTGAGCTAAAATTACATCAACTATATCTAGAGAGATCCTCTTAAGCACAGGGTACCTCCTAACCAAACAACTGATGTTCCATGTGTCCCAAAGGTCAAATGTTTGACCAAGAATGGTACTGCGAAAACGTTTGCCTATGACAGCCAGCTAAGCCACATAACTTAAACATTAGCCTGCAGGATGGTGAACTAACACAAACCATTCTTACTAAATGTTCATCAAAGGGCACTTTGACTACTAAACACAAAGTACAAAATAACTGAATCTTAAATACTTACCATCTGTGTAACACAAAAGCAGTGTTTGAAGTTATGAAAAGGAATGTTGTTGTATCTTCTGTAGACCTCAAATAGAAACTGTTGCAGTGTTTCAAGCTCAATATTAAGAGTTGCTATAAAATCTAAATCTGTATACATGACTTGCAGCAGTACCATGATCTCAGCATCCTCCCATTGCCTGCGGACACAGACAAACGCAAAAATTATTCAACTTTTTTGCAAATGACCATTAATTTTGTTCAAAACCATTCTTCCAGGCCATCCCTTCTTTTTCCTTCTGTGCTACTACAAAGTGAACATAAACCCACATACACATCCCCTAGTAGCATATACCAAAGAAGACGCTCTGTCCTCACTGCTGTTCTGCTTTGGTCTACACCCTTCAGCCAAATAATCAACAACTCTGGCTATGGATACTAACTCAGAAAAGGTGCCATCATCAGTCACCTTCTCTACATAGAAGACATCAAGCTATACGCTAAGAGTGAGCACGACATTGACTCCCTGATCCACACCACCAGTACTGACATTGGAATGTCAAATTCAGGCTTGACAAATGCAGTTGAATGGCTACAGAAAGAAGCAAGGTAGTTCACCCAGAAGAAGTCTGACTACCAGAAGGAACAATAGCAGACATTGAATACATTTACAATTATCTTGGAAATACACAGGCAAATGGCAACCTGGAACAGGCAACAAAGCAACAAGGAAAGCTTCAACAGCCAAATACCTCCAACAAGTAATGCAAGTTTCAAGAAGCCAGCTCAATGGCAAGAACAAGACACGGGTCGTAAACAGTTATGTACACACTGCCAGTCATCAGATACCCTGCAGAAATAATAAGATGGCCAAAGGAAGAGATACAGACCACAGATGTTAAGACACAAAAGCTCCTCACCATACATAGAGAGTTCCTTCCCAAATCCAGCACCCTGAGACTGTATGCTAGCCACAAGGAAGGAGGCCGAGGGACTAGTGAGTGTGGAGTCACTCTCACTAGTAAAGATGCATGAATTAATCAATCTCAAGGCCACAACTGACAGTGTGCTCAGTGAAAGTCTCAGGCAATTGACAACAGAGGATGCGGTGCTCAAGGACAGATCCTCCTGGGAGGATAAGCCCCTGCATGGGATGTACCACCAGACCATAGTTGAAGTGGCTGATATCAAGAAGTCCTACCAATGACTAGAAAGGGTTGGCCTACAACAGGGGTCAGCAACGTTTATGACAAGAAGTGCCACTTAGAAATTTTCTCCTTAATAACTGTGCCATCACCAACTATGATGCAAACTCTGTTGTTGTTCACCTTTCAATGTATCCTGTTAGGGGTCACCTCAACCAATTAGCTTTCACTGATTCACACAGGTAGTTTGGGAGAAAGTTTTACGCTGGATGCCCTTCCTGACACAACCATGTATTTTCAAGGCAGAGGGAGACCCAGCTAGGCAGCGGCGGGAAGGGTCTTGCCTAAAGACCCACACTGCATTTTAGCTCATTGCACGCCCTGAGAAGTAAACTCAGGTCCTACTTGAGCCAACTGAGCTATCCAGCCACCTCTAAATATAACGCAAAATTTAATACAAACAAATAAAAAGAAACTTCAAACATATCTAAAATGTTATTTAATTCAAAAACAGCAGGTCAAATAGCTTTTGTAGACGTATTTTGGCATTTACTATAAAAGTGCTTCCATAACAGTGTTGCACAAGGAAAACAGGTCAAAGTTGAAAGAATATTGCAACTATGTTTATTTGAAACAAAAAGTACTGCATTTGTGGTATTTTACACATGGAGCAATATGATTAGACATATATCCTAACCCTATCCCCAGAACAAAATACCACAAATATATCCAAGTGGCATGTTTTTGGAATTTGTAATAGATTTTGGTTTGAGGCCCTTAAAGACCAGACAGAAGAGCAGGTGGATAACAGGTCAGTAATGTACTTGGCAGTCTGTCCATGCAAGGCTCTAAACACTAGAAGTAAATTTTTTAATTTATCTGGGAGGCAGTGTAAAAAGAAGAGTAATGTGAGTTATGTGTACTCGTTTATTGGCTCCTGTTAAAAGCCTTGCCGCAGAGTTTTGAACAAGCTGCAGACATTTTAAAGAACTTCTGCTAAAACAGGTAAAAAGTGAATTACAATAATTCAAACATGAAGAAATAAATCGATAAATAATCCTACCCAGGTCAGGTCTAGATCAGATATGATTGGCGTTTGCCACATTCCTCAGGTGATACATGCATTTTTTGACAATTTGTTTAGCGTGTCCTTCCAAAGATAGAGATTTGTCGAACAACACCCCAAGGCTCCTGACAGTCGACTGGATAGAGGAGGTCAGGGAACCAAGGTGATGTTAAATGGAAGGGATTTTGTTGTTGGGGTGAAAATCACTGTCTCTGTCTTCTGAGCATTTAGGTGTAAATGGTTGTTAGATAACCATGACTTAATGTCAGATAAACAATCCAGTAAACTGGTCAAGATGTTAAAGTCTGTTTCAGGGAAGGAGCAATATAGTTGAAGGATCTCTCTTCGGCCGTGGGAAGCCTAGGCAGAGGAACAAAATGCACCATCTTCAAAAAACGATCTCCAACAGTCAGGATTACCGTCTTGCCCTCGGATGGTGGAAGGCCAGTCACAAAGTCCAAAGACATGTGAGACCAAGGACGTCATTGTACCGGGAGAGGCCGCAGCAGTCCTGCAGGAAGTGTGTTGGAAGACTTGCCCTGGGCACACTCTGGGCAAGCAGACACATATTCATGGACATCCCTCCTCAGAGTGGGCCACCAGAACCGTTTTCTAATGACTGCAACGGTTCTTCTGACCTT
Organism: Oryzias woworae; assembly: GCA_016861445.1. Taxonomy (NCBI): domain Eukaryota; kingdom Metazoa; phylum Chordata; class Actinopteri; order Beloniformes; family Adrianichthyidae; genus Oryzias; species Oryzias woworae. The sequence goes on along the minus strand of BOLG01000197.1, from coordinate 6,811,429 downwards.
GGTGGCAGAACATGCATGAGGCATGGAACCATTGCATAACTTTGGCTCCGAGGTTCTCTGGAACATAAAGGCACTCAGTGGGGCAGGCTGAGGGACACTGAGAGCCGCGGTTGGCCGACATCACCTCCCTCTCAATATCTGTGTTGATGATAGCCAGTCAGGCAGAAGGACGTATTCCGGAGGTGACGCAGAAAGAGGGCAGTCATCCCGTCTCGAGAGAGCGTCAGCCTTCGTGTTTTTGGAGCCAGGTCTGTAAGACAGGGTAAAATTAAAGCAACTAAAAAACAAAGCCCAACGGGCTTGGCGGGAGTTTAACCTCTTAGCAGACTTCAGGTAAGCAAAGTTTTTGTGGTCTGAACACAACAAAAAGTAGGTCTGCCCCTTCAAACCAGTGCCGCCACTCAACCAGGGCCTCCTTAATGGCCAGCAGCTCTCTGTCTCCAACGTCATAGTTCCTCTCTGCACTGGAAAGGCGGTGTGAGAAGAAGGCACAAGGATGTACCTTCTGATCCGAACTGCGTTGAGATAGGATGGTGCCAACCCCGGCTTCTGACGCATCCACATCAACGATAAATTGCCTGCTGGTGTCAGGGGTGACCAACACTGGAGCAGAGGTAAACCTCTTCAAGTCATTGAACGCTGCCTCGGCCTCAGGGCTCCAGGTAAAACGCTTCCTATCTGACGTCAATGCGTACGATGGGGATGCCGTCTTGCTGTAGTTCCTAATTAAGCGGCGGTAGAAATTACCAAAACCAAGAAAGCATTGTAATTGCTTATGGTTCTCAGGTTCTGGCCAGTCCAACACCACCTGGACCTTCCTGGGGTCCATTTTGACTTCTCCCCCTGAGATGACGAGCCCCAGGAAAGATGTCTCTCTGTGACGTGAAATTCGCACTTCTCTGCCTTGATGTAGAGTCCATTCTAGAGCAGCCTTAACAGGACCTGGCGTCCAAGTAGACGAACACAAAATGATTGAGCATGTCCCCCAGGACGTCATTCACCAGGTTCTGGAAGACAGCAGGGGCATTTAACCCGAAAGGGTGCCCAGAGGGAGTGTTGAAGACCATCTTCCATTCGTCCCCGGCCCGGATCCGGACCAAATGGTAGGCATTCCGGAGGTCCAACTTTGTAAACAGCCGGGCCCCTTGGAGAAGATCAAAAACAGAGGACATGAGTGGAAGAGGGTACCGATTACAAACGGTTATTTTATTGAGCCCCCTGTAATCAATGCATGGCCTCAGGCCTCCATCTTTCTTCTTGACAAAGAAGAACCCAGCACCAGCCAGAGAGGAGGATGGTCTGATGAGTCCAGTGGCTAGTGACTCCTTGATGTACTTCTCCATGGCCTCCCTATCAGGTACAGAAAGGGCATATAACCCTCCCCTGGGAGGTGAGGTACCCGGCAACAAATCAATGGGGCAGTCATATGGTCGATGAGGTGGTAAAGAAGTGACCCTCACCTTGTTGAATACTTCCTTGAGGTCGTGGTAAACAGCAGGTACCTTGGACAGATCTGGATACGTCTCCGCTAAGGCTTCATCATGACTGGGAAGACTTGTTCTCGTTGCCCCAAGGCAGGTAGCAGGGCAATCCGCTCCCCATGCTAGGATGCTTCCCGTCTGCCAATTGTGCGGGTTGTGTTTACGCAGCCAGGAGAGGCCTAGGATGACTTGGGGGTCAGTATTACGAAGGATGTAAAACGCAACAAACTCTGAGTGGTTGTCGATCTGCATCTGGCAGGGTTCAGTGACAAAGCGGCTGACTGTGATGACGTGACCGTCTATGGCCTTGACCCGCAGAGGGTGCTGCAGTGCTGATACCTTGATGCCCCACTTCTTTACAGTCTCTTCTGCCATAAACCTGCCGTCTGCCCCAGTTAATCAGCACGGTCTGTACGTGTCGCTGGTTCTTAATGCTGAACACAGCTCTGGTCTTGAGGTCGGGCTGAGAGGAGGAAAGGTTCTGGCTCAAACGCGTCTCCTCTCTCCGTAATGACCCGTGTCTTTTACTGGACAGGAGTGGATACGATGGTCTGGGGAAGCACAGTACAAGCAAAGGTTCTGACGAAATCGGCGATTCCTCTCTCTCTCTCTCTCTCTCTCTCTCGGCAGCTGCTGGCCGTATGATGTCTGGATTAGGCTGAGCAGTATAGCTGGCAGTCAGGTTGAAAGCTGAGTATGAACACTGCTGGAGGTTTCTCTGGAAGCCTGTAGAGCAACGATTCAGCAGAGAATGAAGGGTAGAGGGAGAAATATATAGGAGCAGGCACAGGTGGAGAGAATCAGCTGATTGACAGCAGGCAGGCTGCTGCCTGCTGCTGTGACAAGAACAACTGTTGCAAAGAGGTAAAAAGGTCATCTATAAACTATAGCTTGAGTTAACATTTAAAAACACATTTAAATGATGATAAAAATAAAGAAGTTCTTTCAAATCAGATCCTGACTCCAGTGAGAGATTGATAAGTTTGACAATAGTCCCACCAATACTTTGAAATACTTCTATAAAAACAGGAGAGGAAATTACATCAAGAGGGCAAGAAGAAGGTTTGCTCTTCAGTATAGAATGAACATATTCCACAATTACTGGAGAGAAGCTAGACCATGATTGTGAATACTGAGAGTCTAGGGAGGTTGGAACACTGACTAAAGGACGGATGTTTGCTCCAACATCCAAGACCTTTGTCAGAAAACCCTGAAGAAATGTGATTCCATCAGTTTGAGATTGTTTGGGGAATTGAGTGGTAGAGGGAGAAACAAGTGCATTCAATGTATTGAAAATAATTTTTGGATTCCGTTTATTTGTTGAGATGAGATTACGGAGAAAGCTGATCTGGCCTGTTTTATCCTCTCATTTAAAGCAAAGATCAGTTCTTTCAGGTGGAGTCTATGTACTTCCAGTTTGGTTGATTTCCATAAACGCTCAACTTTACGACAGAGTCTTCTGGAGCTGCAAATATCCTCATTTACCCAAGGAAAGGCCTTCTTTTGAGAGACTACACTCTCTCTAAACAGAGCGACTATATTTAAAATAGAGACACAGTGACTGTTAAAAAAATTCCATAAGAGAATGTCAGAATCATTCAAATGAGTAAAAGAATAAGAATCAACAGATCAGTGAATTTATCTGACATATCTGGACCTAAAAGTCACAGGAGTAGTGGGTTGAGATAAAGCAGGATATGATACATGAAAGGATTTCTAGCAGTGATAATTCTCATGACTCTCCTTTACACAAAGATCCTTAATATCACGACCTGAAGAAAAGGCAAGGTTAAGAGTGTGTCCTTTGTTATGAGTGAGGGTCAAAACATACTGAACAAAATTAAAAGATGTCATTAAAAATAATAACTCTAAGGCAGAGGGACATGAGGAAGTGTAAGATGCTGGCCGGGGAAGCATACATGGAACGCCAGTGATGCAAACAAAGTTTGAAGTTACAAGTATTGTATTGTAAATATGCTACTACGGCTAACACTTCTAACATGTTACAGACAAGATCTAAAGTTACTGAGAATGCAGTTAATAAAGTCTGTCTGACTGATGAACTTACCTCCATTAATGTACCCTTTAGTGTGGTGCACCATATGACATAAGTTCCACAATAGACCATTCATTAACAGTATGCCTTTAACACAGTGTGCCCTATAGTGTGGCAAATATGGCACATTCAATACTAAGTTGTATTGTTCACTTGCTGGAAAGTAAACCCTTCATCAAGGTTTTTCAAGAGAGTTTTGCTTTGTGTAATGTGGCTTTCTTACTTTATTCTCTTGTTAACACAAATTCAAAAGTGAGTTCAACTTCATCACCCTTCTGTTTTAAAGGATGGACAATGATTAAAAAGACAGCAGAGAATCAGTGAGCACACATTTCCTGTGAGTTTCAAAGCTGTGTTTCCTTTGAAGCCATTGAATCAAAGTATACGCCTTGTGCAGATCCATTCATATTTAAATTAAAGTAATGATCAAAGTAAAAAGGCCCACTCTCATCAAAACTGTTATTAGCTCAGCCACCCCCTCCATCTCAGCACTTAGAAACAGGTGCGTTTTCAGCCATGGCCAGAGGCAGATGAAGGATCTTAATAAAGGAGAATGAAAACAGGATTAAAAGCAGGCAGATTGTTTGCTGTGGCAATCTCTAAATGGAGCATAAAAAGGAAAAGATTTTTTTTTTGACAATGTTATTAGCCCTTTGTTCTTCCTTAAAGAAAAAAACAAGACTTTCGCCTAAAGAATAAAATATAAGGTAACATTTTAACAAATTTTTGTGTTAAACAAATGATTTTGACCAAGACATGAATCTCCAGCTTTGCAAGTATTATGACTGAAACAGGCTGAAACTGAGTAAGAGTACTGTTTTTTTGTAAACAAACATTGAAAGATGTGGTTCAGTAAAACTACTCTTCAGAGTACCATTTCAAAATTTCTACATTTGTTTCTTATGTAAATGTAACAAAGTCAATCCCAGTTTTCTTGTGCTAGAAACACCTTTAATGTATGTTCATTCAACAAAAATGAAAAAAGGATTGCACGTACTACTTTCTTAATTTATCCGACTGGTAACTAAATCAAGTGCAACAAGTTTTTTGCTTAAGCTGTTAAGTTTTTTTTTTTTATGTTAAACAATCAAGCCTTTGAGGCCCTGAGATTGCAGTTAGCACTAAAACCATGCTACCATATTTCAAATGAAAATTTACCAGTTATCAAATGTGGGAGTCTTCAAGTAATGCCGCACCTCTTCTGATACTTCCAGAGAGCTGCGGAGGTAATCAAAGACACCAGAACTAAATAAAGGCAGTAATCAGAATAGCTGGCATTGACATTATCTTGGTACCAGACCTCATTTGTAGAAACTTCTCCCGTACATGCTCACATTCCTCCTTAGTTTTTTGGAGAGTTCTCTTGTGGTAGAATGGAGATGGCTTGTGAGTACCCTCTGAATGATCTTTGAACAGCCCCAGCCAGCTTAAATGCTCAACATTCTTGACAGAAGAAAAATAAATCATTACATTACCTTATCCTACCACATATCCCTGTGTATAAAGTTGTTATTAAAAAAATATTGTATGGCCCACTGGCGCTGCATGTCCCACCCACGCCACCCCCTTTTGACCCGCCTGCACTTGGAGCAGTTGATTTCAGTTTGAACGCAGATGGGAAAGAAAAAAACAAGACAGGGGAAAATGACACAATGGCATGCATTATGACAATCTGAAAAGTGAGAATCAAAAAATCATCCCATCAATCTGTATTATTGGATTTTTGTTTTTTGCTTAAGAAGGATAATCTATAAGCTTCTCATTATATTAGTATTTCAAAAGATGACATTTTCAAAGTAATGGGGTCTATAGCAAAAGCCTGTAAAATTGGGACTTTCTAAGAAATTAACTGAAGACCAAAGTTGAATTACAGTTGAATAAGAGATCTTTATGTGAAACTAAAATGTTGACTCAAGCATCCTTCACCACAAGTTATTTTCTTCAGAAAGATCAAAACTCCTTTATACCAACACATTCAGTTTGCTCATCTACCTCCAGCTTCTCCCGAAAAGAGTCCACCTGTGTCTTCATTTCAAACACCACTGAAGGGGTCTTGTCATCATATATTAGGATTTTCCTTTCCAAGCATTGCAGTCTGGGATTGTAGAAAAACAAAGTGTTGATCGAGGTTCATCTGAGCTCGTGTTGCTCAAATTTACTCAAAATTCTTGATACAAATGTTTTTGGAGTAAATTTGAAGTGTTAGCATTATTATATTGTAGTTAAATACTTTGAAACATATATGTTGCCTATTTCCTCTATAGTCTCAAACCTTCCCACCTTTTTTCTATTGATGAAAGGTCAAGTCCCCCAGCCAACTCGGCTCCTGAAATAACAAAAAAGAGAGACTGTCAACAGTCTACTAAATCAAACACAGTAATTCCAAAAATGAAGGGAACCTAATGGCTCATTGCTGCAGTCTGTGGCCACAACTTCCAGTCGGTAGCAGCTGGTGGGGCTATTTGGCTCCAGACTTGTGCAGATATTGATGATGCTGCCTTTGGGGCTGTAAAGTTTCAGAATGTCATTGGGTCCTGCTTCTGCTGTGGATCGAAAAAGATCTGCCAAAAAAGTTTGAAAGATTTAAGTTAAACAAGATTCATTTACAAAATATAGGAGTCGATATCAACCCTCTGGTGTACTGCAGTCACTATAGTGGACGACTACTGAAAAGGGACTTACTTTAAAACCCTTGTCTTGTGGGGTCCAGATGACCCCACTCCCAATGTTAATGTGTCTTGGATAGCACAAGGGTAAATGCACTGGTTTCTGGTGGAGGTGAACAAGAGTGCTCTCTTCTGTCATAGTCTCTTGAGTTCAATTCTGTGTAACTGCAAGTAAATTTGCTTTGACTACCACAGCCACCCCTAATGACCATTACTGCTATTCTGTCAATCCTTCTATGTTGGACAAGCCTAACTAGTCAAAGAAATTTGGTTATATACACTACATCTACAGAGACTATCCAGACCTTTCGAGATTTTGTGGCAGTCATTTATGATTGTTGCAGCCTAAAATGCCTAATTTTACGGCAGCTTTTCTGAAAAGTTGCAACACAAGTTGCGATGCTTTTTAGTTTTTTTTTTTTTAAAACACTTCAAAAATTTTAATTATGAATATAAATTTCACATTCTCATATTCCAGCTCTTTTATTTTGATATGCTCATTAGAAAAATACCACACCATCCCCACATGCAACATTGTTGGACTTTCATTTAACATAAATAGAACTGTGAAACCCAAAATTACCTTTTCATTTCATAAAGAACGAGTTGGGAGTGAGAACGTGTTGGCATGTAACCCCTGAGCCCCCCCACCCCCGTGCACACTCACGGGGGCAGAGGGGCCACGTGCAGCGTAAAACACATAAGTATTGACCGTTCGCATGCGGCCTAAAGAGAGAAAGAAGAGAGACGGATATAGAAGGCTTTTTTTTTTAAAAAAGAACACAGTTCCCAGGAAAGAGTCACGCTGGAAATGATCGTGAAACAACGTCGTCACCCGGTCAAAGTTGCAGTGACGTTGCCGTAAAAATGTTAAGTTTGCAGGGTGTGCCGCAATTCACGGCGTTTGCTTCAATTTCCATTAATAGTTGTGATCACAACATTGCAAACTCCTGGAGAGACTGACTATCTGTTTGAAAAACGTTTTTTTCCAAATCTCTTGGTTTGGCCACAGGTGTACAAAATCAAGCCCTCAGACATGCAGACCGTTCCCACAAACACCTTCTCTAGAGTGATGAATCACACTTTTCCATCTGGAAATCTGATGGACCAGTCTGGGTTTGGAGGTTCATTTCAGACTAAATTGTGCAGAGTGTGAAATTTGGTGGAGGATGAATGATGGTATGGGCTTGTTTTTCAAGACTTGGGCTTGGTCCCTTGGTTTCAGTGAAAGGAACTTTGAATGCTTCAGAATACCAAAACATTTCCGACGTGGGCCCCTTCCTATTGCAACATGACTGTGCACCAGTGCACAAGCATAGAACACCTTTGGGATGAATTAGAGCAGAGACTGAGAGTCAGGCCTTCTCCACCATCATCACTGTGTGACCTCACTAATGCACTTTTGGAAAAATGGCCAAACATTCCTATAAACACTCCTCAACCTTGTGGACAGCCTTCCCAGAAGAGTTGAAGATGTAAAAGCTGTAAAAGGTGGAGCCACATCATATTGAACTCCTTGGGTTAGGAATGTGGTGGTGCTTCAGTTCTTTTGTGAGTCAAGGCAGATGAGCCAAGACTTTTGATCTTATAGTGTATGCTAATGATAACCAGTTGTACAAACTGTAGCTATTTCTCCCGATGATAAAAGCTGATGCAAGCACTTTTAACTGTATTTTAGATACGGTAAGAAATTGTAGATGGAAAATATTTTTTTTGCAGCTCAACCGAGGAAAAGAACTCACATTTTCAGTTATTGGTCCTGAAGTTAAGAGGGAGAAATACTTTTTGAATGTAAAATAATTTTCATTTTAATTCAGGTTTAATTCAGGTAACTCAGGTTTCAATCCAAAGGTTTTTTCCTCTTTACGGTTGTATTTATCTCACCTGCCTGCAGTTGTCTTTCAAATATAATTAAATTCCTGTTATATACGATGTACCAGAAGTAAAGCAATAAAAAGACGAGCTGCTGGATGACCTCCGCTGTTGTTGCTTTTCTAATCGTCACACTATAATGGTGCAATGACACGCTAGCAGTCTACACCACGCATGCACCGTTAAAGCAAACTGCTTGATGAGAGCCAGGCTTAACTGAGTGGAAACGCTCGCCAGAATAAACTGGATAGTATTGTACCACTCCTTCTTGACCACTCAGTGGAAACAAGGTTTAAGCAAACTTTTATTCAATAAATTCTCTCTCTTGCCAATATGGAGACACTGATGTGTGCTTTTATCATCAAGTGAATAGATTGTTGATTTTTCAAAGCAACAACATTAAGAACCTTCAACTTCTCCAGAATTCTGCTGCTCGGGTTTTTACAAGACCAGGAGGCGGGCTCCCATCCCCCTAATTTTATGATCCCTGCTTTATCTGCTTTAGGATTGATTTTAAGGTCCTGTTATTAATGTCCATGTTTTTTAATGTCTTAGCCATCTTGTGCCTTCTTTTCTGTCAGATTCTTTAGTAAAATAAGAAGCCTCGTGGACCCTGAAATCAGTGGTGTAAAGTACTTTGGTAAATTGAAATTCTAAATAGTTACTTCACTCAAGCTTGTTTTTTTTTTTTTTTGCTACTTTGTACTTGCACAGAGTATCAAAACGTAAGCAACCTTTACTCTCTACTCGACTACATTTTTGATTAAATATTTACTTTATATTTACATTACATTTGAATGGAGACTTACTGTTACTCATTACATTTACTGGTAAGTATCCATTCAAATGCAGTAGAGTAGAGAGTACAAATATTCAATCAAAAATTTAGTCAAGTAGAAAGTAAAAGTTACTTATATTTTTGATACTCAGTACAAGTAGCTAAATAGAGAAAACGTAAGTAAATGAACGCAGTCAATTTACACAAATACTTTACACCACTGCCTGAAATCTTCATGCACTGGTTTGCTAATTAATCTGACTCCAAAAAACAACAGTTATCAAGAGGCTTTTTTTTCTGCATGATGGCCCTTATTTATGGCACAGTCTGCTGGAAGACCTGATGGCTGCAGAGAGCGTAGATGATTTTTAAAGAAAGATTTGAGACCTGTCTCTTTAACTAAAAATAATTTAGAAAGATAATAATTATATATATATATATATATATATATATATATATATATACACACACACAAATAATATTAACCCTCTCAGGGCTAATGAAAACTTAATTTGGCTCTGAGAGCATTTATCATTTACTTTAATTTGATTTTTTTTAATGTTTTATTGTTTAATTGTTTATAGTTTTTAACAAATGTTTTTATTTTTATAATCATTTTTATTTCCAGCACTTCCTCATTTTAATGCTTGTCTCTGTGGGTCAGCTGATGTTCAGCTTCTGCAGGTCTAAGGGTCCGGTCACACCTCCTAAACTTTGCTGGAGCGTTCTTGGTCGGTGACCGTTTATCCCTGTTAAAGCAACGCTGCATAAGCTCGGCCACCGCTGATGTTCCTGAGGGTCCCTCCCACCGCTCCAAAAGTTCTGATCTGCTCAAAATATTGCAACGGTGAGGAGAGGTCCATTCTCCGCTCCAGTAAAGTTCACCCCCGCTCCACCAACGCCCAGTCAAAGTTTGGCTCCACAAGTTTGTGGACGTTTGGTTCCACTAGACCAACGCAGAAATCTTGAACCGCTGCTTCACCAGCGCTGCTTCACCAGCGCTGCACTGTCGGCAACTAAACGTTGCACAAACGTTGGTGGAGCGGACACAGCGTTGTTGCTGGAACGGTGCTGGGCGTTGAAGCAGCGATCCATGGCAGCGATGAACTTTAATGTGGCGTTGCCATAGTGGTGCCGGAGCGGGACCGGTAATTGGCCAAAAATACGGGGAGAAATGGACATCGCGTTGGGCCAAAAACAGCATCACCATGGCGCCTGACAGACTTGCAATGATTGGTGCACTCGTCCATCGGCAGAATCGGAACCTCCTGAGACTCCTCAGCAACCAACGCTACATAGTCCCTCGCACTCGTCTTTGGACCAGAGGATACAGATCTTTCCAGGCTGTTGCTCCAAAACTCTGGAATGAGCTCCCACTCTCCCTGTGTTCCCTGGACTCTATTCACTCTTTTAAAAGCCAAATGAAAACCTTTTATTTTGTTAAACATTTGAACTGAATCTGTTTATTATTTGGGCTTGTAATGATTTTTCATGTGGTACTTGTTTTTGTCTTTTGTGTCTCTTAGCTTGTTAGGTTTTACTCTTGATGTTTTAACCTGTGAGGCTTCTGTCTTTTATGTTTTTACCTTCTGTTTTATACTTTTAACTTGTGAAGCACCTTGTGACTTTTGTCTGAGAAAGGTGCTAGATAAATGAAACTTACTAACTTACTTACATCAACGCTCGCTACTGTTTGCTACCGCTAAACCAAAGCTAAAGCAACACCGACTTCAGCCATACATCGCTACGCCAACGCTCGTGTGTTCAACTTTTTTTTTCCCATTTTGTGTGTGGTGACGAGCGTTGTCAAAATTTGGCGCAGCTCCAGGTACGTTCAAGGTGAGTTCATGCAGTGTGACCAGGTCATTAGATGGATTTTCCATCACTATCTTAGTTGTGGAGAGGTTGGGACCCCTCTTGCAATGACTTGATTGGCAGAGGGAGAGGTCCCAACTGTTAGCTTTTCCAGCTTTTTTGAGCTCAGCCTGATACTCAGTATTTACTTTTATAGGTTAAAGGGGTGGGGGGTTGAGTTTATTTTAATTCATTGTATCTGTTTATTTATCTTTGATGAACAGCCCTATGTGTTACTTTCTACAGAAATTTCTATAAAGAACAATTCGATTTATACCCTTTGACCAACTTCTTGACAGACAGTAGTTAAACCCACAGAGTTAGAACTACTTCAATCAAAAAAAGTGTTTTAAAATGCATGCAGGGATTTAAAAAATAACACACAAACAGTTCATGGAAGGGTAAGACTGAAATCTGTGAACAGACAAAAAGGAATCTCAAAAGAAATTTGTCACATAATAAAATTAACAGAGGGTTGAATCTGAAGCTCTAACCTTTTACATCCTGATCTGGACAGTCGACAGGGAACTCTGCCTGTTCTGGTATCCCATTGAAAGTGAAGTAAATAATTTTTGTTCCCATTTCATGAATCAGGTCTGGTGTTGCTCCATGCACTGCTGATCTTTTTGTTCTCACGTCTGTCTGTTCCCTCATTATTCCTGCGCTGAACACCCACCTCCTTGTTGTGTTCCTCCTTTCCTTCTGCATCCCTGAAATGTTTTTGTTCCGAACACAATCTGGATAGCTACATAAAACTGTAGTTTTTCCTCTGTGCAGTTTAACCAGTTTTGCTGGTTTCTTAAGAAAATCATTATTAAATGTGTTGAAATTTTCATGCACCATTAAAATTATTGGTTTATGAGAACAGATTTTTAGTATTAGTTGTTTCTTTTTGAGCACAATCCTTTTTTTGGGGGAAAATGCTTAAAATATTCTTTTAATAGAGTAACTAGTCACTGGCAAGGCTTGAGTGTAGTGCCTGGTATCTGGATTGTATTCCTGCTTTGTGGGCTGCATCAGACCCTGCATTTCAAAATCTGAAAAATCGTATAATAGTAAAATAAACTTGTTCTTAACCTCTTCTGACACAACACTAAATTAAGAGGCCTTAATTGTGTTTATGTTTATCAATCCTCCAAAATGCAAACATCAGATGACTGAGAGAAATGATGATCAAATCTATTGTCAGAACCATTGATTATTAAGTTTAAAGCATATGTTCTTATTCAAGTGTACTGTTTCTTTGTCATTGTACACCATAACACCCCCCACCCCTGGCCGTGGTAAAATCCTCATGGATTGGCCAGTCCGCAGCTACAAAAGGTTGGGGAACACTGGGCTGCATTACTGATGCAACCTTCCATTAGGGATGTGGGCTTCTGTGGTTGTTTGAGGCATTGGCTTCCCATTAGGCAAAGATAGCTGCTTGCCTGGAGCCCCTAATACTTTGAGGACCTGGAATGAACACTTAAGTGTCTAAAGTAAATTTCCCACCCATTATTATTTACTCTCTAATTAAAAAAAAGCACCAAAAATCACTGAAATGGCATGTTATCACCCTCACTTGTCATCATGAGATGTACAACCTACTCATAATAAAATGGGTCCACTAACCTGTTCCATTAATGCAATTTATGTTTAATTTTAATCATTTCATTTTTATTTTCAAAAATTGTTGTATTTTGTATATTTCTTGTTCAGTTTCAGCGCAGGCTGCAAGGTCTGCCTCATGGCAGTTTTGAAATGATTTTTTAGTATTTAAATGCTAATAAATAATATTTTTATTCTTGACATTGATTCTGTCAATTAAACAATCTCATGAACCCAGACATGGAGACAGGATTATCAATGCTTTTGAATAAATCTTCTAAAGAAATCAACCTGATCTCTGAACATCATCTGTGCCTTCCATAATGTACCAATGAGCCTGTAAAATAAAGGTCAGAAGAAGCTCTTTTTACATGTGTTATGCAGCACCCTGTGAAGTGCAAAACATGGTCACTCAAGAGCTGACCACAGCAGCCTCTCCAGGATGAAGACCGACCGTGTGTGCTACTCATGGTGCCCCTGTTACCAACACAAAACATCTCTCAATCATAGAAAACAAGTTCCAGCTGAAAGATATTCTTAAAAATACAGTGGGTACAGAAAGTATTCAGACCCTCTTAAAATTTTACTCGTTGTCATATTGCAGCCATTTTCTAAAATCATTCAAGTTCTTCTTTTCCTCATTAATGTACACACAACACCCCATACTGACAAAAACACAGAATTTTTGACATTTTTGCAGATTTATTAAAAAAGAAAAACTGAAATCTCACAAGGTCCTAAGTATTCAGAACCTTTGCTCAGCATTTAGTATCAGCACCATTTTGATCTAATACAGACATGAGTCTTTTTGGGAAAGATGCAACAAGTTTTTCACTCCTGGATTTGGGGATCCTCTGATGAAGAAGAAAGAAAGAAAGAAAAGCTTTTATTGTCATTGTAACAGTACAAGCACAGTACAACGAGATTGCTAATTTGTGGAAGGGGGGAGATAGGGGGTAGGCAAAATACATAAGTGGATCCGTGGTGGCAAAAAAAAAAAAGAATACACAACTGTACTTTGATCATAACGGAGAAGAATATAGATGTGAAAAAAAAGACCCCGCTCAGACAAGAAACAACGATCAAAAAAATAACGGTACATGTGATAAGAGCTGTTAGGACAAGGTTTGAGTGACGGGGGCAACCACCAATCCACCGCTTCCGGGGCTGCATCCAAAGGGGGCGCTGCCTGCTCCAGACTTTGCACCAGAGAGGGATGAGTAGGTATGCTGACGTCAAGACTCACATCCAACCTACATTTCATTCACTGAGAAACCAGATTGTTTTGGTAGAGCCGAGGCCAAAGCGCTGAGCTCAGGGGAGACAGACTAGATAAATTACTTTCGGGCACCAGTAGATCAACAATTTATGTCTACTGGTTGTGTCCTTGGCTGGTCTAGCAAAGACTCTTGAGACGATTTTGGACAAAGTTGTGGACAATTTAGACCAGTCTCTCTTCTTTGAGCAGAAAGCCTCTCCAAATTGGAATCCATTTTCCGCACAAGTTCAAGGCTCACCAATGCTCTGCCTATCTGGGCAAGTGAGGTACAGTGCCTTTGATCTGTTTGTGAGAGTTCAACTGTGTGAGTCTTCGCAACCCGTTGTATCCCTCATGCAACAGCTGGCCACACTGTTTGCAGCTTCCAGACAGACCGATAAATCAGAAATACTCCGATCCCAATTGTGAAAAATCTGATGATCAGAAATCCAAAAAGATACGCATCTTCAACATCTTCCACAGACACCTGGGCCAGACACATCAGCCTCCACTTGCTCCATGGATCCATGTCGTGGCTTTTTACTCAGTTTGAGGTGTCGCTGTGGCAGCAGCCCCACCTCTATCCTACAGAGGAAGCTAAGGTCTCATTTCTGTGTTCGTTTCTTGCCGGTGAAGTGCTCGAGTGGTTATCAGCCATGTGGGCGGGAGGAACTGTTCCATTTGACTCTTACACCCAGCAGCTCCGTGAGGTTTGTAACCACTCAGCCAATGGCAAAGACCCCGGTGATCTCCTCATGAAATTAACTCAAGGAGGGGACACGGTTGCTGCATACTCACTCAAGTTTTGGACTCTGGCATCCCAATCAGACGGTACCCCGGACACTCTCAGACGGCTCTTTGGCTCGCAATGGACTCTCAAGTGATATGCAGAAGGAACTAGCCTGCCGTGACGAAGCTCTGAGCGTGGAAGTACTCATCCAGCGGACCATTAAGGTAGACCATCTGATGCAGGTGTGGCTCCCTTGCCTCGCAGCTCCCTGTTCCTCTGTGACACACCCGACTCTTCTCCGCTCCCTCCAAGCCTCAGAACCTGAACTTATGCACCTGGGTTTGACTCAGCTCACCCTTGCTGAACGGGAAAGGCGTCGGCGGGATAACCAGTGTCTATATTGTGGTCAGCCAGGACATCTGCGAGCCACCTGCCCTGTCCGACCACCACGTCGCTTCGAGTGGGTAAGCGAGCTGCCAATGACTTTTGAAATACTTGTGACATTAGTGATGCACAATGAACAAGTAAGAGCCCAAGGTATGATAGACTCCGATGCTGCAGGCAACTTTGTTAACTTAACCTTTGCCCATGACCAAAAAAATGCCTCTCCTCACCTGTAATGCTCACGTAGCAGTATCAACTCTCGACGGTCAACCGCTGGGCTCACCATTGACTCTCCTCACTGCCCAGTTATTCTGGGGCTTTCCTGGCTGGAGAGGCACAACCCTGCTATTGACTGGTTCGCGCAGCGGCTCTCTTTTCCCTCCTAATCTGTGTCAAGCAGTGTTTCCAGGAAAGGCCTTTTCAAACATTGCAGCGCAGACCTGTGTGACTTCTACCAGTCTGGAGGGGGCTTCTCCTATGCCTGAGGATGGAGACGTGCCGGTCCAGTACTGAGACCTGAGGGAGGCCTTTAGTAAGCAGAATGCCACTCAATTACCTCTATACAGAAATTATGACTGCGCCATGGATCTCCTACCTGGGGCTACCCCTACCAGGGAAAGAATTTTTCCCCTGTCCCAACCAGACACTGAGGCTATGCAGGCGTACATTTTAAGGAGGGGCTGGCCAAGGGGTTCTTCCGACCATCCACCTCTCCTGTGTCAGCTGGCTTCTTCTTCATGAAGAAAAAAGATGGTGGTATCAGGCCCTGTATAGACTTCCATAGCCTAAATGACGTCACAGTGAAGTACGGATACTCTCTACCCTTGGTTCCAGCAGCTCTGGAACAATTGGAACGCTTCTTCACATAGCTGGACTTGTGCAGTGCGTATAACCTCATTTGTAAACGCGAGGGTGATGAGTGAAAAACTGTCTTCTCCACAACCACTGGACATTTCGACCTTTGTAATGCCCCGTCAGTGTTCCAGGCCTTCGTCAATGACATCTTCTGGATGTCCTCCACAAGTTTGTTATCATCTACATCGACAACATCCCGATCTACTCAGACTCCTATGAAGAGAACGTATCCCACGTCCGCCAAGTCCTCCAATGTCTCATTGACCAGCGACTATACGCTAAACAAGAGTAATGTGAGTTCCACCTGACTCGTGTGTCATTCCTGGGCTATATCATCAGTGTCCAGGGGGTGGCTATAGACCAAAGGAAATTGGAGGCAGTACTTCAGTGGCCCCAGCCTACTTACATCCGGGAGCTCCAAAGATTCATGGGCTTCATAAATTTCTACCGGCGGTTCATTCGTGGCTTCAGCACCGTAGCAGCACCACTTACATCACTACTCAAAGGGGGTCCGTGACATTTACAGTGGACACCTCTCACGCCTTCAAAGAGCCCGCTTCTCCCAAGCTCCCATACTCCGTCGTGATCCCACAACTGAGTTCATTTTGGAGATTGATGCTTCCAGCACCGGCATAGGGGAAGTGCTTTCCCAACTTCAAGACCAGCCCCAAAAGATTCAATCCTGTGCCTTCTACTCCATCAAGCTGACTGCTTCTGAGCACAACTACGACGTGGGAGATCGCGAGCTACTTGCCATGAAGGCAGCATTCAGTGAGTGAATACACTGATTGGAGGATGCTGCTGAACCTGGAATACATCCGCACAGCCAAGGGTCTCAACCCTCGCCAGGTTCGCTGGTCTCTGTTCTTTTCCCGGTTCCAATTCCAGATCACCTACCTCCCTGGATCGAAGAATGGAAAGGCAGACGTGTTCTCCCATCTCTGCGACGCCTCTGCTGACAAATACCAAAAAAGTACAAACATGAAATACAATTTACATTTGCGCAACTTCACATTATACCATTACACCAATGAACTAAGATTTCAAAATAGTTCCTACACACAAATCTTTAAATATTACACACTAATCGCCTGATACACACAGACAAAATCACATTTACTCACAGATCAGAGTTACAAGTGCACAAGAGGCTTTGAGACTCTAACTTCCCCAGATTTGTGCATAGATAATGCGTTTAAATTATGCTAGAATGCTAGGTCATCAGGGTTTTCTTTCAGCCACTTTGAACTTAGATTGTGAATAATGCAAAATAAAACCTGACATTTTCCTTCACCTTCTTAAACAGATATGTCACAATAATTGAGATTTTAAAAAGTCTAAATACATGTTTTAAAAACACTAACTTTTTATAAAGGTTTATCAGAACTCACTGCTCCTCGCCAATGCAACTCCTGACAGCACTTCAAGAATGGAGCCCTTCCCCATGCTCTGGTCCTCAATCGTAGTAACAGCAGGCAGCACAAGGTTCTTATTCACATCCAAAGAACGGAAAGAGTCAAACAAGTCTTTCTATACTGCATCTCTGTATTGACCTGATTGACTATCCGCTCTCTGGATGTGGAGAAGGAACTATTGCCGTGATTGGGAGACTTTGGAGAAAAGCTCCATGTTGGCGGGAGCTGTAAATTCTAGAAAAAAAAGTTATGAGTTATGAGTGTTTTAAAAATGCTTTTTTCCATCATAATTGTTGGGGTACATCTTTTTAAGAAAGTGGGAAAAATTTCAACTGTTTCCTAGATATTATTCACAATCTTAAATTCAAAGACGCTGATAATAAAACTGATAATCTGGCATTCTAGGAACATTTGAGCACATCATGCACGTACAAATCTGGAGAAGTTTAAAAGTTTCAGAACCCCTTGAGCACTTGTAACTCTGATATGTGTGCAAATGCGGCGTTGCCTAGGCGATTGGTGCATACTATAAGAAAGATTTGTACGTGTTGGAGCTGTTTTGAAATCTTAGTTTTAAGCATGTGTAATCTCAAGTTGAGTTGGGTTGCACATTTTATTTTGTATTTATCAGTTTTTTATCATCTGTTACGTCCCCCTGCTGCTGCCTCCATATCCTGTCATGCTGCCTCACCCAGCAGGTGAAGCCAATCATCCTAATCAGCACCTGCCGGGTATTTAAGACATAGAAGGCCACACCAAAGGGGGCAGAAGGCAGAGCCAGAGTAGGAGGCTGAGAGCAGTGGGTTTGGCTTGTGTCTGTTTTGTGTCTGTTTTGTGTCTGTTTTGTGTCTGTTTTGTGTCTGTTCTGTTTTGTGTCTGTTTTGTGTCTGTTTTGTGTCTGTTTTGTGTCTGTTTTGTGTCTGTTTTGTGTCTGTTTTGTGTCTGTTTTGTGTCTGTTTTGTGTCTGTTTTGTGTCTGTTTTGGTTCCTCAACAGTCTTATACTGTTGGGTTTTGTTATTTTAATTTGGGTTTGGGACCTTGGTAGTCTTACTATGCGGGCTTTGTTTCTGTTTTTGTTTTAGTTAGTTTTGATTAGGCAGCCCTTAGCAGGGAGCTGCTGACTCCGACGGCCAGCATGGCTGGGTCAGCTGTCTCCCTGACCTTTTATGTTTGGCCAAGGTTCCAGTTCCCTTTGGTTTGTCATTTTGTTTTAAACCAGCACTTGAATTATTTTGCTTTTTATCTTTCCAGGACACAGAGTTTTGTTTATTTAATAAACTGGGTTTGTTTTAATTCTCTGGTGTCCAAGCATTTCTTTATGTTGCGACCCCATCTTGTCTACCCCTAGACCTGAGCCATGTTGGGGTCGTAACATACATAAAGTGTACAAGTGAATGCACAATTGCAAGTACACACAGTTACACAAAATGTATTGTACGAGTTACAAATCAAGTATTAACGCACATGCAAATCCAGTGAGACTATAGAAAATTTAGGACAAAGAAGTTGCAGGGAAAATGGAAGCTTTTCTGCAAATGCAACTACTTGATCTAAAAATAAATTATGTTTCATAGAAAAAAGTTATTTTACTGCAAACTTGAAACCATGCTGTGCAAAATTGTATCACTTAAATTGACAGGAACTCTTAAATTTTCTTGCCAAAACAACATACCATCAACTACTGTAATTTAGAAAGTGTTTGCGTCAAAGACAATACTTTACTTCAGGGTAGCGTGCAAACTAAGCAATACCAAACTCATGTGCATTACCCAATGGAAAGTCCATGTCTTCCTGAAAGTTTGCGTATAATGTATGCAGTGGTAATTTCAAGCAATTGATGCAAGTATTTGCGATGGGGAATCGAGAGGTGCCTCCTGACTCATTTATGTCATGAATAAATTCTATTGATGGCTGTGGGTCAAAACCAATTGGTGAAATGATGCTGGCTCCTGTGGCAAAAGCAAGAATGGTGCTTAGCTTCTCCGTTTCTTCTTGCTCTAAATAAATAAGAGAAAAGAGCTGGTTACACATTACATTAAGTAACTAAAATCCATTCTCTAAGCAGAAAAAAGTGAATATTTCCATGAGTCCATGAGTTGCTTAGTTACCTTCTCACTTACCTTCTGCATCTGCCAAGTGGTCTCTCCAAAAAGGAATAACAATTTCGTCAGCATGTCTTTTACTGCTCCCAACAGGAGATGGTCTGATCATGAAGAGAGTCTCCACAAGGTTAGCAGAGAAGGTTGTAGGAGACCAGCACAGAATCGGATGAAAGCTGTCAGGGTAGGACTGTATTTTTTTTTGTAGAACACCAAGTGTCCTCAGACCATCCCGAAATCTGTGTAATGAATACAGATATATATTACTTATCAGATATAACACTCAAAACAGAGTTAGGGTGCACGTAACATTTTCAGTGACTTAATCAAAGGGTAGAATACAAATCCAATATGGCAGATCTAAAAAATAGAAAAATAGATGTTTCCAACATGTCATGTACCTGCTCATTGAGGTCACCAAATCTGATGGCCACAAAAGATAGATGAAAAAGTGTTTCCAACATGTATTGATCATTCACAATGAGGTCACAAGGAAATAAGGCAAAGGAAATAAAGATATCGTCAAGAACATTTGAGGGGAAAAGATAAAATACCTAAATAAATGACAAAAAAGTATTTAATAATCACACTGAACATGAAACTGAATCATAGACATGTTTATTGAATTCATGAAAATTAACTCATCCACAATGACTGCATCTGAGGCTCTCAAGAACTGGCGTCGCAGACAGCAGAGGCCGTGGCCATCATCTGTTTTTTCACTGTTGTTGTGTCACTGTAAATTGTGGTGGAAAAAAGGAAAAACATTGTACATTAGAAAATGAGCTTAATAAAAATTGAACTATTGACACAGACTTCTTATCTTAACTCAAACTCTCTGGCATGCAAGACGGCAAAAGCTCTGTTGTGTATCTAGTCCCCCAACACATCTGTTGTGGGACCATCTTCCACACTGGATCTCAAACCAAGCACATTTGAGGCACATTAGAGACACAGCACACGCGTTGAGCTACTGGGAGCATGTCAACTACACAATATGTCCTTCCTCTGGTGCACACTCTATACACCTGTGTGCAACACTGCCACCAATTGGACAATTTGGAATAGTAATAATTCTATAAGTTGGAACAGAATTACAGAAAACAAAATACAAGTCAGTAAAACAGCATTACCAAATGTAAGGGGTGTCAGTTTATCCATGAAAAACTTTTCCAATCCTCCACACCAATGCAAGGAACTCATGCATGTCTGATTTTGCTGCTGATGCCAAAAACTCCAACAACATTATTCTCCGCGACATTTCTTGCCCACTCAGTGGTGTTGCCCCATGATCAAGTGTGTTGAGATCAAATTCTTCACAGAATGGCTTTAGGATCTTGAGTATTACTCAATTTTGGTTTTTGGAGAGAACAGACTTTCATCCTCACATTAATTCATCCATTTTTTGTGGCCGTCAGATTTGGTGACCTCAGTGAGGAGGTTCATGACATGTTGGAAACATCTATTTTTCTATTTTTTTGGCCTTCTGAATTGGTGTCCACAGCATCAGTGGTTGGTATTTATTCACTGGTGGAACAGCTGGATGTGTATAGAGGTAAAATGATTGGTACAGCAGCGGTGAATTTTTTATTATTTTTTATTGTGCATACACATGGACAATAATAACAAGAAACATGCAGTCGGTCTGCATATTCATCACATTTGTTCAATATGAATTAAATAGATGTCAGTGGAATAAGGAGATCTTTTCTCCTGGGCATTACACTGGTTCTGTTACGTTTTTCCACACACTTGATAGTGTCGCTTTCAGTCCAGAACCGAGTCGTTCCGCTGGTTCTGCTCCTCCTCGGGTTTTGCTCCGAGGCAGGACGCTGCATTCAGTGACAGGGAGAGCTTTCTATTAGGTTCTTACGGTAAACGTTCTTCTTCTGGCTAACAGTTGGGAAAATCAGATATTGGACGGCGGTCACAGCGCCCTCTGCGGTCACAGATTTCGACAGGTCACAGTTTTTGGTGTAACACCGGAACCTGCGCGCAGCAGATGCGCAAGGTGCTGGGCGGCAAAGTCGAGCGGAGTGGTCGGAGAACGGACTGGACCCGGGTTCGGTGCGTGTCGGTGATGAGCTGGTCCTCCTCCGGGTTCGGCCCACGCTGTTGGAGTGAGCTGCCCGCGCGGGAGTGAACCTTGACGGTAGGCGCGGTGTTAGCCTGGCTAGCTAACTTAGGCTGAATTAGCTGGAAGTGGAACTTTGCCGAAGTTTGCCAGAACCGCCGATCCTGAACCCTCCCGCTGAGTGCAGCCCTGCTGCGGTTATGGCTGCAGATCGACTGGAACGGGTCCGGTTGGAGAACGCCTGACGAACTTTGGGTTATTATGGGATGTTGTTCGCTGCCATTGCAGTAGCTTTGCAAATTGTAAACACAGAGACGAGCGCAGGAGACCTGGTGATGAAGTGAAGCGGTTCGAGAGTTTGCCAGCAGGAAAAAGACAGCTAACAGGAGTGCAGAGGAGAAGAGGAGGTGTTGACGGTCAGACAAAAGGTGGATGGGGACTGGAATGACAGGTTAGACACAGAGAGAATGAGGTGGATCTGTACAGGTGAGGCAGAGAACCAGATGGAAGGATGTGCAGCAGGTTAAGATGTTCACTGACAAACATTTTTAGTGTTATGGAAAGAGATGTAAGGACTTCGAAGATCTGATGGACATCAAAATGATAGGAAGGTAGACACACACAGAAACGACAGAAGAACCAAACGGATGGGTCACTGAAGTTATGGGAAAGAGTCAAGGAAGACAGACTGAGGTCAGAGGAACTTTTGTAAAGAACAGGATGGTTTCATGCAGACAAAGAGAACCACAGATGTTTGCTATGAAGATGTTTCTGCAGAAGAACAGAGAAGGTCAGAAGAAGCTGATTTGTGTCTTTGTAGATCTAGTGAAGGTGTATGACAGAATCCAGACAGAGGAGCTGTGGTTTGGATGAGGAAGTCTGGAGTGACAGAGACGAATGTTGGAGATGTTCAGGACATGGATAAGAGCTGGAAGACAGTGGTGAGATGTTCAGTATGCCTGACAGAAGAGTTGAAGGTGGTGATGGAACTGTTTAAGGGTTCAGGTGTGATGTGTGACTAAAGAGTTTCATCCAGAATAAAAGGAAAGGTGTAACAGACTGTGGTGGGAGCAGCCAAGTTGTTGGTTTAAAGCAGGTATAGGCAACTCCAGGCCTTGAGGTCTGCATTCCTGCATGTTTTCGTATGCTGTGACATGTTCCAATTGGCTGGACACAGCGGAACCAGGTAATCAGTCATGAGCAGTCCACTGGCTATAACTTAACGTGCGTTAAAGTCACTGGCTGATGCTTGTTCAAAAGTCTGTCTAAAAAAATTGGACTCTCCCACCGTGTGTGGGAGGAGTTTAACTCGTAAGACGCGGATGTTGCGAGATCAAGTTTATTTGTTCTACAAAAAACATTGGTAAACATGTTTCCACGTCCGGGTTTTTGAGGCTATCCAAAGATTTCCCTGCTTTATGGATGTCTCTGTCGTGTGGAAAAAACCCGGCTGCTGCAGGGAGTGAGGGCAGGGAAGGTGGCGGAGTCTATTGCAGCAGCAGCAGGGGACATGGCCAAATTTAAAGCTGTAAATATTTCCATCCATCTGATTTATTTTAAAGATGCAGCGCCCAATGATGCACTTTTGTTTATGTGAACATATTTAGCATTTTTTGTATAGGAATTTCATGAAATCAAAGATGTACTTTGTGTTTTGTTTTTATAAATAAGCATCAATGAGCACATTTTTGATGTAGTTTGTGTTTTTAAGTACTTGATATATGTTTTATTAAAATATATGTTGTAAGGTGATTTAAAAAAACAAAGTTTTAGCTTTAATCAAGTTAGTCCCCCGTCCCGTCCCCCCCCCCCCCCCCTTTTTTTTTTTTTTTTTTTTTTAACGATCCAAAAAATGATCTGAAGCGTGACTCTAAAACCTTTACACAATCTATAACGTGAGTTTTCTGTTAGACCCCCAGTGTCAGTTATTTGGAGATTCTTTGGTTTCAGGACAGGCAACATTCTCCAAACACAGGTAGTAAGCGTAACATCTTGAAAACCATAAATTATTTAAATAAACTGTCACAGTGAAATGAAAATGTATTAGTATTTTTGTTTTGCCATTTATTGCAGTTTCAAACACAGATATCGCAGATTTTTCTCTTATCGTGCAGGCCTACTATAAATTGATTCTGGGTATGCTCTGTATTAATCAAAAAAGCTTTCAGAAGTTTTTCTTTTTAGTTCAAACTTCAGCTCATTGAAGCTCTTTAAAGTTCCTCTGTAATCATCTTTTCATCTATTCTCAGTGTTCCAAGTGGTCTTTTAATTATGATTCTGCTGTTTTTTGCCAAAATTTTAAAAACCGGAGTCGTTTTCAATGACATAGTTTCTGCAGAACAGCAGGACTTCATTAGAAATTCACCTCTGAGTTGTGGTGGGACGGTTGGCTTGGAAGTAACCCTCCACTGATATCCAATCAAATCTTTGTTTACATTCTCTCCCACTAGCTTACAGCCCCTCACACCCCAACCTAAAATTGGCAGTGAAACCAAAATGGCGGCAATATTGAAGCAATCCAGCTCCAATATTGGCCATTCACAGATCTATTTGTCTCATAGACTGTAAAAACAATGGACATCTTAACCCCTTCCCTCTGGTGTTCCCAAACAGGAAGTACCTGCTGGTTCCAGGAAGTCAAAATCTCAGACACTTTTATTTAGAAATATACAGTTAATATACAGTTACAGTTCATTTTGTCAGAGATAAGGCAAGTTTCTCTGTATAGCACATTTCAAAGACAATTCAAAGTGCTTTACATAAAACATAAAAGAAATAAAACAATCAATAGAAATATTAAAGGTGTGATCATTAAAATAAGATTGAAAGAAAGTTCAAAAGAAGTGAATTTAAATCAAGCATAGATAAACAGTACAGATTTAAACTTTTGAATCCAAATGAATCAAATGCAGCTGAGAACTGCTGGGTCTTTAACTGGATTTAAATACACTGTTTCAGCTGATCTAAGGCTTTCTGGAAGATCTGTTCCAGATCTGTGGAGCATAGAAGCTGAATGCAGATTCTCCATGTTTAGTTTGGACTCTAGGAACTGACTAAAGACTGGATCCAGATGAGTGGAGAGGTCTGGCTGGTATATACTGGGTCAGGAGGTCAGTTATGTACTTTGGTGATAAACCATTCAAAGCTTTATAAACCAGCAGCATAACCTTAAAGTCTATTCTCTGGCAGACAGGCAGCCAGTGTAAAGACCTCAGAACTGGACTGATGTGATCTACTTTTTTGGTTCCTGTGAGAACACGAGCAGCTGAGTTCTGAATAAGCTGAAGTTTCCTGATTGATTTTTTTGGTAAGGCATTTTTCATGAGTGACGTCACACCTCGATTTGGCCATAGTTTTTTTTTTTTTTTTTTCGTTCTATGATTTGTCAGCAAGTGGATGCATCAGAATGAGGCAAACCAGGGAGAGTTCAGTTCACCAATTTCACTTGCTGTCACAAATTTGAGCTTTTTTAAATGGCATGTTTTTATTTGCTCTGATTTGAATAAAGAAAACTTACAAATGCAGTTTCAGTCTTAATTCTTTCACATAGGTACTATATCAATAAGACAATGCTACAAGAACATGTTAAAAATACCAAAAACACAATTTTCATTGGAGTGGGTTAAGGCTGGGCTATATATCGATATACCGTATATCTTCCAATAACGGCCGGTCTCCAATAGATGCTGGTATCCAAAAAAAGCCGGGTCTAAAAGGTGTTCGTTGTAATAGACGCCGGTGTGTAATAGTGGCAGGGCTCCTTTTAAGACACACAGACACCCCCACTTGCTTGTACTGAGCCAGCCAGTGTAGCATGGATCACGTTTTGGATCATTCCATTTTCTTTTTCTTCTTTTGGAATATACCAAAGAACATTCTGGTGGGGAATCTGAACCATATTTTGTGATGAATCCTAAACATATCAGAGAATGTTGCAAGCAGATGGATGAAGGAGCAAAGACGGCTGCAGAAAGAGAAAAGGAGCAAACCATGTAGCTAACTGGCTAAAAACATTAGCTGCTAGTTCCATGTAGCTAACGGCTAAAAACAGTAGCTGCTAGCTATGTGTAGCCAACAGGCTAAAAACATTAGCTGCTGGCTCAGTGTAACTAACAACTAAAAACAAAAGCTGCTTGCTCCATATGACTAACATGGATAAAAACATTAGCTGCTAGCTTCATGTGACTAACAGGCTAAAAACATGAGCTGCTAGCTTCATATGACTAACATGGATAAAAATATTAGCTGCCAGCTCCATGTAGCTAACATGCTAAAAACATGAGCTGCTAGCACCATATGACTAACATGGATAAAAACATTAGCTGCTAGCTCCATGTAACTAACATGGTAAAAACATTAGCTGCTAGCTCCATGTGACTAACAGGCTAAAAACATTAGCTGCTAGCTCCATGTGACTAACATGGTAAAAACATTAGCTGCTAGCTCCATGTGACTAACAGGCTAAAAATATTAGCTGCTAGCTCCGTGTAGCTAACAGGCTAAAAACATGAACTGCTAGCTCCATATGACTAACATGGATAAAAACATTAGCTGCTAACTCCATGTGACTAACAGGCTAAAAACATTAGCTGCTAGCTCCGTGTAGCTAACAGGCTAAAAACATGAGCTGCTAGCGCCATATGACTAACATAGTAAAAACATTAGCTGTTAGTTCCATGTATCAATTCTGGGGTGAATCCTATACAGAAAGAAAGAAAAGGAGCAAACCTGGTCTCGTGGTGAGCAGAGAAAGCAGCAACAAATTAGAAGAACTGGTTTGAACTGAGCAAATGAAAAGGTACTCGTATCTCCAGGAATATGAATGGCATGTAAACGAAACTAAATTTCATACAGAGATTGACGTTCACAGCCAGTGAATCAGAACAGAATAAAATGTTCTCATCATTTCAATAAATCCTGAAATGTTCATCTGTTATTTTCCACATTTTGTGATCGAATTTTACTCAAATTGAACCCATTAACCATCATCATTCTGTCTGTGTTGGAATATTTGCTGGCCTCTAATAAACGCCGGGTCAGGCGACATTTTTTTTTTAAGTAAGCGCCCCGGCTACTATTGGAAGATATACAATAATCGATTAATTCTATTTTTTTGTTTTAGGACTACATTTTTGGGGGGGAAATTGGGATTTAAATTTCCCAGCTCTCTGCTTTCTTGGGCTTCCGTTGTCTGGAGCAAAATCAGCTCGTCTGTTTTTCTCTCGCAACGAGCAGAAAATGAAAACGGCAGCAAGCAGAGGAGCTTCTTCTGCGAGGCCCACGGAAGAAAAAACAAAAAGCTTGTTTGCAAATTTACAAGCACCCCCCATCCTCACTCCCGTCGCTTCTGTACATTTTTCTGTGTAATTTAGGTTAGACTGATGGAGCAGCAGGATGGGGAGGTTTTTAACAACGAACAGAACCTAAAGTCAAACCGGCTGAACTCACAGCAGCAACAGAGTTACTTTTTTAAAAAGTGTTGATTAGGAGACAGCGGGGTGGCTACACACTGATGCTATCATGCTACGACGCTATGCTAATGCTATGCTAACGAGCCGTGCTGCGTGTTGCTCCACAAACTGGTTTAAAGTCAGAGAATGTTTTCACAGAGCGGACTTTAAGACGTTACGGAGAAATACAACACACTTAATTCATGGGACATTCATGAAAACTGTATTTTCTAAATACATTAACAGACATGAATCCACTTTGAATAAAACTTTATCAACAATATCTAACATTACAGAGGCAGTGTTGTGCTGAAAAAGCCCCCCTCATTAGAGCGATTCATCTTTACTGTAAATGACATAATGACAAGAATCCCAAACATTATAATGCTTTTAGGCTGTTTTTGGTTCAGAATTTATATCAAAATGAATCAATTGGAGGAAGAACAGAGAAAAGAGCATTTTCTGTCCATCTGCTCCTCTGTAGTAAATCTCTCTGTTTTCTCAGCATGTTTGAATTTGAGTTTGCAGTTGGATGACAATAAAGATGTGTTCATGCTACTTATATAGTACTTTATGTTATTTCATTTTCTTAAAAAAAAATGTTTCAATAATTTTTTATTCTCTATATATGTCAATGTTTCAGACAAAGGTCCCCTCATAGAGGTACAGGGACACTTGTTAGCTGTACTAAAGAGAAGAAACAACACATTTATGATGGAAAATAAAACACTATATAAACCATTCGAAAATGCCAAAAGTAGAGAGCAAAGACGGGTTAGAAATCAGAGTCATTTAAAACAGGTCTCTGGGTGGAACAGGCACTCTGTCAAGAGCGAGAAGTTGTCTCTTTAGGAGAAGCTTAAGCTAGCTGTAGCTCACCAAACATCTGCTGCATTGATCTACAAACATGTCTACAGCTTGCATATACTTAAAGTTTGTGTTTGAGCAGATTTCAAAAGCAGATGCTCAAATAAAATAGTTTTTGTTAAATATGTTCTGTCATTTGTAATTTTTTTTAAGAAAGTAAAAGGAAGGAGAAAAAATAGATTAAAATTGAATTTTGTGTGAAAAAATCATTTTATTGTTTGGCCCTATCACTCAGCTCTAGGATCAGCTCTACAGTCAGAAGTACTTTTGGGATGTGGAGGGAGCAAGCATTAAGTCCTATAAAGACCTCTTGTCCTCATAAACATCTCTTTGTTAGACATGGAGGTCGATGGCGTCAGCATCTGGCCCCGCATGGAGCCCTTCCTACTGGGCCCCCTGCAGGTGAGGACCCTCATGGTGACATGCTTTTTAACATTCTCACACCCATCCTAAACTAAGCAGAGTGGCTTTTGTTGCAGGTAGCGCCCCCCCCAAAGCTCAGTCTTCACTACCTTCGCAAGATGGCGATCTACGTTCAGACGCGGGACAACTGCTGCCCTGCGCTGGCGTGGCCAATGTGGAGACACATTGCTTGCGGGAAGCTGCAGCTTGTGGAGGAGCTGGCCTGGCTCTACTTTGAGAGCTTTGACCTTCTGCAGGGACGCAGCGCAGAGGAGCGGCTGGAGTGGGCCGAGTGTCTGTCCCAGTGTTCCTCCAAGACGGAGCTGGAGCAGCAAAGGAACAAGGTGACAGGTTCAGAGTCCCGACTCACTGATGAACCAGAGCGGCTGTGCAGAGCGATTAAAATACAGCAACAAACGGGATATTTTTCATCAGCTGCTCGCAAACATAACAAATGCCTTAGTTGCAATCTTTTATTAAAAGTGAATATACTGCTATAGTTCAACCAATGCAAATATGTTGCAATTATAACAGAGAGAGGATTAATGTGTTGAAATGTAAATATTTATTTATCCAAACACTGCAAAAAGAAATGTCTCTGCCGCACTTGAAGATCCACTCCAATGAAATGGACTTTTTTTGTGTTTTTAACATGTTATTAGAGCATTTTTCTCATAATAGAGTCAAAATAACTTAGGATTAACCTGTTTCTTTTTTTTAAACATAGTTTTTAGGTATTTCTTAATTCAAATCAGTTGGATCAGAAACCCGGATGCTAGAAAAAACTCAGACTAATGATGCAGTTACTGAAACAGGCGTACCAAAGTCTCTTACACTCCTCTCCTCCACCCACTTATGCGCATTCATTTCCTGGTCCGAGCTGGCCTATGACTGGATTGATCCCATATCGCTCCCTGTTATTTTATGGAGTGTCTAAAGCTTTAGCATGGCTCCACCCACTTGACTCCCCAATCAATCAAGATCTGGAGTGCAACTATCCCCACCCCTCCTCCCCACATCACACACAAGACAGTCTCGTGGATGTGAAGCACTTGGGGAAAAACCCATTCAAGGCTGATTAATCCACATCAAAAAACAGTTAAGTAACGCGTCACGATTTATGTTAGGTGATGTAAAAACGATTCAATTCATATCATCATTTGTGGTTGTCGATCTAATTCATAGTCAATTTTGGCTCTTGATGTGCTTGAAGGTTTTCTCTGGAAACGTTGACTGAATTCTCTCTCGTGTGGATTGTTGGATCTGTGACTTATGAGAGATTATTCCAGAACCGTTCATACTGGATCAAGCCAGGATCTTTGACTTATCCTTACGTATTCATCTTGTCTGCAACTGCTCTCATGCTTGCTTTGCTTTGTTGTCTGCAGCTGTCTGTGGACACCCTGCAGTTCCTCCTCTTCCTCTTCATCCAGCAGCTGAATCGAGTGTCTCTGCGCACATCTCTGATTGGTGAAGAGTGGCCCAGCTCTCGCACCCGCTTCCCCTCTTCATCAGACAGACATGTCAAGACCAGCTCTCATAACAAGGTGACGGCGGTTTGAGCTGGGCTGCCGCCGTGCTTGTCGAGTCTCTACTAATGCTTCAGTATCATCTGCAGAACTGGGACGATCAGGCACACCTGTCGTTCTTGCAGGCTCACCTGGCAGAGATGGTGGAGCTCCTGCTGAAGCCAGACCAGCTGTCACCATCTGGACAGGCCCAGAAAGACTGTCAGGTGTGTGGCAGAGTGCAGGTGATGAGCCCACATGTCCTTACTGGGGAGGCTGTGCTCCAGCTGTAGTCAGGAACACAGTCTGTGTGTGTGTGCGTGTGTCTGTGTGTGTGTGTGTGTTATGACCCCAACATGGCTCAGGTCTAGGGGTAGACAAGATGGGGTCGCAACATAAAGAAATAATTGGACACCAGAGAATTAAAACGAACACAGTTTATTAAATAAACAAAACTCTGTGTCCTGGAAAGATAAAAAGCAAAATATTTCAAGTGCTGGTTTAAAACAAAACGACGAACCAAAGGGAACTGGAACCTTGGCCAAAAATAATAAAAGGTCAGGGAGACAGCCGACCCAGCCATGCTGGCCGTCGGAGTCAGCAGCTCCCTGCTAAGGGCTGCCTAATCAAAACTACCTATAAAGAAACAGAAACAAAGCCCACAAACTAAGACTACCAAGGTCCCAAACCCAAATTAAAATAACAAAACCCAACAGTATAAGACTGTTGAGGAACCAAAACAGACACAAACCAACCCCACTGCTCTCAGCCTCCTACTCTGCCTTCTGCCCTCTTTGGTGTGGCCTTCTAGGTCTTAAATACCCGGCAGGTGCTGATTAGGACGATTGGCTTCACCTGCTGGGTGAGGCAGCATGACAGGATATGGAGGCAGCAGCAGGGGGACATAACACCTCCTTCCATAAAATTTGTGAACATGGGGGTAAATCCCTGCAAAAACAGAACCAGAAAACAAACATGTTCACAAATAAAAAAAAAACAAGAGGTGAACCCTGAACAACAGCAATAAAGAAAAAAAACCAACAGGCAGAGGCTTACAGAGCAAAGAAAAACAAACAAGTGAGGCAGGAGCAAAAAATGACAAAATACCCAAAAACCAAGTTACACAGGGGCGCTCTGGCCACGTCACAGGACCAGGACGCGCTGGCTGCGCCACACACAGGACGAGGCTAGCCACCGCACCACAGAACCAGGACGCGCTAGCTCTGTGTTTCTGTGTTTGTGTGTTTCTGTGTGTGTGTCTCTTTTTGTGTGTCTCTGTGTATGTGTGTTTCTGTGTTTGTGTGTTTCCGTGTGTGTGTGTCTCTGTTTGTGTGTCTCTGTTTGTGTGTCTCTGTGTTTGTGTGTTTCTGTGTTTGTGTGTGTGTGTCTCTGTTTGTGTGTGTCTCTGTTTGTGTGTCTCTGTGTTTGTGTGTGTGTGTCTCTGTTTGTGTGTTTCCGTGTGTGTGTGTCTCTGTTTGTGTGTCTCTGTGTATGTGTGTTTCTGTGTTTGTGTGTTTCCGTGTGTGTGTGTCTCTGTTTGTGTGTCTCTGTTTGTGTGTCTCTGTGTTTGTGTGTGTGTGTCTCTGTTTGTGTGTTTCTGTGTGTGTGTCTCTTTTTGTGTGTCTCTGTGTATGTGTGTTTCTGTGTTTGTGTGTTTCCGTGTGTGTGTGTCTCTGTTTGTGTGTCTCTGTTTGTGTGTCTCTGTGTTTGTGTGTTTCTGTGTTTGTGTGTGTGTGTCTCTGTTTGTGTGTGTCTCTGTTTGTGTGTCTCTGTTTGTGTGTCTCTGTGTTTGTGTGTTTCTGTGTTTGTGTTTGTGTGTCTCTGTTTGTGTGTGTCTCTGTTTGTGTGTCTCTGTGTTTGTGTGTGTGTGTCTCTGTTTGTGTGTTTCTGTGTGTGTGTCTCTTTTTGTGTGTCTCTGTGTATGTGTGTTTCTGTGTTTCCGTGTGTGTGTGTCTCTGTTTGTGTGTCTCTGTTTGTGTGTCTCTGTGTTTGTGTGTTTCTGTGTTTGTGTGTGTGTGTCTCTGTTTGTGTGTCTCTTTTTGTGTGTCTCTGTGTATGTGTGTTTCTGTGTTTGTGTGTGTGTGTCTCTGTTTGTGTGTGTTTCTGTGTGTGTGTCTCTTTTTGTGTGTCTCTGTGTATGTGTGTTTCTGTGTGTGTGTGTGTTTCCGTGTATGTGTCTGTCTCTGTTTGTGTGTCTCTGTGTTTGTGTGTCTCTGTTTGTGTGTCTCTGTGTTTGTGTGTTTCCGTGTGTGTGTGTCTCTGTTTGTGTGTTTCCGTGTGTGTGTGTCTCTGTTTGTGTGTCTCTGTGTGTGTGTGTCTCTGTTTGTGTGTTTCTGTGTCTCTGTTTGTGTTTGTGTGTCTCTGTTTGTTTGTGTGTGTCTCTGTTTGTGTGTCTCTGTGTTTGTGTGTTTCCGTGTGTGTGTGTCTCTGTTTGTGTGTTTCCGTGTGTGTGTGTCTCTGTTTGTGTGTTTCCGTGTGTGTGTGTCTCTGTGTTTGTGTGTTTCCGTGTGTGTGTGTCTCTGTTTGTGTGTTTCCGTGTGTGTGTGTCTCTGTTTGTGTGTCTGTGTTTGTGTGTTTCCGTGTGTGTGTGTCTCTGTTTGTGTGTCTGTGTTTGTGTGTTTCCGTGTGTGTGTGTGTCTCTGTTTGTGTGTCTGTGTTTGTGTGTTTCCGTGTGTGTGTGTCTCTGTTTGTGTGTTTCCGTGTGTGTGTGTCTCTGTTTGTGTGTCTGTGTTTGTGTGTTTCCGTGTGTGTGTGTCTCTGTTTGTGTGTCTGTGTTTGTGTGTTTCCGTGTGTGTGTGTCTCTGTTTGTGTGTCTGTGTTTGTGTGTTTCCGTGTGTGTGGGGTGTGTCAGACGTGCAGAACTCTGCTTCAGTCTGTATATCACACAGCTGACTTTACCAAAAAAAGCTCCTCTGATGGGGCGTGAAGGTGGGCGTGTCCTCAGTCCTCAGAGTGGCTACAGTCCTGATCCCGGTTCATGTGGATCTGCGGTTCTCCTGACTCCAGTCTGCAGCAGATCATAAAGGCCCTATTGCTGTTCAAACCCACCATAGGAGAGAAACAGACCACAGTCCAACTGCACTGCCTGAGTTATGACTTATTCTTTGTTATGCTATGACAGGGTCAGCCAGTGATGGGCGCACTTTGATGTATAGATGGTTCTGTCACAGACATAAAGACAGTTAGCTCCTTAACAGATTCTCCAGGTACTGGGGCAGCATCCGGTTTATAAAGGTCAGTCTCCAGTACCAGAGTTGGTCCAGACTGTTCTTGTATGTGCAGGTTTCTCTGGAGGCTGTACACAGTCTGGACCTGCTCCTGGAGGGCTCCCTCAGCCCTGGGAAGCCCCCGCTGCCCCTTCACCGTCTGCTCAGCAGGGGTCCTCTCCAAACGCAGGCTGGTTACTCCCCCCTGAGCCGCTCCTTCACTTTGCACCAACTCCTGTACTTCCTGCAGCAGCGCCTCACACTGAACCCGTTCGGAATGACAGCCTGCCTGCGCTCCGGGAAGAAGCTGGCCTGGGCCCAACAAGGTCTGCAGTCCAGCCTGGGGGTGAGCTCACATGCTTTTGAAGGCCTAACAATTTGGTTTGCTGTGTTTGGTCCAGTTGAGGGGTCCATGAAGAGGGCTAAGATAGCCAGGAACACCCACACGGCTCCAGCTGGCAGTAAGGTAGTGCTGATGTCACAGGTCTTCAAGCAGACTTTAGCCAAAGCGTCGGATAAGCTGACGGGCGCCAACGTGAAGATCCACCGCTGTTCCGCCGCCTTTATCTACCTGCTGTCTCCTCTCAGGTAGGCTGTTCTTCAGCTTTCAGGGGTTTGCCCCCACAACTGACACCTCTGTGCTGGTGGACCTTTAGGTCAGTCACTCTGGACAAATGCCGGGACAGCACGGTGGTTCTGGGCCCGGTGGAGATCAGCGTCCACGTCCACAGCTGCCAAAACGTACGTTTGGTTTGCGTGGCCCGGAGGGTCGCAGTGGGATCCTCCTCCCGCTGCACCATCCATGCCCTGACTCCCACCTGCCCTCTGCTTCTGCCTGGAAACACAGACATCACCCTGGGTCCTTTTCACACCTTCTACCCCTCCCTGGAAGATCACATGGCCAGCGTGGGGCTGGCTGTCGTCCCCAACGCCTGGGATTGCCCTGTTCTTCTAGGCACAGAGGGCGTCATCCAGCAGACGGACAGCTGCTGTTACCGCCTGCTGCCCCCCTCCCAGTTCCACATGATGGCGGTGCCATTCCAGACTGAGGGGGACACGTGTGAAGTTCCGGGGGGGCTTCCTCCTGCCTACCAGGCTGCAGTGCTGGAGAAGCAGAGGAGGATACAGAGCTGGCAGAGTACTGTGATGGAGGCCCGACTCAGCAGGTGAGTTCAGACTGGCCTCCACACACAACGCTGTTCATCTGCATTCATCTGATGACCTTTCTGCTGCAGCTTCACAAGCCACTGTTCTTTCAGTCAGGGGGGAGGGGCATGAGAATCCAGTCTGATGGATGTTCATCTTCACATGCAGGGAGCAGAAGAAGCTCTTCCAGGATCTGGTGGAGGTCCAATTCCACGAGTGGCTCCTGGCATCAGGCCATCGCCAGGAGCTGGACAGCTTGGCCCTGCCCACTCAGACTGACCTCAGGGTTGAGGAGGGACACTCCCCCTAAGCTGCTTAGACTGCTAACTTGTGGGGGGTGGGGTCCAGCAGCTTCAGTCTGAGTTTGAAATGAAGCGGCAGCAGCGCTCTGAGAAGAACCAATGAGGAACCAGACAGAACACTGACATGCACTCAAGCCGGAATGTCTGTAAGTCAGCTGCACATCATGACTCTGGACATTCACGTCTCTTATTTGCTGCGTTTAGGTGACGTCCAGAAAAAATCATTCACTTCCTGGAGCAAAGTTCTCACTAAACTCCCATCTCAGCAGAAGTTTCTGTTAGAAACAGAACTTGTGGTGAAATCCCAGAAACATCCCACCGAGATCTGTACTGTTCACACATTAAATGTTTTGTTCTGAAAGCATGTTTGGTTGTATTTAATAACACAGAAATGATAAAGAAGTTTATCTAATTTAACAGGATCTGTTTTCCAAGAAAAGTGTCTATTTTCAGGTTTTTCCTGACTTTGGTCATTGTGGCCATGTCAGTAAAGTGTTCCACAAACCATGTTCAGAGGATAAACTCAACTACCAGTTCCAAAAACGAAGCGATCTTTTAAGGTCTGTAGGTAACCATAGCAATAAGCTCTCAGCATCAGTTCTGGGTTTGGTTGGTTTCAGACAGAGCATAGCAGGTTCCTTTGATGTTCCCATGGATGTGGAAGCAGAGAGCTTCACTGAGAGCTTGATAAGGTCATGTATCCATGGATGTAGATCAACATTTGAATGAGCTTCACCAATTCTATACATTTACAGTATATTTATACATTTATTGACTGAAATGTGTGGAAACAAAAATATTTTATAAAACAAACCCAAGCTCTGACCACAGACACTTCCGCACACTCCCTGATGAAGATAGGAAGGAGGAACCCCCTTTGGATATAAGGAATTTCATGTAAAAATTCATGTTCACGTTCACGCCATGGAAACACATTCCATGAAGCTCTCTGAAGGTCACATGAAGTTTGGAGTTCTGTAGCAAGTGACTGTGCAGAAAGTCGGCGACCTCTTTACACTATCTTTGCACCGGCATCCACTGACCCGCTCTGGCAGTTTTTGAGGCCTATCACTGTGTGACAGTTGCTGTTCCCAAACATCTGACTGTGGAATATTTAGGAGCGAGGACACAGCTGGATTTGCTGCACAGGTATCATCCTATGACAATTCCACGTTGGAATTCACTGAGCTCCAGAGAATGGCTCATTTTTTCATAATTGTCTGTGGAAACGGTCTGCATGTCTGAGGGCTTGATTTTGTACACCTGTGGCCAAACCAAGGGATTAGGATACTGGATTCTGATCATTTGGATGGGTCAGCCAATACTTTGGGGAATAGAGTGGAAAACACAATGAGGTGTCTATCACCACAATACAATCACCTCCCAATCCCCAAAATCTGTTAAGGGAAACAAACTCTGAATACAACATTCACTGAGTTTTTCCACAATATTCCAAACTTATTGTGAGTAGTGAATATATGAGTTAATATACAATTTTATTGTATTTAACAAGTTGGTGGCAAGAAAAGAGTCATTGTTGAACATTTATCCAACAAATTGAAACAGATTTAAAAAATATATTTATATATAAAACATATTGTACAACCAAACCTAACATAACAGGACATAAATCGCACTCAATGGAAGTAACCGTTACATCATCCAGTATCCAATCAGAGAGCAGTTCACTACTGAGGAGCTGTTTGCGTCTACTGTCTGCTTAAAACCCTGAAGTGTCATGTAAAAAGTCAACAGTTCAGCAAATCCAGTACCTGAAGTGGTTGGAAAATGAAGCAGGGAAAAGAAAATGGAATAAAAGGGCAATTCCCTTTTTACCACTGAGAAAAAAAATAGAAAAACCTTTAGAAAATTACATTCTCCTTTTAGAAAATGCATTTACAAATACAGTTTTTGAATCACAACAAAAATGAATCAGTTAATAAAAATAAAACCATTCCTCTTTAACGAAAAATGTGGAATTCAGAAATCGCTTCTCGATGTAATTTATTTGTAAATAGACTATGGAATTAGAAATTGTATTTTGTAATCTTCAGTAACCATTTATGAATCAAAATCTGTTTTGAAAGACCTCCATACAAAAGCTGTGCAGTTTTTAGCTCTGCTACAATCAAAACGAGCTATTAGAGTTATCATGGATCAATTATCATGAATAAGAAATAAAACATCGAAATTCAGAAGTTTTCTTGTTTATTTTTGGAGTGAAGTTGACTGTCAAGTCAACAGAGAATTGCTCTGTGGAGCTGCCTCTGGTGGTCTTTGGAGGAACTACAACACTTGCTCTTTCCTGGGTCCAAGCTTTAGAAAAGGTTACAAAAGGGCTGATTGGTTCCAACCTCTTGTAATTTTGGTGAAGTTTATTGTTTCTGAGGATCATTCATAGATGATGTTTCCTGTTTTGTTGTTGCATGTTTTCAGCAAATGTTTGATATTTCCCATTTGTGCATTTAAATAAAGAATATCTTGCTGAGAAACCTCTGATGTTCACTTTGCATCTGGATCCTTCTACAGGAAACAGAGCGATGCAGGAGCTGGCAGGAGCTTGCCAGGTGGGGGGCACCTGATTGAGCTGGCATATGGACCCAGCCATATGGGCCATTATGCTGTAATCCTCTGTGGATTTTCTGGAAAAACTCAATAGCAGCAGATTTCCTGACTCAATTTTTAGACCTCATTTTCATGACAAAGCGATTGTTGGCCTTTTGCCCCACTGCTGCCGTTTCTGAGCATGGGAAATCGCTTGTGTGTGTGTGTGTGTGTGGGGGGGGGGTTATAAAAGGCCGCTGCTGTAAGGCCACAACAGCATCAACCCCTTAGAGGATCCACCATGGCCAGGGTGAGCTGAAGGACTCTCCACAAGCTTCAGAGCAGCTGGCCATTACCTTCTGTTGTCTGTACCATCACTTCTGATAACTGCTCTTTTTGATTATTGTCAGATCGTCTTCTACGAGGACAAGAACTTCCAGGGTCGCCGGTATGAATGCGACAGCGACTGCTCAGATTTCCATGCCTACCTGAGCTGCTGCAACTCCATCCGTGTGGAGAGTGGGGCCTGGGTGGTGTACGAGAGGCCCAACTACATGGGCTACCAATACGTGCTGACCCTGGGGGAGTACCCAGAGTACCAGCGGTGGCTGGGACTCAATGACTGTCTCAGCTCTTGCAAGACACTCCACTTTGTAAGTCAGCCTTAGACTCGCCGTTCCTTCTGATCACCTCATGAAGGGGAACAGGAGGTGGTGTGATGGCACCGTTTCTCCAGGTGGAGCTAGCAATCATGACTGGTGCAAACCAAACTGAAGTGACATTTTTGGCATGTGATGTATTGATCTCCCTCCCTCCTGTCCCCCTCCTCCCTTAAACCTATCACTAACCAACCAATCCAACCCCCCCGTACCTGCAGACCAGCAGGACCCAGTATAAGATGCAGCTGTTTGAGAAGTCAGACTTTGGGGGCCAGGCGGTGGAGGTCTCAGAGGACTGTCCTTCCATCCTGGAGAAGCTCCGTCTGACGGAGGTCAACTCCTGCAAGGTCTTTGAT
The DNA here is from genome assembly GCA_016861445.1 of Oryzias woworae. Classification (NCBI taxonomy): domain Eukaryota; kingdom Metazoa; phylum Chordata; class Actinopteri; order Beloniformes; family Adrianichthyidae; genus Oryzias; species Oryzias woworae. The sequence goes on along the minus strand of BOLG01000197.1, from coordinate 6,773,876 downwards.
GGCTGCTGGGTGCTCTACGAACACCCCAACTACTGTGGACGCCAGTACCTCCTGGAGAAAGGGGAGTACCGTAAACCCAGTGAGTGGGGGGCCGTCAGTGTGGCAGTGCAGTCTTTCAGACATTTTACTCAATGACTGAAACCACGTTGCATCTGTCGCTCCACAGTGCCAATCTTGAAGTGAAATCAACAAATAAAACATTGAACAAAAAAAATAGTTGTTGAATTTTTTCAACGACATTCTTCTCTGATAAGTGAACTCCATAACTCATTTTACAATGGCAGGAGAAAACCACACATGCATGTCACATGCACATTTACAATGTGTGCACATCGTCAACCGCACATTGATGCCACATGCACATGAGGATCATGAGAACATGAACATTACATGGTTTTTCTCTTTTGTCTGTGCTGTCCAGTGACAAACACAACAGCCTCTTATGTTTAACAGTTTTGTTATTAAATATGTGAGGATTTCACTTCACCAAATCCTTCAGTTATGAAGCACTTGTGCATCTATTGATAAACTGTGATCAAATGGGCTCTTGGTGAATCAGAATCAGGAGACATGACGCATGAGGACACAACAGCAACACATCTGAGACACAGAAAGGCAATGACACCTTTCTGATGGAAAAGATTCAAATGCGGAATTTTCTGATTCCATTTCCTCCTGTGTGTACGACTACAGTAACATTTGTTTTGACAAAAGACGATATGCTTTGAACTACAATTATGCTTCTTTTAAAGCTTACATTGATGCCAAACACCCACAGCTCAGAAACGCCTTATAAAATCCTCTTATTCAACAAAAAACGAGAATCCGGTGTGATTTTCATGTGTGTTGGTAAAAGTGTTCAATCATGACAGCTGCAGCTGTAAGTCTGCAGGATAAAGAAGTATCCTCTGTTGAAACTGCTGGGATTCACATCAGACAGGTCACATTTTTGATTACAGAAGACAAAGCAGACATAAACACACCACAGACAGATTATTCCCTTTGGGGTTTCCTGGTTTACAAGCTGATGTTAATGCCTTAGTCCCAATCATCCTTACGGGTGGATGCGAGCTGTCTGCAGATGGAACACAGGGAAACCTGTACAGGGCCTGCAGTTGGCCCACAAGAGATCTTATGATGAAAGACCACTCAGTGAACCCATGCAGAGAAAATGCTCATTCACATGGTTTCCTACGGGGATGCTGCGGGCCACAGGTCATGTGAACACTTATACAACACATACGGGGGAAGTAGGTGAGATGCTGGCATATGTTATGAACTTTTTATTTGAACCCTTCCAAATCCTACAGACTGCTTAAGGAACTTGTTAGTGCTGTTCATGTTATGAGTGTGCTCTCCTTGCGTGCAGCCTGACTGTTGTGTTGCATTGATACCGGACTCAGTGTCGAATTCGCACCTGTCACCTTTCTTTTGATTCAAATTTACTGCTCAACACCATGACGCCCTGGCCACAGAGCAACAGCCAACAATATATGCTTTGGTGAACTCTACAGAGGCACTGGTAAGCACGATGTCTGGGTTCACCAGCCTTCCCCTGGATGCTGTGTGCTGCACTCCTGCAGCAGAGCTGCGCCAGACTGCTGTCTAAAATGGTACTTCTGTCTGTGTCCCAGTTTCAGCATTAACCTGAAGTGGAAAAATCTAAATTAATGCCGTGAGCGGCATTGGATGGCCTGCAGGTGCTCTCCGCCGTCCTTGCTACTTGCCTCTACACGCCACCGCCGCCCTTGCAGCCCACCCTTGACCAGACCCCACTTGTGAAGCGGTCACAACACACCTGACTCCCCCCCTTTCACTTTCTGTAAGGCTAATTTGAGCTGTCTGGAAAAGGTTGATGTAAAAAGCCCTTTTTTAAAAAAAAATGTCAGCTTTTCTGTTGCTTTTACCTTTATAGTGACCATTTTATGTTTTGGTCGCCTGGTTACACCGAACAGATCAAGATAAATTTCAGACGAATCTGTAAAAGTAAACTTTTGAATTTTTTTTTAGCAACCAAAGTTATTTGCTAGCCACGCCCACATTCCTAATATGTTCATATCTGGTCTAATAATATTATGTCCAGCTCTAGTCTGGGCTCAACATATTACATATATTCTGTCAAAAATGTGCGAGTAATAAGAGTACAAGAGTACAGCATTATTTTGATAATTTTCTCAATGAAAATAAGAAAAACATCATAGGCCCATGAAGCTGGAGAGATTGCATCCGTACTGGTTCTCTGTCACAGCTAGAAGCGGGGCTCTCCCCCTGTCCGGCGGTGTTTGTTTTCTCTGCAGGACCCTGTGCAGCGGAGCTCGCTATGCTGTCTACTGTAAGGCTAGCTAACATAACAGATTGTTTCGCTTCAGCTCAATGAGCCTCGTTGGCGAGCTCTCCAGGGTGTATCCTGCCTTTGCCCAACCACACCCGGGACAGTCTCTGGAAAACCCGAGACGAAAATTTGAATCTTTGTTTCTACCCTTTAATCTAGTCACTGAAAGCGTCCCATGCCCAAAGCTGAGTCCATGACTGGTTGACTGAGTGCATCAACCTCACCATGCCTGACACCAAAATCGTGCCGCAGGACCTCAGATTGAGTCTTAGTGCTGCATTGGCAGCAGATGCGACCACTGCGGCGAGGTTGGCAAGTTTCAGTGTTATGGCTGAAGGCCAAAATATGCAGATTTTGCCTAAATGCGTGTTCAAGAATTGAAGTCTTGGAAACAGATATAGTTTTCCACCAAAAGAGCTCAGGATGGATTGTCGCAGGTGTAGCTAGGGGTTAATGGCAATCAGTGGCCTTGTGGGGCGCTATAAAACCACTGAGGTTCCCACTGGCTATCAGGGGCATAGACATTAATAAAGAGTAGACGCCGCATCGACCGCTGCTGCCTATTGGCGCTGACGAGCCCTCGGGCCGCCATCTTGGTCTGGTCGCCGCTCCACTCAGTGTAACCTGTTTGGCAGACGCAATCGAGTGTCAGTGCGTTTAATCAGTCATAACTCGCTGAATACTAAATTGATTTTCACAACGGTTTTTTTGTTGCAAACGTCATACATGTAGCTATGAAACAGGACACATGGTTCAGTGTATTTTATTATTCATATTGGGCTTAGCAGTAGTAGAATATTCTGATATACATATGAGATGGTAACTAGCACAATACTGTGTAAAACCGAGGCATTTTGCAAAAGAAAGAAAAAAAGCACACACATACAAATGTATGATAGAGAAGCAAAAAGTACTATTCAGCTATTCAGTTTTAATAAATGAATAAAATATACAATATAATTCATATCTTTATAGAGAATCAATATATTTTATATATTTATATATATAGATACAGTATCAATATAATTCAGAAAGAGAGAGAGAATGAGAACATCAATAAATGACTAGTCCGGATAACAAGAACATGACCAATAATAAACTATATTTACATATGTACAAAGTTGCTCATGAAAACTTTACATGAGTTAGAAACCCTGAAGGAGGACTGCTTTGCAGAGCTTTTTTCTTGTGCTCCCTTTCTGCATGCAGGTCAAGGGAGGTGAGTTTGGCAATGTGGTGCAGCTTTAGCTTCAAAAACACAGACACAACCAATGACAACAAGTTGGAATGATGGTTGTCAATGCCAAATCTCCTCAATGTGTTCCCCAAGCAGGAAAACATCTTCTGTTCCAATCTCCTCACAGACGATGTGCGTAACTGTCGACACCTTTGGAGCTTGCTTTGTTGAAGCCTGGCGGTTCACTCTCTCAGCCGCTCTTAGCACCTTCACTGTGCCTAGAGATGGAATCGCTAGCCCACCATTGTTTTTCAGGGCTAGAAGGTGGTACTGAATGTATGATTTATAAAGTCTCATTTAGCCTTCATGGCCGAGTGAACACCGGCGCTATAGCTAGCGTTAGCTGGCTAAGATTTCACTGGTGGACATAAAAACAGTACAATACATATTTACAAAATACCACCAAATAAAAATGTCTTGATGTCTTACTTGTAAAAAGTAATCCCCTGAGCCCTACTCTTAACACTCCGCCAGTTAGAACTAGAATACGCCACACAGTGCTCAGGCATCGTAACTACTACCGCTGTTTGGGTTTGTGTATGTGGGGAGGACGACCGGATCAAGATGGCGGCCGCATTTCTTGCGGCCCAGCAGCCAATGCGGCGCCTACTCTTTATTAATGTCTATGGTCAGGGGCATCTTCTGGTCTTTGGAACCACCCACTTCCTGCGGCACACTGCCAGCTAGCTGTACAGGTAATGTTGCAGTGGGACCCTGTCTTTGGACAAAGTGTGAGCCGGCGTCACCGGTATTTTACTGTTTGTTTGTAGCTCTGGGGCAAATGCGTGACTGGGAAGCTCCATCATCGCTCCTGCAGCCTTCAGTGTAGTGCAGCTTGTCCCTCTCAGGTGACGAAATCTGATCCACCTGGTAAGCTTGGCTACATTCAGGTAGAACATTTCTCTCTCAAGCGGTTTTATCTAATGTGTTTTCCCCCGCTAGGGACTTTCTGTGCTTCAGCTGTTGGAGACAGCTGCTGCTTTGTTACTTTTAACTTTTAAGTGCTTATACTCTTGTGTCACTCGACGCGTCGGCCGTGTGACAGGAGTTTTGCCAGCGTGGATGCCTGCTGCTGCGGCTTCGGAGCGGTCAAACTGACAGACGGCAGTGGATACTGACTTGCTCCTTCGCCCGTCAACGGGATAACAGGGAGCTGCCCCATCATCCCACGGACTGTTTTATCGTTTGCTTGTAATTTCGTGGTTTTGATGTATGGTGTGTATTGTCCTGACTAACCTGAGGTGTAACGCTCAACCCGCCCAGACCCTCTGGCCTTTTAGTATTTTGTGGTGTGAAGCCTCTTGTTTTTAACTCTATTGTATTGTTTTGTTTTTTTTACCTTGTCCCCGCCGTGCTGAGGACCCGAGTGTTGGCCGGTGTTCAAGTGGAGGCTTTTCCCCCGTGTGGATTGCGGTGCCCTTGGTGGAGGGAATCACAAATTGGGTGTGTGCTCTGCATCACGTGAGTGGGGTAAAATTGAAGCCCCAGCTTCTGAGTTTTCTTTTTTTCTCAACCTGTGTTTATGGTGGTTGACTTTTTATAACGTTTTCAGAATTTCTTGAAATAAAATTGAATTTCATTGTGGACCCACACCTCCTGCTCTTTGTGTGCAATCAACTGTTGTTGGTCCTTTTCCATCTTACACTAACATGTAAGTGCTAATGACAGAGCTCTGGGTCTTCAAAATGTCCCTATCTGCTACCGTCTAAATGGACGTTCTAACACCAGGAACGATGAAGAAGACGCCCTCTGACCCTTGACCCATTAATTCAAACACAATGACTTTGAATATGCAAACAGTAGGCTGGGTCTTCCTCTCCGATTGGTCCTTCGCACCTCCTTCCTCACTTGTAGTTTCTTGTGGACTCTTCCCCAGATGAACTGTTTTTTTCTCCACTGGTCTGTGAATCCCATCCTCCACATGAGCTGGTTTACGACCCACATTCCTGTTGACACTTCTGCTGGCATGCACCTCCAACTTTAATTCTCACTAAAGAGCAGCTTGGTCCTATCATATCAGCACTGGTTAACAAATGAAAAGGTTTCTGTTTGCGGCCTTATAGTCGTGACTTTCTCCTTCACGTCAAAGACCAAATGGAGTTTGTCTCTGAGAGGTGGGATGGTTACAGACAAACTTTTCCTTAACCATTTGCCTGTGAGTCTTGCCTATCAAACGTCCTGTTCCTGCCTCAACCTCCAGGAAGAAGGAAAAGCAGAGGAAGAAAGGTCTTAGGGCTGGACTCCAGGTAAAGTGCAGACGAGCCTCACAGTTAGGATTTACCGGCCCAGACCTGCGTTATAAACGCGGAACATGTCTGCGCTTGATTCCCATTCAGGAAGCTCGCAGCGGCCTGACCTCGCTGCTGTTATCACCTGCTCGGATTATGCCGGCTGCTGTCCTGGAGCCTTCACAATGTTGGAATTCTAACCACTTGAGACTGAGACTTGGCAGACAGGAGAGTTTATTCATTTAAATGAACTCTGTCTGGGTGGATGTTCAGTCATCAGGAAGCCCCGCCCCTTTCCCCACAGTGGAGGAGTGGAAGTTGTGTACAAGCACAACTACACATGCAGACACAAACTCACAAACTTTCTGTTCTTTTGAATCTCTCTCATTCAAGGCTGATTTGTTTTATGCTAACTGATGGGAGGCGTCCTCACAAAGACCTAAACGTCTTTATGTCTTCATGTCAGGACACCTCTGAGGTCCACGATGATCGGGTGGCGGTTCCAGTGAGTACCGAAGGAGAAGCAGTTCCCGCCTCCCCCAATCAGGAGCAGCTCTGGCCCTTCAGAGGCGGCGAGCTCGGAGCAAAAGGAGTGCAGCATCAGAGGGTAGGGCACGGACACCTGCAGGCATGGACCCCAGAATCAGCACCATCAGAGCTGCAGGACGCCTCCCTTTGTGCTGAACGCTCACTCACCGTGTCCAGGCTGAACTCCATGCTGGTGCATGTGGTGAGGTCGATCACAGCGAGGCCTGGAACACCTTCAGAGAACATCCAAACCCCCCCCACCACAAGCAGTTTTTGCTCCACCACATGAGCTCGGTGGGAGTATCTGAAACAGAGGTCAGAGGTCAGGGGTCATTGCAGTTTGGCTCTCACAGAACCTTCCTTTCAGTTTGTCAGCTGACCGGGGCTCAGGAGGAGGGTGCACATCGATCTTCTCCCAGCAGAAGCCTCTTTCTGTTGGCCTCAACACAGCAGTGTCGCCCAGCGGCACCCCTCCTTTGCTCAGTCCACCAAACACCAGCACCCCCCCCTCATATGAACAGGCTGAGTGGGAGTGTCGGGGCAACGGTGTGGCACCCTCAACTGGGATCTGGGGAGTGGGGGGGCAGACTGATGAACTTCAGATAAACTAGAGAAAGACGTCCACTTCCTCTGAAAGGATGCATGTGTCTGTGGGGGGGGGTTCTATTTACTCAACGTTTGTGAGATCATCAAAAAGCCGGGGCTCCATCCAGACATTCTCGGGACATTTCTTTTTCCTTCTCTTTCTTGGAACCACATCAAGTTTTGTCTCTTCAACCTTTCACGTTCTCTTTTTCTGCTTTTCAGGTGTAATTTCTGCATTTGATTCACTCTGAGTGCCAGTTAGGATTAACGTCTTGTTAGTGTTGTCGCTTGATACTGGAATCCCAGCAAACAGTATTGATGGAGCAGAGGGTATGTATCAAGGAAAATAGTGTGGGTTTAGGAGATTGCAACATATTAACCCCATCCCAACACATCTCTTTGCCCTAAAGCCTAGTCTCCCATCTGCTGTTTATTAGTTCACAAAGAGACGGTGGAGGGCAGGGGGCCCTGAAGATGGAGCGAGGTAAGAGGCTGTCTTAAAATGAAGTGATGTCCCAGGAGCTCTCTTGGCCCCACCTCTTTCTTGGTTGATGACTGGCAAATTTTGATTACGTCACCCTACTGCACAGATGTTCTAATCCACAGGATTTGCTCCAATCACTGTTTTTGGAGGGTAAGTGATCGTAGGGGAGGGCTAAGTCGTAGGAAAGAGGGTTACATTAGGACATGACCATCGTTAAGCCTAACAAGGACCGGCCAGCAGGTCCATTTTTATTTTTGAAGACTTGTTTCATGTCCGCCTTTGACCACAAGAAGCTACTCTGGTCAAACTGCTTTACAACAGATACATTTACTTTTTGGAAAGTTGTTCAAGCACACCTGAGTCCAGCGCAGATCGTCCAGACTCAAGAAACTGATGTCCCCCATTGCCCGCTCTGATTGGTTCTTTCCACCGAACACAAACAGGAAGTCTCTGCCTGCAAAAAGCATCAAAGCAGTAAACAACCATCAATGGTGGAAAAGTGTTCCTGCAGCTACATGAAAAGTCACTTTCTTCTTTTCTTGCTGTCCACTAAAGAGAATGCAGAAAAAAACAAAACGGATGTCAGTACCATGTTTAATAAAAAACACACATTAGCTGGGATGAAAATCCATCTCCTAGGAATTTATCTTTATTACAATGACCCTGATTCATTAGAAATTTAAGTTCTGTGCACAGAGCACAAAGCTACCAGCCATGGACTGACTTATCAGACCGTTAGAAGCGGTTTGATCTAGATTCTGGTTCTAAGGTTTAGCTTTAGCACATTTCACGTTCATCATCGTCTACCTGTAGACGTCTAATCTTTGGATAGTTTTAGACTTCTATTAGAGAACCTCTGAACAGCAACTAGACACTGTTGTGCAGCAGCAGATCAGAAAATGGGTTTTAACATCATTCTAATAAAAATCCACTCTGACAACAGATTTAACCTTTCACCATCATTTTGTTCACTTCTATGACAAGTTCAAATCTAAACAGAAATATTTCTGTTGGATTGTTGTTTTGATGCAGGTTTCTGTGACCTTTAACCTCTGGTACGTTTCAGTAGAAATGTTTGATTTTTCTGGGAATGTAGAACTTTCTGATCATTAGTTGTCTGTGAGTGTAGAGGCTGTACGGTGGTGTAGTGGTTAGCCCTTTCTCCTTACAGTTAGAAGAAGCTGGTTCAAATCCCAGTTGGACCTTTCTGTGTGGAGTTTGCATGTTCTCCCTCTACAGCAGTGGATTTTCTCCTGTTTCCTCCCACAGATCAATAACATGTTTCATGGCTAAACTGCTGTCTGTAAATGGTTTGACCCTGTGACCAAACTGGTGATCTTAGTGTGTACTTGGAACCAGCAAACCTGTGACCCCAAAAGAGATTCAGTGAAGATGAATGGATGTAACATTACAGTATTTTTAAAAATTACTGTGAAAACATTAAAAAATATCCTAAGATTAGATGATTATAAGAACACGTGGACAAAATAGTTTGTACGCTTTGGTTAATGAAGAAAAACTCACACTAACTTGAATCTGACTAAAGTACTAATAAATAAAAATTCTATGAAATGTAACTAATGATGGTCAGAGATTGCTTTTCAACCATGCTTTGACAGAATTATTTACAAAAACAAAATCATGAAACAGGCCTGGGCACAAATGACTGTACCCCTAGAAAAGACTGAAAATAATGTGACCAAAGGATATGTTAATCCAAGATGTGTCTACTAATGGCGTCCACAATCTTGTAATCAGTCAGCGGGTCTATTTAAGGGCTACAGGAAGCCACTGTGCTGTTTAACAACATGGTGTGTCACCATGTCAACATGGATCAGAGAAAGCAAAGGAAAGAGTTGTCTCAGGACATTAGAAAGAAAATTATAGACAAGTATGTTGAAAGAAAAGGCTATAAGATCATCTCCAAGCACCTTGATATTCCTGTGACTACGGCTGCACATAGTATTAAGAAATTTAAGATCCATGGGACTGTAGCCAACCTCTCTGGTCGAGGCTGCAAGAGGAAAACTGATGACAAATCAAAGAGAAGAATAATAAAAGAGCCCAGAAAGACCTCTAAAGAGATTAAAGGTGAACTTTAAGCTCAAAGAACATCAGTGTCAGATCGCACCATCCGTCGTTGTTATTCACAGATGGAAAAATGAAGCATATCATCAAAAGAGCACGGTCCCTACTGTGAAACATGGAGGAGGCTTTGTTATGGTCTGGGGCTTCTTTGCTGTATCTGGCACAGGGTGCCTTGAATCTGTGCAGGTACAATGAAATCTCAAGATCATCAGAGGATTCTGGAGAGAAATGTGCTGCCTTGTGTCAGGATGCTCTCAGTCACAGGTCATGGGTCTAGCAACAGGACAAAGACCCAAAATACATAGCTAAAAACACCCGTGAACGGATCAGAGGAAAACATTGGACTATTCTAAAGTGGTCTTCACTGATTGTTGTTCAAAAATGACAACGTGTGCTTTTTAGTAAGTACTATGAGCAAAAATCATTTTCTGAACGTATAAAGTTCAAACGTGAATGAAAAAGAGAAAAAAGAGGGAAAAGCAGAACAGATGGAGGACAGGAACCTTTGAGAAGCACATGGACACAAAACAGAGAAGGAGGTATAACCTCTGTGTCTGACCGCCGCTGCAGCATGTCTCCACCTTGGGGGGGGTGGATCACCCGCACAGACCAGTGACTCCACCAGGATCTTCTGAGCTCCCAGATGAGGGCTGCAGGGCTGCAAGGAAACTCTGAGCAGGTCTGCAACCGGACGCAACGGCGAGGACCGCCCCCCGTAAAGAAGCACAGCTCCTCCGGAAAGGGGCGTGGCCGAATGATGGAGCCGCATGCCTGCTATTAAAGTAAACGCTGCAAAGTTTGCTGCATGGACACTTCTGCTCTTTATCTTTGAGAGTCTGACCTGGATCTGTAGATTGCTCGGAGGAGACCATGCTCCACCCCTGCTGACCTCTGAGCAGCACACGGGTCTCTGCCCCCCTCCCTGCTCTGCTGACACCCGCAGTCAACAATATGTGCCCCCCCATCAGGCTGGAGGAAGCCATCCCCAGGCCCTCCACACATGTGGGAATGAGCCGGGCTCTGCAGGATGGGATGGAGGACAGCAGCTGAAGGTCTGAGGACGAGGGCTGGTCCAGCGAGGCAGCACTGCTGAAAGGTGAGGGGCGGAGCTTTGTTCCTGCAGCAGGAACCAGTAGGGCTTGCTCCATCAGCGCACCTGCACTTGCAGTGAGGATGAAGTAGTGGGAGCATTTCTGGTGCCACTCCTGCAGGCAGACAGATGTATGAGAACAATGCAGGCACGTTGATAGAAGTGCCTGAAGGACGCCCAACCTCATACTCATCAAACGGCTCCAGGCTCTCCACTCGGTCCCGCTCCTCCTCAGACACCAGCCCAAAATAGAACTGGTTCATATCCAGACAGACACACTGCTGCCAACCCTGAAGATCATCACAGACACAGCAATGAACAAACCCCTAACTCTGAATTTACACCGGTCTGATCCCAGCAGCCCTCAGAAAGAAACCTGTCCAAGGGGGGTTGGTTTTTGAGCAATACTCGCAGTTCCCTAACGGCTTCCATAGGGTCAGCAGTCAGTGTGTCTGCAGCATTTGTTGGTGTGTTTGTGCAGGCCCAGGTCTGGACTGCATGCAGCCCTAGGCGAAAAAGGATTTTTGCCTGCACCGCACCATCTGTTCGGAACAGAAACAACGTAACTGCCTGGAATATGATGCAATGAGAATGTATTTATTTTTAACTCTCAAAACTTAATAACCACTTATGATTATTGTTTAAAACAACTGCTCTCCAAGCCGTTTTAAATTACTACTTTTTTCTTTTTAAACTAAATGAGCAGTGTGTCCAACTGTTATAAACTCGTAAAAAATGTCACAAACTTTAAATCTTTAGCCTAATCATTGGCATTTGACACCCTAGGCAGCCGCCTAGCTCACCTATGCCCAGGGCTGGGCTGTGTGTGTGTGTGTGTGCGTGCGTGTGAGTGAGTATGCTGTGTGTGTGCTGTTCTGGTGCACCGGCCTTGTCCAGGAAGCGCTGCCTCTGAGCTGAGATGTCTGGGTACTGCTTCAGAGCATGAAGAGGAGAGTTCATCTTGAGGAAATGCTCCTGCATGAAGCACCCGAAGGGATCCTGAGGGCGAACCTGCTCATACATCACAAAGAGAGACTGTGGGAGCAGCTTTGCTGCCCAGCTGATGACGGCATCTGACCTACAAGACACACAGAGGCTTGAGTGCTCCAGACAGCAGAGAACAGGATCTCATCTCATCAAAAAGCACATTTAATTACATATTTTATCATTTCATTGTCCAATGTGGGCTGAAAGACACAAATTGAAATAAATATTTCTAAATAAAATGATGAAATAAATGTGTCATTAATTGTTTAAAATTGGCATTAAATAATTATAGTGTCGTTAAATGTGTCAGTATTTAATTCAAATTCAATTTTTTATTATTTTAGAAGAAGCATGTATTTATTTTAGGATTTAATGAATTATTTCATATTCTATTTTGCAGCATTTTCATTACAGTATCTGTCAAACTGTTCCATCAAACTCATCTGTACTCGTTGCTCTTGCCTTGTTTGAATCTCATCATGGTGCATGACTGCTAATTTAATGAAACTCAGGAATTTATCAAAGTATTTCAGGTTTTGTCTGGCACCTCACACACATACACGCTACGCTGTAAAGATTGTTTTGGGAACTCTGCCACGCCGCCTACTTCCTCTTGGAGTTTCGCCGCTTTTGCCGTTCTAATATTTACTTAGTTCAGAATAAAGCATGACACTCTCATCTGTACGTGTGGTGGAAGAGCAAGAAATGATCTCAATAAAAGTTTTATTGTCAATATTTGCCTGTTTGTTTTCCATTCATTTTTACCTCCATTTTGCAAAGATAGACGTGGAAATGCCCGGGTCTGCACACTGCAGCCGGGGATAATTGGTGAGTTCAGGACCGGACAGGCATTTGGAGTTCCCAAAGTAACGTTTACAGTGTATGTGTGTGAGGTGCCAGACAAAACCTTAAAAACTTTAATAAATTCCTGAGTTTCATGAGATCAGCAGTCCTGCTTTCACATTCTCTCTATGTTGCTGAAAAAGATCACAAAAGTTAATATCACTGAAGCCGCCATAATGAAAACCAGCCAAAAGAGCCTTGGAGTACAGATGATCTGAGTTAGCCATGCTCTCTGAGTCTAAAGGGACAGTTTGACAGTTTGGGGTGGAGGCCCTGGGGAAGACCCAGGACACGCTGCAGAGACTATGACTCTCGGCTGGCTTGGGAACATCTCGGGGTCCCCCCAGAGGAGCTGGAAGAAGTGGTCGGGGAGAGGAAAGTCTGGTCATCTTTGCTGCCCCCGCAACCCGGTCCCAGATAAGTGGAGGAAGATGGATGTATGGATGGATATTGACAGATTTAATGACAGATCTCTTTCAGCCTACATTTGACCATGAAATTAGTCATTAAATGTTTAAATGTGGTCTTTAATGACTGTTTTAATATTTAATACCACATATATTTACACATGTAATCATTAATATCCAGTTTTATTTATTTAATGCAAATTTTAAATAATTCATGACATGATTAAATGATTTCATATTAAATACAATTATGTCAATTTGTCTCTTCCATCCCACATGGTCAATAAATAAATAATGAAATATGTTCTGAAAATGCCATTAAATGTACTTTTTAATGGCAATTTTAACACCCAGCGCCACAGAAATTGTAACATTTATTTACCAATATCACATTTTATTTAATGTGATATGTAATGGCATATTTATTTATTTCCATTTGTCTCTTCCAGTCCTCCATAGTCTGGTGTCTCCACTCCTTTCTTGGGTATGCACTAATGCGCTGTTCTGCAGGATGCTGAAGAGTAGCGGTCGTGCATACAGCCCAAAATAACAAAGCACACAGCATTCTGACAAAAGGCACAGGTTGTTTAGGTCTTCTGACACGAACAGGCTCCTCCCCTGCGGTGCTTCAGAGCAGTTGACATTTTCCCCAGACAGGAAGTGACTATGCTGTTCCTCAGCAGAACCTGCTGGCACTCACACTAAACCTAACCCACTAGAGGCTACTGAGGGCTCAATGTCGTATCTGTGATAGCTGGAAATTAAACCACCAACCCCTCATCTTGTAGACAAGTTTTACCTCTGATCCACAGCCTGAGTGATCTTTCCGCTTTAATCTCCTGCAAACATATCCTTTCCAGCTTTAATGAGGCTCAGCTGACACTTCAATGGACATGAACCTTTTTGAGTGGATGAGCTGTGACCTCTCCAGCTGTGACGCGTCCGGCTGTGACGCGTCCATGGTGGAGTAAATCCACTACATTCACATGTCAAAATGTTAGTGGAGCCACTCAGTGAGATTTTAGCTTTTAGGCTGCTAGACATGAGATGCTTATGAGAACAATTGATAGGCAGCATTGAGCTAACTTTTCCTTCCAAGAAATCAGTGACAAACATTTGGTGCACTTAAACCTTTGAGCACAAACACGAAGGTAAAGCACAAAAATCCAGTTCAGTCTAATTTATTTCTTACTTTTTTTTCCTTCACCAAAGCTGGGCTTTTCAAGAGAAGATTCATATTTAAGCATGATTATTGTGTGAAAATAAGGGTTAACATGTTATAAGCTAGTGTCAAAACATACAATATATCTCTGAACAGCGTGACCCCTCCCCAAAGTTCTCACTGGCTCCAAGAAGCCAAAATCCTATTGACTTTTATTGAGAAAAAAGCAGCTGTTACTCAGTCATTCTATGGTCAGAACAACCATTCTGCTCTGATATTTTTTTCTTAACTTCTTAATTCTCATTTTGTTTCATGATATTTTTTTTTCTTTATTGCAAGTTATTCAAGGTATGAATTGACTGATAACATGCCTCAGTAAAAGCCTGCTGTGCCCGCTGGTCCCCACTCGGACCCGATCACTGACACCTGGCTCCAAATAGTGATGTCCTTAATGCCAAAAAAATGGTGACTAAATAGGCTTCAGTTTGATGGAGCAATTTGATGGCAATTTTTTATGGGTGACATCACAACCGCTTTGTCCATCTTCATTTACAGTCTATATGTCAGACGTACCGTTGGGTTTCCATGTAGGTGAGTACCACCTCAGACAGAATAACGGTGGGAGCATCCCAATCCATCCCCACTGCACTCAGGGTCGCCTCCACCTGCATCTGCTCCCTAATATCCACCCCTACCAGTTTGTAGTGACTGCTAAACAAATGAGTGGGTCCTGAAGAAACAGACAGACAGGCAGAGACAACAGGATCACTCCATCACTCACTAACAGGATCACTCCATCACTCACTAACAGGATCACCCCATCACTCATTTAGAGGATCACTCCATCACTCACTAACAGGATCACCCCATCACTCACTAACAGGATCACTCCATCACTCACTAACAGGATCACTCCATCACTCACTAACAGGATCACCCCATCACTCACTAACAGGATCACCCCATCACTCATTTAGAGGATCACCCCATCACTCACTAACAGGATCACCCCATCACTCACTAACAGGATCACTCCATCACTCATTTAGAGGATCACTCCATCACTCACTAACAGGATCACTCCATCACTCATTTAGAGGATCACTCCATCACTCACTAACAGGATCACTCCATCACTCATTTAGAGGATCACTCCTGACGACAGGACAACACTTGCATGTCACTGCTCAAATAAGACAGACTGTAGTCTGAACACCCACAACCAAGGTTTCTATGTCGGACCAAGGAGTTCCATGGCCTGGTGCCCAAATTTCTCGAATCCCCTTTACCTCCATATATAGTATTACCATAGATTTAAAAAACAAAATCAACAGTAAAAAAAATGGGGTGTGGGGGTGGGGGGCAACTTTCTGTCATAGTGTTGTTTTGTCCTTTTCACGGCACCCATATTCCTAACCCAGCTCTGCAGCACCCAAAAACATCTTTCCAACAACAGTAAGTACAAAAGAAACAGGATTTCCTTAAACTAAAATTTCACTGAAGGCGTGCATCGATCAAACATCTGCTGGACTCTTCTCGTTCCGGCCCATGATGCTGGTTCTCATTGATTTTTAACTGAGAATTATATACAGACACAGGAAAAACCTGACTCACAATCTTAGCACAAACAAACATGAAAGCAAACAGCAAATGAGTTCAATAATCTTAGAAACAAGCAAGCAAACAGCTGAGAGAGCTCTAAACAGCAGTTTATTTCTTTTTACCTAGAAACTACAAAAGCAACTGTTTGAGGGACACGGGAGAGTTTATTACTTTCTGATGAGACACAGGAAACCCATACAAACCTGTAAGTGGGGTTGAAAGGCAGTCCAGCCTCTCCTTCAGTGGCTCACTGGATGTGATCAGAGAAGCTTTTCGGTGAGCCACATCAGGGAAGTCCAGCTCAAACACAGAGGTCCTGTCCAGGACAGCATCAGCATGCAGGCGGAAGAACAACGAGTCGAAGCCTGCGCCCAGAGACAGGATCTACAGCCACAGGACAGGGTTATGCTTATGTCAAAGCAAGAGCAGCATCATGCTGACTTGCCTGTCTTCTGGGGCAGCAGTCTGTGGTCTGCAAGAACCTTCTCACACAGTGGTCCACGGCTCGCCAGCGCACATAATAACCCCTGCAACCAGAAACATAAGTCTGCATCGGCAGTTTACTTAGGTTCTATGAGTCACTCTAAGTTCCTGAGCAGCCTGATCACCTGTTGATGAGAGGAGATCTTCTGACCACTTTGGACACAAAGTGCTGGATGAAGACGTCCCTGAAGTAGCCCCGCGCTGCGGCCGATGCCTTGCTGAGCACGCTGCTGTCATTGGTTCCCTGAACCTGAGCCAGGAGAAAACATAAGAACATTGAGGCAGAATTTCTATGGCTCCAGACTAATGAAGCTGGCTTTCCCACATTTGGCTTTACTCCTGGTGCAGTCACTGCAAAGGTGAGCTGCGTAGAGGGGACTACAGTCTGGAGAACAGTGGACAGAGACCTGAGCCTACAGACGGGCCCCTGATTAAACCAAGATTTTTGTTGTTATTTAAGCATTTTATCTGAGTTTTTTCAAAGAATCTTAGCCAGGATTATCAGGATTAAAGACAATATTTTACTCCAGACCACATCAAGAACAAGTTCTCAGCAGTTACTGAAGGCTGCCACCAGATGGAGATATGATCAGCAGGTCATCAGCCAACACTATATGGTTAATAATTACAATTACAAAGCTCAAAGAGAGATTGTCCTTGTGAAGCCAGTGTAGGGGAGAAGATCCCACCTTGACGGGGCCCACTAGGGACAGGACATAGATGTGAGCTCTATTAAACACTGGAAAAACCCTCAACTTGATAAAGAACTTGCAGTGATTCATTTTGTCAAATGAAGCATAAAACACAAGTAATGTTACATGTTGTTGTGATGTTGGTTAATGATCCCTTCAAGTGCATCTAAGCAGAAATACTTCCTGCACTTCTTGTGCTATTATTATTTATTCTTAAATTCTATATTTAACAACAGACAGCACACAAGAAAACCATCTTAGCACAAAGCAACCAACATAGATTAGTATGGCTAGAAACCAGAGGTTTACTGCTGTAATTTCACCAAAGCTTCTGCTTTCTTCAGTCTGACTGTATAAATGTTTTCCATTAGCTTCTTTTGGTTTCACAACCTTCTCCTGGTGGTGGGACACTTCACCAACATTTTAAATCTTACATTCAAAGTGCATGTGTAAGTTTTCTCCAGGGACTCCGGCTTCCTCCCTCCGTCCAAAAACATGCTTCATTGATTCATTGGTCACTCTTAATTGTCTCTAGGTGTGGATGTGAGTGTGTGTGACTGTGGCTCCTGCGACAGACTGGTGACCAGTCCAGGGGTTTCTCCTGCCTTCACCCATGAGTGTCCAGGTTAGGCTCTGGCAGCCCTGTGACCCCGAAAGGGATAAACCAGTTTAGAAAATGAATGAATGAACATTCAAAGTATTTAAAGACGTCTTTATAATGGATTCCCTATGACAGGGGTGTCAGAATCCAGGCCTCGAGGGCCAGTGTCCTACATGTTTTCCAACCAACCTGCCATTGAAGCTCCTTATTGGCTAAACACACCTGATCCAGGTAATCAGCAGTAAATTCAGTAGGATTTTTGGAAAACCAGCAGGAGGCCGGCCCTTGAGGAGTTGAGTTTGACACCCCTGCCCTATGACCTATAAACACTGTCTTGAACCAGGTAGCCCTTCAATAAAAGGAAACCTTCCTTCCAAAAACTGGTGTGTTCTGCAACAGCCAGCCGTTGAGCTGGACCTCACAGCTTCCTGTTGAATGACCCTGAAGGCGTTCAATCAAACATCTGCTGGACTCTTCTCGTTCCGGCCCATGATGAGCTTCTGCTGGTTCTCCCCAGTTCCTTCTCTGAATGATAGATGGAAGCTCATTCAACCACCTGCTGCCTGCAAGTTACTTTGGTTTTCAACACGTTACTGCAACCGTTACTACAGCATTTCACTATGATATCAAACATCGCACATGATGCTGATATTATGCAGCCCTGCAACATGTAGTCCAGATTCTCTTAACATGCCTACATTTGATCAGATTACTGCCGTTATCGGATTTTGCCTTCATCAGATTTAATCAGACGAACAGTCGAATTTTTGAACCCATGAATGAAACCCCATCGTTATGACTTAACAGAGGTTGCTCACAATTTAAGCAAAGAGGCGGGACTTCACGTTGGTCTGTTTTGTGAAGGTTCGATTTAATCCGGTGACAGCAGAGTACTTCGCGCGCGCTGTATTTCTCAAACCCACGAGCCTCTGCTCCATTGATCTTACCGCTGCGTCGCTGCTCTTCCTCTGCAGCTTCCTGTCTGTCGCTGACATCGTGAGGGAGACCCGCGCACCAAACACAACAGGAGGTTATGGTGAGTGGACAGACGCGGACAGACGTGGACAGACGTGGACAGACGTGGACAGACGCGGACAGAGAGGTACTTTAACTACAGAGGGATTCAAACATCCTTCGCCGGGTTCAAACTCGCTCCTCCGACGCTAGAGCGCCCCCTGCGACCTGGAGGCTCCAGTGCTTCAAAGTCCGGGATAAAAACGAGACGTGACGTAAATGACCGCAGTCAAGTTAGTTTTATGTCGGATATTCGACTAACACTCAGTCTGGGTAAAACTCTCCTTTGCTCAGAGTCCAGGGAGACTCAGAGAACAGCGCTCCAACAGTTACGGCGCACACACGGACACGGAAGCTTGTACGGACTTCTTTTCAAAATAAATTAGGGGATAGCTAAAACATAGACACTGTTTTTAAAGCGGTTACTGGGCTAATATTTAGATTTTAAAAAGTCGTATAAATTCTGAACAGATAATACAATCAAAAGGCGTAGCCGGTGGAGGACTATGATCCAGCAGTGATTTAGAGTCTATTGACCTGTAGGATGGTAATTATTATACCTAAAGTCAATCATTTTCAAGTCTTAATGCTGATATTGACAGCAATTAAAAAGAAAAGTGACCATGTAAAACTGCTGAGTTAAATGCAATGTGCTTGAAAAGGTGGGTAAGGCTCACCACCCGGGGCCTTTCTGCCGTGGGAGACCCTGCCAGGGGCTGAGGCCTCAGACAGTCTCTGGTGCCTGTCGTGGCGGCAGTCCCCAAACCTGGTGGTGGATGCCCAAAGTAAGAGAAGCTGAACAAGGAGTTCTATCAGGTCTGGTTGGCTTGTGGGACTGCAGAGGCAGCTGACAGGTACCGGCAGTCTAAGCGAGCTGTGGCCCCGGCTATTGTGAAGGCAAAAACATGGTCCTGGGAGGAGTTTGGGGGGCTATGGATCAAAGAGGTTCTGGCAAACCGTCCTACGCCTCACATGGGGAAAGCAGTTTTCTGCAGGCAGGTGGGGAGCTGCTGACTTGGACTGAGCAGTAAGTTAGACCTGTTCCTGGTGCATGTTGGACTCTGGCAAAGCTGTCCTTCTTAAGAGTCTTTATGGACACAATTTGTAGGTGCAGCCAGGGTCCAGAGGGGGTCTGGTTTAGGGACCACAGGATTTCCTCTGTTATCCTGTTGATTTCCTCAAGCCAGGACCTCCAGCACTGGAACGGTTTGCAGCCGAGTGTGAAGCGGCTGGGATGAGAGTCAGCACCGCTAAGTCTGAGGCCACGGTTCTAGACTGGAGAAAGATGGTTAGTTCTCTCTGGGTGGGTGGAGCGCTCCTTTATATATTTTTTTATATTTCAACGTTAGCTCCCTCTGTGTAGCGTAAATGTTGGAGCGCTGTTGTCTGAGCTGGACCCTGAGCAAACAAGAGTTTACCCAGAATGAATGTCAGCCGAATATCCAAAGCTAAACTAACTTCACTGCTGTAACTAAATGGCTATATTCATGGGGAAAACAAAACAACAAGGCTGTCATACATATCCTAATGCCTCTGGGAGGAAAACTAAAAATGTTGACTATTTTAAATGACATTTTCACAGCTTTCAGCTGTAGACTAGCAGGCTGCATTCACTCATCCAAACCAGCTTTCAGAGAGCATCTACAAGGTCCTCCCAGACTGTCATCAAAGACAAAAGCTCAAAGCCAAACAAACAAACAAAAAGTTTCCAGTTGAGATAACCAGCGCGCATGCGCGAGCTCCCCGGAAGTGCTTTACAGCTGACAGCTACATGACAACAGACCTGCCCGCTGCACCTGCGGCTCCGACTGCAGTGAAAACGGTAAATACACCCGTGTTCTGGTTCCAGCATGGCCGGGAAAGTGGGGTCCACAGCCGGAGCCGGTTCGTATGTGAACGTCGTTCTTCGGGTTCGGTTGGACCGCGCTCGTCCTGTTAGCTTGAAGCGCGGAGATCGGACAGACCTCCAGCCCCGGAGACCGGCAGCGTCCTCCGGCAGGCTGGTGAAGCCCGCTGCGGGGTTAGCTCAGCAGCACATCAGGGGCTCCTTCTCAGAACCGTGAGGTCCAACGCTTGTGTGCGTGGGAGGGTATGTGCACGCGCAGCAGGTTGATTCATGTTCCTCATCTCGTGAAGGAAAATCGGTTCTTCTTTTGGTCAGGATAGTCGTTCAGTCCGCCGAAGTCGATCTGGTTCTGGTTGCTTTGGTCTAGTTTGGTTAAATATTGTCAGAGTTGGTGTGAGTTATGTCAGGCTTGGCCTGATTTAGACTGGCTCCGTTTGTTCAGGTTCCGGTTCCTCCATCAAGACCCCTGTAGTTTATGAAACCAGAGGGACCCCCCCCATACAGCTTTACTGGAGTGGAGGGAGTTCTGCTTCTGAGAGGATTCCAAACGCTGGTGTAGATGAAGGATTGAGGTCCGGACCTGTCTGGACCGGGCCTGACAGACCCTCCAGATCTACCACCACACTCTTTTTCCGGCTCTCGCTGGAATACTTGCTGCTGGGTGTGCATTAGAATGTGGAAACACCTGAGTCAGCTGGTCAGAATGTAAGACTTTTACATGAATGTAAAACAAAGACAAATGAGAAACTTGTTTTCAAAATGTTTCCGCCATGTTTCAGAAAGTGCGTGGGGGAATAGCAGGTGTATTGGGATTCTCCATGTCTGATACTTGCCACAGAAGCAAAGTTTTCCTGCGCTCCTATATTCCAGAATAACATCTGTGATGTCAGCTGTTGGCTTTGACAGTAACTCGTCAATCCTTCTTTTCTTCAGACAGAAACAGCAGGTTGCTTACTGCCTTCAGGAGTTGCCGCGAGTCTGATTCACTAGACCATCAGAGAAGAGCCCTTTGCTGTCCCCCCCCACCAGGACGGGATGAGCTCCAGAGGGAGCGGCAGCCGCTCCAATGGCGCACTGCCACAGACCAAGATCTGCCAGTTCAAGCTGGTGCTTCTGGGGGACATGGCTGTGGGCAAGTCCAGCCTGGTGCTGCGCTTCGTCAAAGGCCAGTTTGATGAGTTCCAGGAGACGACCATTGGAGGTGAGGCTGGTGTGTGTGTGAACCTGTCCTTGTTGAGCGGCAGGCTGACCTGTGTTTGTTCGTGTGTGTGCAGCTGCCTTCCTGGCTCAGTCCGTGTGTCTGGATGACACCACTGTGAAGTTTGAGATCTGGGACACAGCGGGCCAGGAGCGCTACCACAGCCTGGCTCCCATGTATTACCGCGGTGCTCAGGCCGCCATTGTTGTTTTTGACATTACCAAGCCGGTAAGAACATGAAGGAAAGCCTTCTTCTCTGACTGCAGGTTCATAAGACAGGTTTGTTGTTCTCAGGCCAACATCTGTGTTCTGAGAGGCAGCTGCAGCCATGTGCAGTCTGACGCCTTAATGAGCTCCCACTAGCGCCTGGAGCAAAGAGAGGTTCAGAGTGGCCGTCCTCACAATCCCAAGTGCTGACCTGGCTTTGTTTGTGGTGCAGGATACCTTTGAGAGAGCCAAAGCCTGGGTGAAGGAGCTGCAGAGGCAGGCCAGTCCCAGCATCGTCATCGCCCTGGCTGGAAACAAGGCCGACCTGGCCGAGAAGAGGCTGGTGGAGTATGAGGTGAGGCTGCCCCAAACCCCCGTCCCAGGTCAGAGGCTGACAGCAGAACTATGATGAGCAGGTGAACAAGATGAAGTCAGTGAAGCGCCAGCACAGCTCTAAAGTGGTCCAAACAAGTCCTAACAGGTCCAAACAAGTCTAAATCCCGGTTCACTTCCTCAAACCTAACAGTAATAAAACAGAACTTCTGATTGGTACCAAGTCCACTCTAAACAAACCTCATAAGTTCTCTGTCCCCTTTGACAATTCCTCCATCCACCCCTATCCTCAGGTAAAGAGTCTGGGTGTCATCCTTGAAACCACTCTCTTCTTCAGCGCCCACATCAGTAAAATCATCCGATCGGCCTACTTCCACCTCCGTTACATCCACCATTGTCATCACTCCCTCACCCCCACTCCACCGCCACCCTTGGAAGGCAGTCTGGTTACCTCACATTTTGATTATTGCAATTCCCTTTTGTTTGAACTCTCACAAAAAACCCTGCATAAACTTCAACTACCAGTAGTTCAAAACTCACATTCCCAAATCATCTCTAAGAAACCCCTACCCATCACATTACTCCTGTCCTGCTCCTACTGACCTTAAAAGCCCTACACAACCTGGCCTCTCCAAACCTTTTGGATGTTCTTCAGGTTTCTGTTCCTACTTGCTGCCTTGTTTCTACTTTTAATTGCAGCTCATCCTATAGCTTCTTATAAGAAGATGAGGTTAGCGCCCAGCCTGTTTGTAGTTCTTCGCTTTTGTAGTTCCTAAAAACAATTACCACAAAAAGGGAACAAAGAACCAAAAGACGTAGAACAAAGAACGCCCGTTTTTTAGACATGAAAAAATTCAGATATTTTTTTATTTCTTAAATTGAATGCAATAACATTTCCTATTTTTAATTGATTTCAATTATGTTTGCTTTTACACTTGTCTGTTGTAAGGTGACACTGAGTGTCGAGACAGTTGCATAATGAAATAAAATGTATTGTTGTTATAAACTGATCTTAACAGGTCTGAATCAGCCAGAGCTGGATCAGAAGCATTCCCAAACAGGCCAGAATAGGTCTGCACAGGCTAGAATAGACTATGGCCGATCAGTAAGGATTGGTCAGAACCACAGCTGGACAAACCAGCTCTGCTGGTGGACTGGGCTACTGCCAGACTGCTGTGAGGACTTTCTTTTTGCTGCAGCATCTGTCAGGTCATTTCTACTGTTACAGCCTGAGTGTGGAGTATGTCAGGAGTTTGGAGCTGTAACAGCCGCAAACTCCTGCAAGGAAGCCCTTCAGAACAAGTTTAGTTCAAAGACTAAGATGGTTTCTGTGTTTGGTGAAGGAAGCTCAGACGTATGCTGAAGACACCGGCCTGCTGTTTATGGAGACGTCTGCAAAGACAGCCATGAATGTAAATGAGCTGTTCCTGGCCATCGGTGAGTCCTGGTTTTTCAGACTTCCTTTAATAAAGGCTTTCAGAGTGTGCAGAACTGGACTAGGGGTTTCTCAAATGCCAATGTCTCTTCTGTTGCAGCTAAGAAGATGCCAAAAACTGACACCCAGAACCCCACGCATGCAGCACGGCACCGGGGAGTTAACCTCCAGGACCCAGACGCTCAGTCCAACAGAGCCTGCTGCGGGGGTAACTAGACCTCTGCAGAGAAGAGTCACGCTCCACCACCCACCACTGCATTTCTTTGCTCATCTTGTCTCTGTCAGCCAACTCTAAGAGTGATTCCAACCTGGGAACGCCTGCATCCATTACCGACAAGTGCCGACAAGCATTGCAAGATTCAGGGATGGAGGAAGACACAAGAAGAGATGGATGACAGACGCAGCATCCGAAACGTGTCTCCAGATGAGGAGTTTCAGTCATGGGTCTACAGGCAGAGACTGAGGGGAGGAACCTGATCATAAAAGCTTGTAGTGTTTGGCACAGGAAATTACCTCTTGGCTTTCATTTCACCTGTTTTAAAAAAGTAAGCATGCTGGAGGACAGAAACCATGAGGCACTCCTCCTCTTTTGTCCTGAACACGGACTGGCTCTGTGGGGAGACTGCGATGCTGCCTGGAACAACCTGCAACCTGTTCTCCTTCGTTGGTGTGATCAGTCTTTGTACATGTCTGTTCTTCTGTTGTTCATGGTAATGTTTTGGTCCACACACCTACTGGTTCAGTTTCAGAGTCAGAGGAACAGCATGCTGATGAGTGTGTTTGTGCTGGTTCTGTGGGTTCAGAAACCTGCTGATCCCAACATGCCTGCTGATTCTCAAGCAGCGCCGTCACGGTGATCCACTCATTCTAAAATGGGGTGATTCAGTGCTTGGGGGGAAAAAACGAACGAGTGAAATCTAAAAAGTGCCTCCCTAGAGTTGCTTCCGCTTGTGCTCGTATGTGAAGCTGTGACCTCCTCCTCCCTCCGTATGGATGCAAAGGGTTGTTTATTAGTGTGGTCTTCAAGTGAAACTTTGTTTTTGTGAAGGATCTACTATAAACCCGGTTGATTCCAACACTACTGTGTTTACCAAGTCTCATCATTTTCACTCCTGGTTTCCTGCTGACTGACACAGAAGTGGGTTGGGAGGGGGGGCATAGGAGGGGTTTGCAACTCTTCCAAGTAAATGAGCCATTTGAGAAGGAGATGCAAAGTCTTTTTTTACCCTTTAGGAAAGTTGGATACTGTTTTGCATTTTTATCATAAATATGAATAACTTTTTTCAGGCAAGAATCAAACTAGACAAAGAAAATGGCATTCTCTTCAAAATGTGAAATTAAGTTTTGACTTTTGTCAGAAGCTCACATGACTTCTGTTTAAAATAATAGACTTCCTATGCCAAACAGGATCATCCCGGTGCAGCGAATCAAGTCCCTATTAAAAGTTTAAACGGCGCAGGACAAAAAAACCTATTTTCTCTTATATCGTAGGTTTACTTTGGTAAACCATCATCCTATTTCCTACTTCCTACTGTAAATCTGATCATGAATTCATTAGTTTATGATCCAGTAGATGGTAAAAAAAATGGTAAATGGTGTATACTTATAAAGTGCTTTTCTACCTTCATTAAAGGCCCAAAGCACTTTTATCCATTTATCCCATTCACACATTTTCACACATTAGAGCCAACCTTCCATCAGAGGCAATGTGGGGTTCAGCGTCTTGCTATACTATACTATGCTATACTTCTAGAGTACAGCTCTGAAGTCACTGACTCAGGAGGGTGGAAGTGTAGCATTTAGGAGTCTCCACTGGCCCAAAGTCTGTCACCATTGCAACATGTTTTCTTCATTCAGTCACTACTTTGTTGTTCTCATTGTTTGGGCTGGTGGGGGGGGGGTGTCATACTGTGTAGATGCTGCTGGTTTGCCCTCACAGACACTTCTGAAGAATTGTTTGTGCACTCAAATGAAGGTTTTATGGCAAAAAGGTTTCCAGATCAAAGCTGAGTTTTAAGCTTAAACGAGCACAATGTACAGGCGACTGCAGAAGCACAGTCATCACAGATAGAATCTGCTGTTTCTCCTGACTTGCAGTTATATTTTAGAAAAAAAACTCTTGATTCAGTTAGATGGAGTTTGAGACAAGAAGCCTGCTAGCCCAGCTGCAGATGCCTTTGGGTGTTCATCCTAGACTTGAAGGAGGGAAAATCCCTCTGTGTATTTGTGGCCTGCTCATCAAACCAACCTTCAGAATATGTGAGAATAGAGAAGTGCTGAGGTGGGTGTGGTTTGATAAAGGCAGCTTCAGCCGACAGACAAGCTTCAGTCTGTTCAGGATTTGCACCTTTATTATTGTAGCCGACGAAGCTAAAATAGACATTTGAGAAACAGAACCCAGCTCCATAAAAAACATAAAAACACGCTGGAGCTGAATTCTTCTGCCTCTTATGACATGTTACCCCCCCCAACACACACACAGCCTCACCACTGCCCCCCACTTTGGTCATCATCAGCTGATGCATAGATGACCTGGTTCCTGCGTTTGATCCTAGGCGTTGGCCCTTGGCTGTCGGGGCCCCCGCCCTCAGTGCTGGCTCGCTTTAGGGTGCATGCATCTGCAATGTCCTCGCCCCCACCATCACACTGAGCGACCCTTGGGGTGGAGTGGGACGGGGGTTGCAGGTTTATTGGAGCGGGTGAATCTGTTGATTTGGGCTCGGGCAGAAGCATTTGGCCGGGGGTGCGGACTTGGGACTCTGCTTCATCCTCTCGCCTCTCCTCCCACTCCTCCTCCAGAGTGATCTCATCGGGGTTGAAGGAACTCGACAGTCCGGAAGTGTCACTGGGATACTCGCTGGGCTCCTCTGTGCTCTCACAGCTGCTATCTTCCTCGTCTCCCCCCCAAATGTTGGCCTTCCCATGCCCAGCCTGGACGTAGATGTCTGAGAGGCCCAGCTTGGCACAGAGCTCAGTGGTCTGAGGATTTGCACTGTAGGCCGGGGGGGCATGTGGCTGGGGGTGGGCAGGGTCATAAGGAGGAACAGTTCGGGTGAAGTTGTCTGGAATGTTGAGTTCTCCACTGAGTTCCTCAACCACCTTCATCATGGCCGCCTCTGGGGCTCTAAAGTCCCACCTGCAGTGAACACAGCAGGTTCAGTCTCCAGTCTGCTCTAAAACATCACGTCTAAACTCCAATAAAACCTTCAGTGAATCCTTTAGGAAGTCACCTGCTATTCAGAGGAAAAAGCAGCAGATACACAGGAGTACCGCCGTCTCACTGGGATTGAAGGGTCCTGTCTCTGGCCAAATCCCAATTCCTTCCCTATGGCTTCGCCCTAGCCCTTCATTCAAGCCCTCAAAGTGGAGAGTTATGCCCAAATAGTGTCTTTAAATTTGGACGGCACTAAACCTCAATGACATCATCAATATTTGTTGGTCATCTATGTTGGCGTGTAAACTTCTATCACCTTTCAAAGTCCTTTCTTTAAAACTTCAAGGTACACTGTTGTCCAGAACTGAGATGGACTGACAAACCCTATCCTGTTACCTGAATTAAGGGCCTGAGGGCATTTCTGTCCCATTTCTTTCCCAAGTCAGTGACTGCATAAAGCAAACTGTACTGAGTGACCCCTTCCCCTCTGGTGTTCCAAACAGGAAGTACTGTGTGCTGGCTCCAAGAAGCCAAAATCACATAGACATCTATGGAGAAATAAACAGCTACCCAGCCAGCAAGGTCAAATGGGCTCCATATAGTTTAGAAGTGGACCGAATATGTGGGCCCCAATTGGGTTTGTCCGCAGTTTCTGTCATGCACTTGATAGTGCCCATTTAAGCCACCTACCAGTCCGGCAGAGCAAGCTAGGGTGCTGGTCCCAGGGCAAGCAGAGCTAATGTGGACAAACACAGGCGGGGTCACCACGGAAACTGCGGACAGACCCAATTGGGGCCCACATATTCGGCTCACTATTAAACCATACGGGGCCCACTTGGTCTTGCTGGCTGGGTATTACTCAGTCATTCTATGGTCAATATAGCCATTCTTGCTCTGATACCATTTTTAACATGTTCTTGATAATTGCTTTTTGTTATATTTTTCTGTAGTTCAACTTATAAACTGACCAATAAAGTAGGTGGTCTCATGTCAGAAGTTTGACAGATTTTGTGTAGCCCACTTTTAAGTGGTAGGGCTGTAGCCTTCCAAAAAGCTCAGTCCGGATTAGTTTAGATAAGTTGTTGTCACAGAGGCATTGACCAACTCAGACCAATCACTGCCTACTGATGACATCTGATTTGACAAAGTAGCATCCATATTGCAAAAAAAAAATGGTGACTGAGTTGATTTAATTAAGTTGGGATAGGAAGTAAACCAGGTTCTACAGATGACATCCCACTAACCCGGTCCAGTTCTCTGATACAGTCAACGATCAGCACAAATGAAGAACTGCAGAAGAAGAGAGGGTGGAGTCTAAGGACAACACTCTCAGGATAGTTCCGAATTCCACCCGTTCTCACTCGTCACATATTGAGGCATGGTTAAGGAGCCCTCCGCGTCAGAAATTGATGCGCTCACTCATCCAATAATATCAAGGCTCCCCAACCCCCAGGCCGCAAACCAGTACCAGTCCAGGTAGGGTACTGGTACTGGACGAGTACCAAGTTTTGGTCCGCGTTCAGACAGGTCCTGAGGTTTGGTTCACGTTCTGTACCGCGTCCCACAAAACGACTGGACCCCTGATTTAATCGGAACAACCAGGAACAGCCGGCACGTCAAAAATGAACATTTTGAGTGCTCCCAACTCGTCGTTTTTTGACTCCTTACCCATGCCTCATATGTGACAACTTGGGAGTGAGCACATGTTGCCAAATTCCCTCCCTACTCCCTAAAACTATCTAGTCCCCTGAATTTTAATTGCAACTCAGACATCATTAAACACTTTTTTTTAAACAGCGAACATGGCGTAATTGATTTTACGTTGTAAAAACCTAATCAATACAAGCATTTTACGAAGACCATTCATGAATTCACTGTGATCTGATAATGACAGTCGATGGCTTACTAAAAATACATTTTCATATGTTTTTACCGCTAAAATTGTTCCAACACCAATGAATTGTGCTCTATATTCATCAATCTAGTCAACAACGATGCACACTGTTTTTTTGCAGAGAATTCTGGGAAATTTCTAGGGCCCTCAAGTTTGGAATTTTAGATTTGGACAGCACCACAAAATGGCAAACAATATAGTGCACTTTGTAGTGAGTAGTGAAGGAATTTGGACATAGTCTCAGTGTACCGGTCCCCACCTCTGGGTGTGAAGGAGTGATTAAGATCACAGATACAGGTGGCAGGAATGAGCTTCCTTCAGAGGCAGATGGGGTCCTTTTAAAAGGAGGTAAAGCTCAGACACAATTTACATCAGCTTCTCCTTCACATAGAGATACGGCTGAGGAGGTTTGAACATCTGAAGAGGAAAAACACTTGGACACCTTCATAGTGAGGCGTGTCCTCAGGAATGTCCAACCAGGGGGTTCCCCCGGCACAACAAAGGGTGTTCTGTCCCACAGCCCAAAGCTCAGATAAGCAGCAGGTTTAGAATCACTGTGATGAAGCAGAAATCCAACTTTTAATCAGATTTTGGTTTTAAGACAGGACAGCCACTCCCAAACTTTTGAACTCACGTGCACTAAGCTTCAGAAACCCCAACTTCCCCATTCACACTTCAAATATAACTGATTTTTGTTTGAACCATGGCGTCAGTCTTTTATGCACTTTTTAAATTAGTTCTACCGATGAATGTCAGCAGCTGAGAAGAGTAAAGGTTATTATAACAACTGGCTGTTATTTTGCAGGTAACTCACGTGTTGTCCATCTGATGACTCTATCTAAACTGTTCATACTACAGAAGCTGGGCTGCTTTTAATTTGGGAGTACATTTTCCCTGCTTCCTGTTTCTGAAAGAAGCTGGTTAACATCTTCAGGCTGCTTCTCCTGTCTAAATCAATGCTCCTGTTTTAAAGAAAAAGCACGTGTTTACTTCTGTAGCAAATATTAAACTAAAACAATGTGGGTCCAACAAAGCAACAGAACCCTCTCTGTCAGAACCAGAACCTCTGCCTTTTGAAGGCAGCCATGTGTTCACCATGCTGCGTACCGTTCATGCAAGCCATTGTTCTCTGGAGGGTTCCAGGGCTGGGGGCTGGTCCTCTGTAGACCATCTGTGGCCTTCAGAATAGCCAACCACTCTGGATCATATTCCAGACCTTCAGATGAACTCTGTCTGTCTGGAAGTTCCACAATCTGCAACACAAACCCATGGAACGTCTGTCAGCCCTAAACTCTCGCTGTTAGGAGGTGGTGGTGGTGGTAATGGTGGTGGGGGGGTGTCTGGCTAAACTTCACCTGCAGGAAGTCCCTGTAGGGCAGACACTTGTCCAGAGACAGGAATCTGGTTACACGGGGAGCAGCGCCACCTTTAGGCTAAACACAAAAAGTTAGTTAAGGTAGGAAGGCAGTAGGAAATGGTTAATATCCTGTTCAATCCCTTACTGCATGCTGCATGACTGCTGCAAACTTTACATGCAGATGGGCAGAGAACCAGTAGTTGGGCTGAAGATGGACCAGGAGTTCTTCTGCTGCAGGACTTCCTAAAGTGTTGGAACTGACTTCCTGGCGGAGAAACTTCTTCTTGTGCAGCAGCTCATCTGTGCATCCATAATGGTAGATTCCACGCGGCCAGTCGTGGCTCATGAAGATGTCAACAGGAATCTGGATCTTTGTCAAAATGAGATGTGAAGTCAACTCCAGCAGTCAGTGTGGCAGAGTACAGGAGGAACTCTGGATCTTTACCTGCTTCAGTTTGAAGACTTCAATGTTTCTGACATGGTAAACGCTTCGCAGCGTCTCTGGATTGTATGGCGGGAACTCATGGTGACCTTAGAGAGCACACTCTCAGTCACATTCAGGGTGAGACTAGCATCCTTCAGATTGTTCACAAATTGGGATGAATAGTGAAGTCAGAACATTATCAAGAAGAGCTGATTTACAGATTTACATGGAACAGCGGATTTCACCTGTGAGCTTTAGCAGCAGAGCAGGCATTCATTCTAAGTTCCTGGAAAACAGCTCTGAAGCAGAGATCTCCAATAGACAACAGGTGGGGGAACAGCTACTCAGTGCGTGTCCAGAGTGCACAGCTCAGTTGTAAAAACTAAACCCAGTTATGTTAAAGCCAAATTTGACACCAAACTCATAGTTAAAGTCTGGTTATAGATACCTTTTAGGACAGTATTGCTTTATTTCCTTTAAACTTTACTTTGTCATCCTTAGTTGCTTTTTTCAGACCTTTGTTAAGGTGGGCAAAACACTTTTCACCACACAGAATCCCATGGGTGATGGTGTCAGAGAAAAAAGTTTTACTTCTGGCTCCAACCAAATGAAGTGAATTGTGTCTGCAATGTTCTGCTATATGGATGCCACCATGTTGGAGGCAGATGATGTTAGTAAGCAGTGATCGGTCCAAGTCCATTTGAATCACAATTTGTATGGCAATTACAGTTGCCAATCAGGAGTAAGCTTGTTCAAAGCCCACACACACTGAAAATGGGCTCCGGAGAATCTGTCAATGTTTCAAATGTTCGAGGTGGGGGCCAGTGGACATCACATGCTTTTATTGAAGCATCTAATTGGTCAGTTTATTACTTGAATAACTTGAAATTTAGAAAAAAATATTTTAAAAAAAGGATTACCAAGAACAAGTTAAAAACTGGTATGAAAGCAAGAATGCTAATTCTGCCAAATATTGACTGAGTAATAGCTGTTTATTTCTCTATAAAAGTCTAAGGGATTTTGGGTTTTTTTTGTAACCAGTGGGTACTTCCTGTTTGGAATGCCAGGGGGAGGGGTCACTCAGTCCAGTCATCATTTACAGTCAATGTGTGAAACTGATTGGCTTAGTGTATCTTTGAGTATTTCCAAAGTGAAGTTACAACCTGTGTTTTTGTCCAACAAAAAATAAAAACTACATCTTATTGTTAGCCCATGTGTGTTTAAAGTATCAACAACAGCCATAGATTATGTATCTGCATTAAAGACCATCCTACCCCTCCTGTAGTCACGAGACTTGAAGATCCCTGATAAGCCTCCAATTCGAACCCCTTTATAGCGAACGACTCCAGCGTAGCCTGCAGAGATGGGGATGGGTCATGTGGGGTTTCAGGCATGCTGCAGGCACCAGGTAATGTGCTCACCCAGATAGTAAATGTTGGGCGCCACCCAGCCTCCATATGGCAGCTCCTGCAGATGGTTGGAAGCCTCGTGGTTCCCTCCAATAAAAATGGTCAACACTGGAGCCTTCTTCTCTCCAGAGTAGTATCTGTAAAGCAGGCAGCAGTTGAATGCTAGGGTTGGTCTTAATGGGACTTTTCAAAATGATGAAGTAAAAACACAAAACCAACTTGTAGAAGGTCTGCATGGTTCTGTACTTAGCTGGTACCGCCATGCACTTCATGTCGCCCTCATTCCGCACCGCTTGGAAGTCTCCGCAGCAGAGCAGCAGGTCAACCTTCACTCCCTCCTTATGCTCCAGATAGCTGATGGTTTCATAAATGTTGTCGAGCTCCCCGTGGCAGCAGCCTTCCACCGCGATCTTCATCCTGAGCCTTCACAAGGCTCTTCCACATGCAAAGAGCCTGCAGCAGTAGTTACGCGTAGTTACTCAGGTTTACCGCGTTAAAGACCTGCGCTTTGTTTTTCCAAAACCATCTTTACCTACGAACCTTGTACGTCTGGGTTTGATCTCTGATCAATAACAAGCCCAAAACTGCACGCGAGGGCTAGCTAAGCTCAGCACTGATACGCAGAGAAGGTGGATCGCGCAGAGAACGCGCGTGCTAATTCAACAGTCACTTTTCCTTCAGAAACGGCGCGTTTCTGCCACGACTATCGCGGTGTGGCAACTGCGCATGCGCGCCCTGTGTTTCCAGAGCAGCAGATTCGTTTCTAAATTCAATCTTTTTAAATCCTTTTTACTTTACTGTCGGTTTTCTACTGTGCTTCATGCGCTGATACAGCAAACTCCCGTAGGAAGGAAGTTCTGAGTTTAGGATCACTTCCACGGATTTCCTGGATGACGTTCTTGTGACGAATCACCAGACAGCAGACTCCGTCACATTTATAAACAACATTTACCTGAGGCTCGCTGGCACACTGTCCTCGGCTCAGCTGAGCAGCTCCTCTGATATCTGTAGCTGTCAGTTACAGCCAGGCCGGGAGAAGCTGGCCGTGCGTTCGCAGGAGGGCTGCGGGGGGGCTCGGTAGCTGAGATCCAGGCACTTTTTGCGGCTCCCTGGCAGCTGTTCTGGGGGGCGGAGTGTCGGCGAAGCGCAGCGCCGACGGGGGCGCCCGTCCGGTGGAAGAAAGATGGCGTGCTTGCTGGAGGCCCCTCTCCGCATCAGCGTGCTGTCCGTGAGTGAGCCTCTGAGATCTCTGAGCGCTGACGGGCTCGCGCAGACACCCGCACGGCCGTTCCTGCTGGTGCTTCGCGGCGTTCTGCTCTCCGTTAGCTCGCAGGCTAATGTTCATGCTCATATGCATGTAGCCTTGGAGCGCTACGTCCGTTGGAGGTAGTGCGATTAGTAGTAGCGCGTCACTCCGGCGGGCGGAAACATTAGTGAGTATGGCCCTCTAATGGAGAGACGTTCGCCTGTGTGTCGGTGAAACAAAATGAAACTGGCTAAATAGCTGTCAGTGTCAGTTGAAAGGATATAGCAGCTAGCTGCTCGGTGACGGTGCTGTCTGTTTAGAGTCCGGTCAAAGCCCAGTGGGGGCTCCTGAAAATGACCCCCGCCCTTACCGTTTAAGCTGCATCCCACGCTGCTCACGCGCTTCTTTCCCGCGTGTTGTCTCATCCAAAAACCTAGCTGCATTAGCATAGCTTTTAGCTATGGATGCTAACCCGGGTCAGATTTTTGTGACTCCCACCCCCCTCTGTCTATCTACCAGCGTGTAAACAAACCCGCAATGCCGCCCACTGCACACCTGACGGGCAGGTGTTTAGGTCAAAGGGGTGTACACCTGGCTCCCTGGGGTGTCACGCGCTCGCAGCCCAACTACAGAGTGACCTGTCAGAAACTTTCTCGGGTTC
This sequence comes from Oryzias woworae, assembly GCA_016861445.1. Taxonomy (NCBI): domain Eukaryota; kingdom Metazoa; phylum Chordata; class Actinopteri; order Beloniformes; family Adrianichthyidae; genus Oryzias; species Oryzias woworae. Next base: position 6,740,349 of record BOLG01000197.1, on the reverse strand, counting down.
AGGCTGCTCTGATGCTCTCATTTGTCTTCTGCAGGAGGTCACCGCCACCAGCCGCCACTATGTGGACAGACTGTTTGACCCAGACCCACAGAAAGTTCTGCAGGGAGTCATGTAAGTGGAGCAGCACTCACACAGCTCCTCCTGCTCTGAGAGCTTCTCTGAGACCTGTGTCAGCAGACCACTCCACCATCCTCAAGTCTTTTGCCAGCCTCCAGGCAGCTCGTGAAAGAAGATGTGAAAGAAAGCCTCTGTTTGTGAAGGCCTGGATGGTGCTGGGATCAGGTCCTGTTCTCTGCCATGATGACCACTTAAACTGATGCGTGCTGTTGGATCTTTTCGGGTGCTTACTGATTAAAGACTCCACACTGAAGACTTTTAATGCCAGCTGTGACATACAAAGAAAACGGATTTGGTTCTTGTCGGTTTATGAACAACTAGAGTTGTTCATAAAGAGCACCATGGCTCTTATCCGGCACATAGCTGGAGTGCAATAAAGCAGATGCATCTGGAAGGAGTCTAAGCTGCAGAAAACTTTGATTTTGTCAGCTGTAGATCTTACATCCAGACCATGACCTAAAACAAGTGGGCCAGGAATAAAAACCCAGGAGTTTTCAGGGACAAAGCCACAGTCCAGGATGGAGTCCTACTCGAAAACTGTGGTTCATTGTTTACCATCTGGTCTGATGTGGAAGGCCAGGGGAGGTTTCCTTTTCCAGCAGATCTGACTGAGTCATTTTGAGATATGCTGCTAGTTTCAGGTCAAACTGACTGATGCAGTGCAGGTCAGGTGTTTGTGTCTGAGTGGTAGAGCACTGGTTTGATTTGAGGTGCAGTTGTAGGTACCAGATCTACTCAGCCTGTCAGAACCACTTGGGGTTCTGCGACTGATGATGACGTCACGCTATTTGATTGGCTGTAAGTTGGCACGATGACGTGTAAGATAGTGATTGGCCCAGACAAATCGATAACGATAATTAGGACAGTCGTAACTTGCTGTTATTCGTGAGAAACATGGATGACTTGTGCATTGAAATCTCCCACTACATTACGCAAGGGACTGATCATAGCCTCACCCTCACGTCAAAGAATAATTCGTTTTTAATGCTTTCAACATGTTTTAAAAGGGAAATATAAACTTTGCAATCATAACTGTTTCATGAATGCTTAGGACTGTAGGACGCTGCTTTTGATTATATTTATCAATATGACAATGTTTTTTTCTGAGATAAAAAAAAAGTAAAACTGGCATTTGGGCCAATTAAACCAGACTGCAAACCATAAATAAATATTGTTCTTTATACAGTCATACAATTACTCACATTGGAAAAAATCATAAATAATTATATTGCCAATAGGTCTCCCTTTAATACATTAACAGAACAAATATGTTCTGTTAATTCATTAAAATACAGTTTACATTTGGTGTAACAAATAATAACGTCAGACACACCTTAAAATTAAAAATGTCATTATTAGTTATGAGTAAAAACAAGTTTAGGTTACAAAAGGAAACGTAAAATGAAAACAACAATATAATGACCGAGACCCGAGAAGATCTCAATGCTACATAGTTTGTCCAAGTGGTGTTACCGTAGGGTGACGTCATCATTAGCCGAAGGACCCCGAGCCGTTTGACAGGCCAAGTGGATCCGGTCCCTACACCATCTCCAACAGTTTCTTGCACCTCTGACTGGCTTAATGTCAGTGCACACCTTGAAGGTGTGGTAGATGTATACAATATAATAAAACCAGAATAAAACTAATGAGATGATCTTTGCTTCTCATTAAAGGGTTAGTTGCTGAATATTATGGAGAGCGGGTTCTCCTTAAGAAGGCAGTGGATGTGTTTGAGTCACGGGACCGAGGCGAACATTAAGACAGAATCTAGGAGTTTTCCAAAACAAAAGATCCTAGTTTTTTTCTTACTGTGTGTCTTGTACCAAATGACCCATAGACCTCTGGCACCTGTCTGCTGCCTCTGGGTTTGGGATCCGTGCTTTAAGATGTTAAGATTAGATTCAAATGCTCCTGTGTTCAGATGGCCAATGAACATCTCTTGCCTGCTGTGGGCTCATGTCTGGTCTCAAACCATCCTGTTATTTTTATCTCTTGAGGAGAGTGGCTCTGGTTACTGAGGCGCTGTTAGTTCGCCCGAGCTTTTTAGATGGAACAGGAGTATTCGGCCCCTGAGTTACAATGAAAACTTCTCGTGGAGATAAGACCTTACTACTGCTACACACACTTCATATGCAAAGACACTGGTCTCTAAAGCCTTGTTTCCACTGAGCAACACAGTATTATGAAATGAAATAAGTATCACCCCGATTTGTGCGTGCGTAATCTTTGATTTGTGCGTTACTTTGGATTTGTGCGTGCGTAATCTTTGATTTGTGCATAACTTTGGATTTGCGCGAACATAATCTTTGATTTGTGCGCAACTTTGGATTTGTGCATACGTAATCTTTTATTTGTGAGTAACTTTGGATTTGTGCATACAGAATCTTTTATTTGTGTGTAACTTTCGATTTGTGTGTACATAATTTTTGATTTGGGCATAACCTTCGATTTGTGTCTGCCTAATCTTTGATTTGTGCGTAACTTTCGATTTGTGCATGCGTAATCTTTGATTTGTGGGTAACTTTGGATTTGTGCGTAAGTAAATTCTGATTTGTGTGTAACTTTGGATTTGTGCGTGTGAATAATTCTTGATTTGTGCGTAACTTTGGATTTGTGCATGCGTCATCTTTGATCTGTGTGTAACTTTGGCTTTGTGCGTGCGTAATCTTTTATCTGTGCGTAACTTTGGATTTGTGCATGCGTCATCTTTGATCTGTGTGTAACTTTGGATTTGTGCGTGCATAATCTTTGATCTGTGTGTAACTTTGTATTTGTGTGTGTGTAGTCTTTGATTTGTGCGTAACTTTGAATTTGTGCGTACGTAATTTTGGATTTGTGCGTGACTTTGGATTTGTGCGTATGTAATTTTTGATTTGTGTGTGACTTTGGATTTGTGCGTGCTAAATTTTTTATTTGTGCGTGACTTTGGATTTGTGCGTGCGTGACTGGATTTGTGCGTGCGTAATTTTTGATTTGTGCGCAACTTTGGATTTGTGCATTCGTAATTTTTGATTTTTGCGTGACTTTGGATTTGTGCGTCCATAATTTTTGATTTGTGTGTAACTTTGGATTTGCGCGTCCGTAAATTTTGATCTGTGTGTAATTTTGGATTTGTGTGTGCATAACTTTGGATTTGTGCGTGCGTAATTTTGGATTTGTGCGTGACTGGATTTGTGCGTATGTAATTTTTGATTTGTGCGTGACTTTGGATTTGTGCGTATGGAATTTTTGATCTGTGTGTAACTTTGGATTTGTGCGTGCTAAATTTTTTATTTGTGCGTGACTTTGGATTTGTGCGTGCGTGACTGGATTTGTGCGTGCGTAATTTTTGATTTGTGCGCAACTTTGGATTTGTGCATTCGTAATTTTTTATTTTTGCGTGACTTTGGATTTGTGCGTCCATAATTTTTGATTTGTGTGTAACTTTGGATTTGTGCGTCCGTAAATTTTGATCTGTGTGTAATTTTGGATTTGTGTGTGCATAACTTTGGATTTGTGCGTGCGTAATTTTGGATTTGTGCGTAACTTTGGATTTGTGCGTTTGTAATCTTTGATTTGTGCGTAACTTTAGATTTGTGCATGTGTAATTTTGGATTTGTGCGTAACTTTGGATTTGTACGTGCTCAATTTTTTATTTGTACGTGACTTTGGATTTGTGCGTGCGTAATTTTTAATTTGTGCGTAACTTTGGATTTGTGCGTTCGTAATTTTTGATTTGTGCATGACTTTGGATTTGTGCTTACGTAATCTTTGATTTGTGCGTAACTTTGGTTTTGCGCGTTTGTAATCTTTGATTTGTGCGTAACTTTGGATTTGTGCGTGCTTAATTTTTGATTTGTGCGTGACTTTGGTTTCGTGCGTGCTTAATATTTGTGCGTAAGTTTGGATTTGTGCGTCCGTAATTTTTGATCTGTGTGTAACTTTGGATTTGTGTGTGCATAACTTTGGATTTGTGCGTATATAATTTTTGATTTGTGCATAACTTTGGATTTGTGTGTGCGTAATCTTTGATTTGTGCGTAACTTTGGATTTGTGTGTGCGTAATCTTTGATTTGTGCGTAACTTTGGATTTATGTGTACATAATCTTTGATATGTGCGTAACTTTGGATTTGTGCATGCATAATCTTTATGTGCGTAACTTTGGATTTGTGCATGCATAATCTTTATGTGCGTAACTTTGGCTTTGTGCGTCTGTAATTTTTGATCTGTGTGTAACTTTGGGTTTGTGCGTCCGTAAATTTTGATCTGTGTGTAACTTTGGATTTGTGTGTGCATAACTTTGGATTTGTGCGTGTGTAATCTTTGATTTGTGCATAACTTTGGATTTGTGCTTACGTAATCTTTGATTTGTGCGTAAACTTTGATGTGTGCCCAACTTTGGCTTTGTGTGTGTGTAATCTTGGATTTATGCGCACGTAATCTTTGAATTGTGCGTAACTTTGGATATGTGCGTGCTTAATTTTGGATTTGTGCGTAACTTTGGATTTGTGCATGCATAATCTTTATGTGCATAACTTTGGATTTGTGTGTGCGTAATTTTTAATTTGTGCGTAACTTTGGATTTGTGCGTGTGTAATCTTTGATTTGTGCGTAACTTTGGATTTATGCGTACATAATCTTTGATATGTGCGTAACTTTGGATTTGTGCATGCATAATCTTTATGTGCGTAATTTTGGATTTGTGCATGCATAATCTTTATGTGCGTAATTTTGGATTTGTGCGTGTGTAATCTTTGACTTGTAATTCATACAAAACATTTTATGCAGAAGTACAAAAGTCACAAAATTAAATAAATACAAAATACAATGTACACATTCACAACTTAAAATTACAACGGCTTGACACACACACACACATCTTTAAAAATTATGCACAAATTGCTTGTTACGCACACACAAAACTGCATTTACACACAAATCTGAAATGAGACTGTTTTCACATCTCCAAGATTTATGCCTAAGTGATTTTTTTATATGCTATTGAAATGCTGGGTCATCTGAGTTTTCTGATCAGCGGCTTTGAGCTTGGATTATAAATGAGATCTGGTGAAACTTGACATTTTCTAACTTTAATTTTTTTAATTATTATTAGAACCAGCCCTTTATATTTGTCTATAACAGTCTATTACTGGTATTCCAGAGAAACACTTCACAAGAAGTCTGCATGTCAAGAACGGTCATGATCGTGACATGTTATTGCTGTAAAGTGCAGCAGATTTTGGCAGCAGTTTAAGCAGGAGGCTAACAAAAACATTTCTGTCAAGCTAGCGAGGTGTTCCCAGATTCGGACTTCCAGGATCAAGAACTCTTTGAAACGTTTTTCAAGAGAAAAAACGTGTTTTTTTTTTTTTATAGTTAAGCTCTTTCCTACATACAGAGAGACAGCTGCATAGCAGCTACTAACTGTGCTAAAAACTAGCTTTTTGATTTAACCCCTTAAGACCCAAGCATGCATTTTTATTTTCTCTGACAGAGAAATAAAAGCTAATAAAATGAACTACTGTGGTAATAAGATCCAAAATGTGATGTTTTAAGAGGTCAAGGTCATAAGTGGTAAACAAAGAATCATATAATCTTAAAAATAAATAAATAACAAATGGTTCTAATGATATCAGCTGGTCATGAATATTTTTCATCATATTTATGCTACAACAGAGTCAAATAAAGATATGAGTCACATTTGGTTAAAAATGTTCTGTAGTTCTGATCATATTAAAGCTGAACTCACAAAGCTTTCTCACATGACTAATTGTCACAGATATTTATTAGATAGTATTACATTTTTTCCTTGGTAAAAGTTGCACTGTTAAGTGATTGTTTAAGCTACTTCACATAAGTGCTCTGTTTAATTGTTAAATGACAAAAAATGTTAAATGAAATAGAGGAATGAAATAAAACTATGGGTCAACCGGAATCGGTTTATTAAATGCGTTCATTTTTTAAAATGTTTGCAAAAGTATTGGATCAGGACTTGGTATCGGCAGATACTCAAAATCAAATCACTTGGAATCGGATCTGGCCCAAAAAACCTGATCAGGACATCCCTAATCATAACCGTATGAAATATGAAAAACTCAACACAACTCCCTTTTTAGTTCTTAATAAACAACACCAAATGAGAAAGCAGTAAGCAAAATTTGTCATCATAAAGAAAACTTTGACACAAACTGTTCTATGATTAACTTCAATTGGAATGTAAACTAAATTTGAAATGAATAATAATCTAACAATCCTTGTAACGTCTGTGTCTACCCTAGTGCTCACCTCTGTCGAACTTGGACACACATCTAGCGCCTGTAAATGTACGTGAAAATGTTTGTTAAAACTAGGAAACAGGCGGATCTTTCGTTCCACATTAGAAAAACCTGTGAGAATCAACAGTGACCGAACAACATCACCAAATACTCTGTAATAGTAATAGTCAGTTTTGTCAATGTGCTGTCACACCAGTTTGCACACTAGCCACCTCAATCCTGGGTCATTATTCTCTGAATCCCACAGACTCAAACCAGGCACAAAAGCTTGTCTTGAGCTTTAGTCTATACCCGTCAGTCAAAACAACAAAGAATTCTGGCCTCACGATGGCACTCTGACTATTCTCAGACAACATTAAATGACTTGTATAATCAAAGTACCAAAAGGCAATCAAAAAAAAGATGAGCTGCTGGATGACCTCCATTGTTGGTGTTGTTAGCTTCACTTTTGCTATAGTTGCACTACTATGACGCAAAGCAACACAATCAGTCTGCACCTTGCATGCCTTGTGGCGCCTCAACTTTGAGTGCAAACGCTCATTTAAATTGCCTGTACCATTCTAAACAGGACTGGACTGCACCACTCTGTGGAAACGAGGTTAAAGGGTACATGTTGGATTGCATGAAGGCAATAGTGTTTGTGCTACTCCGTAGTGACATGAAGAACGCTGTAATCGGGAACAACAAGCAGAAGGCCAACCTGATTGTTCTGGGAGCTGTACCACGGTATGTCCACCCTCACAAGAGACACCCGCTGTTAATAAACTATGCTGCCAATCTTCTGGTTTAGCACACGGTTTTTGTCATTGATATCTTCCAAAAATCATGTCTCCTCTAGAAAGCAGGTCGTCTCTAGAAAGCAGGTCGTCTCTAGAAAGCAGGTCGCCTCTAGAAAGCAGGTCGCCTCTAGAAAGCAGGTCGCCTCTAGAAAGCAGGTCGCCTCTAGATAGCAGGTCGCCTCTAGATAGCAGGTCGCCTCTAGAAAGCAGGTTGCCTCTAGAAAGCAGGTCGCCTCTAGATAGCAGGTCGCCTCTAGAAAGCAGGTTGCCTCTAGAAAGCAGGTCGCCTCTAGAAAGCAGGTCGCCTCTAGAATGCAGGTCGCCTCTAGAATGCAGGTCGCCTCTAGAATGCAGGTCGCCTCTAGAAAGCAGGTCGCCTCTAGAAAGCAGGTCGCCTCTAGATAGCAGGTCGCCTCTAGATAGCAGGTCGCCTCTAGATAGCAGGTCGCCTCTAGATAGCAGGTCGCCTCTAGATAGCAGGTCGCCTCTAGAAAGCAGGTCGCCTCTAGAATGCAGGTCGCCTCTAGATAGCAGGTCGCCTCTAGATAGCAGGTCGCCTCTAGATAGCAGGTCGCCTCTAGATAGCAGGTCGCCTCTAGAATGCAGGTCGCCTCTAGAATGCAGGTCGCCTCTAGAAAGCAGGTCGCCTCTAGAAAGCAGGTCGCCTCTAGAAAGCAGGTCGCCTCTAGAAAGCAGGTCTCCTCTAGATAGCAGGTCTCCTCTAGATAGCAGGTCTCCTCTAGATAGCAGGTCGCCTCTAGATAGCAGGTCGCCTCTAGAAAGCAGGTCGCCTCTAGAAAGCAGGTCGTCTCTAGAATGCAGGTCGCCTCTAGAAAGCAGGTCGCCTCTAGAATGCAGGTCGCCTCTAGATAGCAGGTCGCCTCTAGAAAGCAGGTCGCCTCTAGAAAGCAGGTCGCCTCTAGATAGCAGGTCGCCTCTAGAAAGCAGGTCGCCTCTAGAAAGCAGGTTCGCCTCTAGAAAGCAGGTTCGCCTCTAGATAGCAGGTCGCCTCTAGATTGCAGGTTCGCTTCTAGATTGCAGGTTCGCTTCTAGATAGCAGGTCGCCTCTAGATAGCAGGTCGCCTCTAGATAGCAGGTCGCCTCTAGAAAGCAGGTCGCCTCTAGATTGCAGGTTCGCCTCTAGATAGCGGTTCGCCTCTAGAAAGCAGGTCGCCTCTAGAAAGCAGGTCGCCTCTAGAAAGCAGGTCGCCTCTAGAATGCAGGTCGCCTCTAGAATGCAGGTCGCCTCTAGATAGCAGGTCGCCTCTAGATAGCAGGTCGCCTCTAGAAAGCAGGTCGCCTCTAGATTGCAGGTTCGCCTCTAGATAGCGGTTCGCCTCTAGAAAGCAGGTCGCCTCTAGAAAGCAGGTCGCCTCTAGAATGCAGGTCGCCTCTAGAATGCAGGTCGCCTCTAGAATGCAGGTCGCCTCTAGAATGCAGGTCGCCTCTAGATAGCAGGTCGCCTCTAGAAAGCAGGTCGCCTCTAGATTGCAGGTTCGCCTCTAGATTGCAGGTTCGCCTCTAGATTGCAGGTTCGCCTCTAGAAAGCAGGTTCGCCTCTAGATAGCGGGTCGCCTCTAGATAGCGGGTCGCCTCTAGATAGCGGGTCGCCTCTAGATAGCGGGTCGCCTCTAGATAGCGGGTCGCCTCTAGATAGCGGGTCGCCTCTAGATAGCGGGTCGCCTCTAGAAAGCAGGTCTTCTCCAAGAAGTCAGACTGGTCTTGTTTGTCTTAAATGCCATAGGAGTTTCTGCAGAGGCTTTTCTGTTACAGGTTGTTATACCTGCTGCAGCAGAGCTCCTCCAGCCTTCAGCTGAGGACTGAGTGCGCTGTAGTTCTGGGCAGTCTGGCCATGGGCACGGAGAATAACATAAAGTCTCTGGTGGACTGCCACGTCATCCCCACCCTCTTGCAAGGTTGGCTCAGACTCGTGTGACTATATGTGTGCATACTGAAGTGGGGGCTGCTGATCTGGGTGCTCTGTGCTCGTAGGCCTACTCTGTCCAGATCTGACCTTCATCGAAGCCTGCCTGCGCTGCCTGAGGACCGTCTTCATTAGTCCTGTCACCCCTGTGCAGCTGCTGTACACTGTAGGTGATCACATGCACACTCACAGAGCCTACGTGCATTCTCTTACAGACCTGTTTGAGGACTGAACTGTTCCATAGCACAAACAGCATAATCCAGAGCTCCACCTCTGTCAGAACCTTTGCAAAAAGTTCTGGGAGTCTGACCAACCCAATGACAGCTTTCAAACCCAAACTCCTTCACAGTCAGTAGCAGGACCTTTCTGTCTGGCAGCTTTGCTTTAGTTTCTGCTTTTCAGCATCACAGCGATACTTTTCAAGAAAAGGCTGTAAAGGTGGGCTCCTGTGTCCTCCTGTAAAACTCTCTTTTATAAATGAAGGTCAGTTTTGATCTAAAATACAGTTTAACAAAGGCAGGAAAGAAGTCCTCAGAGCAGAAGCAGGATATTTTTGTCTTATATCTGGAGTCCTGAAGCTCAGGCTCAAAGGCAGAAACTATACAGTTGGGTCAACATTTAGCCAAGAGAAGTTCAGCTTCACCTGCACACACATGAAGGACCTGAACTGCACTAGCGCTGCTTGTGTTGAGAATGACTTGCAGCTGCTGCTACTCCCTGCAGGATTCCACTGTGATCCCTCACCTCATGTCTCTGCTGAGCAGCTCTCACAGAACACAGGAGTACATCACACAGATCTTCTCCCACTGTTGTAAGGTACCAGCAGACATGCGCTCTCTCATGAACAGGCTACAGCTGGAGCCGCTCTCACTGTGATTTGTTTGTAGACGCTGGAACATCAGACAGTTCTTTTCAACCACGGAGCCATCCAGAACATCTCCCCCATGCTGATCTCACCCTCCTATAAGGTACACTATCTTGCAGCAGTCATGCTCACATGGATAAAACTTCCAATTATACGAGGTACACAGCTTTAATTTTAGCTTCAATGAATTGTACACTCAGATTAAGAAACCATGTAAAAGCAGGTAACACTGAGATAGAAGGACTTCATTTAGGCCGTAAATTTTAAAAGGGCGAGTTTATAAATATTATTTATAATCCTGCTATTGAATGTAAAAAGTCCTTTTAATTTACATATAGTCAATAAGACTTAGACCTTAAAAGGTGTGCACATATTGAACTCAGATGTCCTCACCCACTGTTATGTTGCTATGTCCATGTCTCGGTTCAGGTCCGGATGCAGGCACTCAAGTGTTTCTCAGTCTTGGCCTATGAGAACGCTCAGGTCTCCATGAGTCTGGTCAATGGTGAGGCCTCCGCTTTTGAACTCAGTCATTTCTGTGTGTCATTTTCTTTAGCTTTCTGCTTGTTATTCTGTTTTAGTTGTGGTTGACGTTGAGCAGCTCCCACAGGTTTTTGTCAGAATGATGCAGAGGGACCAACCTATTGAAATGCAGCTCACAGCAGCCAAATGGTGAGTGATTAATAATAGAGAAAACACATTTTAAAGAATGTTTACACATTTCAAAAATATTTCTTGTTTCTTTGTGGCAGTTTAACCTACATGTGTCGAGCAGGTGCCATCAGGACAGATGACAGCTGCATAGTGCTGAAGGTAGGATTTTCTAAAGTCAAACCAGCGTCCCACTGGCTCTTCTCTAAATCACATGATTCATGTTGTGCGTGCAGACTCTGCCGTGTCTGGTGCGGATGTGCAGTAAGGAGCATTTGTTGGAGGAAAGGGTGGAGGGTGCAGAGACACTGGCCTACCTTATGGAGCCAGATGTAGAGCTGCAGAGGATTGCCAGCACCACAGATCACCTCTTGGTCATGCTGGCCGACTACTTCAAGTACCCCAGCTCTGTGTCAGCCATCGCTGATATAAAGAGGGTGAGTTGAGGGGTCAGACTGTGACATATAGTCATCTTTACATGACAATGGCTTATTTAGTTTCTTTCATGCAAGTGTATTTGACTGAAAACTATGTTGTTGGGTTTGTCAAAAAGCACAAGAGCATACAAGGCTCTTATACTGCAGCAGAACTGTCTTCTTCAGCCAGTGATGGGGACTTGAGTCACACTTAAAGACCCACTCTAGTGAAAATCATGTTTTTTAACATCTTCTAGTGGCATTTTTTGTGATAGAGGACAAATACAAAGAAAACGAAGCTTACAATGCTTATTGCATTTCAGAATATTTATTAATTCAATTTGTGGTGAATCAGGAGCAGAAAAAAATGCATTTTGAAAAGACTTGTAGGTGTTACAATGTCCTGGCTATAAGCTCTTTGCTCCGCTCCATTCTAATGCATACACTTTCAGACAGATAAATCCATGTACGTCTTTGTTTTCTTTGTCTGAGCTAGAATCTGGATCAAAACTGTGCGGCTGGATAGATCTGATACTACTCATCTGGGTGGGGGTCATGCTCTGGTCTGGTCTCCGCAGAGGTTCTCTGCGGCTAGGGCGAACCTACAGAGCGGAGATGGTTAATCAGCCCACATGCACGCTCCAATCTGCAACTGCTTAGAATGGTCCAGCGGCACCTGCTATAGCCGTGACAGGTGACCAGCGCTCGGGAAAGAACCCCATGTCTGAGGCGCTGTTAGGGGAGTGGCTGCAGAAAGGAAAGGTTCAGTTCTGGAAAAGATTTATATTTTAAAGAGACAAGAGTTTTAAAAATGCTTAGTTAGACTTTTATTAAATAACATAAGTTCAAAAGCGGCTGATCAGAAAACTCTGATGACCCAGCATTCCAGCAGCATTTAAACGCATCACTTACACACGAATCTGGGAGACGTGAAAAGAGTCTCAAATCAGATTTGTGTGTAAATGCAGTTTTGTGTGTGTGTAACAAGTGATTTGTGCATAATTTTTAAAGATGTGTGTGTGTGTGTAGTTAGTTTCAAGATTTTGTAATTTTAAGTTGTGCATGTGTACATTGTACTTTGTATTTTTTTTTAATCTTCCAAATTTTGGACTCATGCACAAAATGTATTGTATGAGTTACAAGTCAAAAAATTACACCGCACACATCCAAAGTTATGCACAATAACAAATCAAGAATTACACACACACAAATCAGGGTGATACTTATTTCTCTCCATAGACTCTCATGCTCCACTATCTCCACAGCCTCTAGACCTGCAAGTGTAAAACAATGTCCGTCAGTTTACTGAATGGTAACATCTTTGAAACAGACAGAAATATGTTTACAGAGAAACTGAGAAAATGTAAGTGATATGTTTTTTTAAACTTGAGTGTCCTGCAGAATGAATGGCGCCAGCTGAACTGAGCAGAAGTTCCATGAAGTTCTTTTTTTTTTGCCTTAAAGAAGCGACATTCTCATGATGAATACTGATCAACAGAATATGATTAATCACTTTTCCAGATTTAAAAAATGTTCATCCTTGATCAAAATGTTATTCAGGTTTGATTGCAAAAGTCTTGCAGACTCTTCCTCACTGCAGGAAAAAGCTCCGCCTTTTTCCGGGTTCTCTCGTCTCTGATCCTGTGGGCGGGGCGGACGTGGGAATTACCATCTGAGCATATCTGAGTGAATTTGATCTGATCCAGCAGGTTTTGAAATACTGGTATAAAAATCTTTGATCTGTGGAGTCAGATCAGAGGATTTGATCATCCGGATCGCTTTAATCCTGATCCAAAGTTTTAAAATACTGGGTTATAGAGTTGGGCAAATTGCTCAAATTGTTTTTCTGTGCCGCTTTCAAAATTTGATTGTCTTTGTATTTAAGTTGGTCTCACCTGTGTGTCATGCACTGAGGATTCCAGACACGTTTTAGAACAAGAAGCACAATATGAGGACCAACCCCCAGCTCCAGGATAGTATAGTTAAAGTCTGCTCACCTTTGAAGTTAACCTGACCTGGAATTCTTCATGTTAGGCTATAGCCAGGAGCTGTATCTCTGGAAAAATCTTTCTGGGCATGTAGATATGTAGTTACACAACCCTTACAGGAGTTCCACAGTCACTTCATGGAACACATAGATCCACACATGAGCAAAGTTTCCATCAAAAACTCAATTTGGAATGGTGTTGAGGTTGACCAAGGAAGCACTTTGAGATGACCAATTAAAACTACTGCCACTAAAACAGACTCCACTGTTAGGTTGCAAGTTTGAACTAGACCTATTGGAGCAAAAAGAAAGGTGTAAACTAATTCTTGTATATCAGTCCAAACAAATGACTGAGACCCCTCCCTCAGCTTTCATATTTCAGCCTTTCTGATACTTTTAAAGTGGCTGCTTTTCTCAGCATTTTCTCCTGTTGTTGTCTGCAGCTGGACCATGACCTGAAGCATGCACATGAGCTACGACAAGCTGCCTTTAAGCTTTACGCATCGCTGGGCTCCAACGATGAGGACATCCGTAAAAAGGTTTCCTCGGTTTCCCCTGTTCACGAGCAGTTCATTCTGCTTCATGTGTCTTTATCCTGCTTCATTTCTGCCCTCCTCAGATCACGGAGACGGAGAACATGATGGACAGGATTGTCAGTGGCTTGTCAGAGTCTAGCATTAAAGTACGACTGTCTGCGGTTAGGTAAGCTATTTATCCATCCACTCACACATCCTGCTATCCACCAGCTTAATCCTTCAACATTCTTTCAACTACCGGAGGTCTTCAACAGTTTACGCAACTAACATATGCTAGCAGATTCTGAAGTGGAGAACAGCAGCTTTGCACTCATATGCAACACTTTACAATAGTGCAATGTTTATGCAAGTGTCATAAACCAGCGGATTCTGATATGAAGAAAAGCCATTTTGCTCTACGTCACATTATGTTTGAATTACGTTATTGTGTAAATGTTAAAGGGTGTGTGGTAGTTCAAAGAGTGTTTTTTTTGCTGTCGCTGGTGATAGCTCCTGTTAAACGGTTAACCTCCTATTTGTAAGGAAGACCCAAACCTGCCAGGAAACACGCTCATTTTTGCTGCTTGCATCTTGACCATAGTCAGTCATTAACAACCGAAAGTGTTGCCACCAGACACACCTCTGTCCCACACTCTGTTGTTCTGGACTCTTGGCTCTAAGAAGTCCTCCACATTCTTCACCTCTTCTCCCTTTAACCTCACTGTTCCTCTGGAGTTCCTCTCATTCTGTCTGACCCTTATTTCACATTCATCATCAAACTCCTCCAGGATTGCTCCTCCTTAGTTCTTTTTTTCCATCAACTCCATAATAAAACAGTCAGAAGATGCTTCCAGTCCAAAAGTCTTGCTCTCTTCCATCTTATCTCTCTCAGAAGATCCACCTTTCTTCTTACGGCATGTTGACCAACTCTCTAGTTTTCTTGTCAAAGCTCTTACATTCATTCCTGCCTTTGCTTTTCTCTTTGTGCTGAAGATCACACCTTCCTCCTCTTCTTCTGCTGGAGTCCAATTCCCACCAGAATCCTGTAGGTTAACAACACAGGTGGCAGTCAATGTTAACCAGGAGCATGACAGATCCAGCATGAGAGTTCTGTTAGTGATATACATGTTTTTATTTGGATTTGATCCTAAGTTGAACGCACTTCCCGACACATTTATCTGGGGTTGAAGGTGGAACACAAATGCACTGGGTTGTGCCCCCTTGTGATTACATTCATAATGGGCCGACGTAAAGTATGCATTATTTCACAGATCTGTGGCTGCGGCTGCACAGATCCATCCTTTCCTTTCCTTTAAATAGAACGAAAACTTCAGCGCAGATGTAGTCGTAGTCTTGATTGTGGTGACCTCAGCCTGGATTACATGTGCATTTTCTGTCAGAACTCTAAATTTTCAATAAAAGTAATTTAAATCGGACCTTTTTAGGGAATTGTTTTTTATTTATTCCATTATTACATATCTTTTATGTATTTTATTGTTGACAGTTTGTAATTCTACACTGTTTTTGATTTTGTTCTTAATTTGCCTTATTTACCATTTTTATTGTCTTTTTCTTATTGGTACCCCTAAAAGATGTTGTGACGTGCCATATAAATAAAGCTTCGTTCATTTATTGTAATGCTGTTTGAATCTTGAAAATGTTTGGTTTTCATCCAGATATTGCTTTACGTGATACTCCAAACCAGCTGTGTTCATGAACATCCAGTGTTAATGTTTGTGCATTTGTGCAGATGTCTTCACAGTCTTTCACGATCTGTGCAGCAGCTCAGAACCAGCTTTCATGACCATGCAGTCTGGAAACCTCTTATGAAGGTCAGTGTGTAGACATCAAACCTGCATTCACTAAAACTGCCTTTTGCCCAGAAAATATATTTACTTCTGTTTTTTTTGTGTGTGTAGCTGCTCCAGAATGCTCCAGATGAAGTTCTGGTCATGGCTTCTTCTACACTATGCAACCTGCTGCTAGAGTTCTCTCCCAGCAAAGAGGTAGGTCTGAAAATCATGAACCTGCCTGAGAGCTCTGCCTCTTCTTGAAGTGGTGTTTCAGCTTTATGTACTCTGGTGGTAGAAAATGCAATTTTGTTAATAGAACAGCAAAGATGTTGTTTAGTGAGTGCTGTGTTCCATAAATGTAGTGATATTAGGAAGGCTGTGTGTAACATGGTTAATGTAGCTGCATTTCTGTTGTGAAGTCAATTTAGACTAGTGGACATAGCCAGGTAAATGTAGTTGTGACTGTAGAGCTGTGTGGAATAAAAGACCATCAGAGAAGGAGAAAAACACATATCTGTCTCCTACTTGTTATCCAATGACCCTCTGTCCGTGTCTTCTTAGTTCTCTTACTGTTGCAGTCACTAAGAGATCTGTTTAGGAGAAGAGTCACTGACTGCAGCATTTACAGATGGGCAAAGGAAAACCCCCAGTTAATGGAGTCGGTTAAACTGCTGGTGTGAATGAAGTTCTACACACCTGTGGATTCCGCTTGAACTACAAAGCTTGTCTTTACTTTGTTAACACCAAGAATGCATACTGTGTGTGTCTGCAGCCCATCCTGGAGTCCGGGGTGATTGAGTTACTCTGCAGTCTGACGCAGAGTGACAGTCCAGCACTGAGGGTGAATGGGATCTGGGCCCTAATGGTTGGAACTTTTCCCATTTTTCCTTCAAATTCAAGGTTTAGTGATTGAAGTCTTGAGTCGTCTTCATGTCTGTGTGTTTGAAGAATATGGCGTTCCAGGCTGACCAGAAGGTGAAGGTGGAGATGATTAGGTGTTTGGGCACGGAGCAGCTCTTCCGCCTGCTCTCTGATCCTGACACCAACGTGCTGATGAAGACGCTTGGTCTGCTGCGCAATCTGCTGTCAACCCGGCCGGTGAAAAACCTGTGCACAAATGTCAAGGGGGAGGGGAGGTGTTGCTATTGTGAGTCACCTGTGAAGAGTTTTACGATATGGATGTTTATTCCCCCACACTGACAGCACATCGACCAGATCATGACCTCTCATGGGAAGCAGATCATGCAGGCAGTCACCCTCATCCTGGAAGCAGAGCACAGCATAGAAGTCAAAGAGCAGGTGAGAGCTGTCTCACCTGGGGGGGGGGTAAGTCAAAGCCCACTCAGGCTTCAAAGCCACAATAGTTTTTTGTTCGTCCTGCAGACGCTGTGCATACTCGCCAACATTGCTGATGGAAACACTGCCAAAGACCTGATAGTGACCAACGACGACATGCTGCAGAAAGTCAAGTACTACATGGTACAGTCCGTCCATCTATCTCTGATGAATCAAGCCTAACGCCTGCTGCAAACCAGAAGAACAAGGAGGAACATTTCTATTTTTTTCTGTTCTTTCACAAAATAATTGGGGGAGTGTCATTTTGGGATGATTTGAAGCAGTTCATTTAGGATCATTGAAAGTGTTTCTTTTTCACACATGAAGGAACATGGAAAGGTTTTTCTGTCTTCTGGAGCTTTGACTTGTGGTTCCTTCCTCATCCTGCAGGGGAATTCTAGTGTGAAGCTGCAACTTGCTGCCACCTTCTGTGTCTCCAACCTGATCTGGAATGAGGATGATGGTGAGACTTCAGTCCAGATTTTTGAACTCTTAATTTACCCTCCAGTTTGAGATCTCATGGAAATGTTTTGTTTTCCACCATGTTGGTATAATGAACAATTGACGTCTTTAAAAATAGAAAATGTTCCCTTCAAACTTTGCAGCAGACGTAGTCTGTGTTTCAAGATGATCTGCAGAAATGTTCCTCCATGACAATTGGAGCCGGTCAAGTCTTTTGGCCAAACTGTTATTCAGGATCAGAAGATTCTAACTGCTAAAAACCAGTTTCTGTCTTTTTCTGTCCTACTGTTCTTCATTCTGTAGCATTTGGGTTGAAGTGTTCTTTTCATGACACTAAATCCAACATGTGGAAGATTCCTGTCTGCTGTGCCGGTGCAGGAACATGCTTTCTCTCATCTGTCTTCTTAAAAAGCCAGTCTGATGACTGGTCTGGCACAGCCATGAATGTGAACCATCACACAGACTGATATCTGACATCTGCAGGAAACCTAAGATCCTTCTCACAGAGAAATACTCCTTTCATTTTCATTGTAAACTTATTTCGTCAGGAAAGAGGCTTTGAGTTTATTCCTTTGGAAAACAGAACCAATTCAAAGTGATCCCAAACTTTAAAAAATCCTTTAGAAACAAGGACTGAAGTAGTCTGAAGAAACGTGTGATTGGAACAAAGAGGTCAAACAAACACTTCATCTCTGAGATCTTCTGGTTCATCCGCTCCTTTAAGGTCCATCCTACTTAATTTCATCCATTACGGTATAAAAAACTTCAGCAGGTTCCAGCTGCTTCTGTTGGTTCTTCTCTCCTTTATGCTCTTTGAAGCTGTCACGCTCTTTGAAAAAAACTAGAAAAAGCTTCAATTTTCTAGATTCTCAGATTCTCTGTCATCTAGATCACATTCTCAAAGGAGTCTCTTTGTCAGATGGGCTGGACTTTAACGGTTCATCTAGGAGACGCTTGGCTGCTCATCTGAGTCATTTCATGAGTCTGACGTTTAGAAAGCTTTGTTCTCTTCAAGAGCTCAGTAAACTTTCAAAGATCATTCAGACTCTTTATTTTTTGTTCACCTGTACAGTTGATGGTTTTCTTGAAGGGTTTCCATCTGAGGTCAGTGTGTGGTTTTCACTGATGGTCATTAATATTTTACTTAAAAGGTTTCATTCACTCATTTCACTTCCCAGCAGTAAAAGACAATACTAGTAATCTCATGTGTCATAGACATTTTCTTTACTTTTTCTTGTTCACTTCTGAGAATCGTGGTTATTTGCATGTTCAGAAGTTACTGAGGTACCTTTTGGAGTTATCAGCAGGTTTTTACCATTATTAACTTCATCTTTTTCAATGGTGGTTGTCTCGATTCATCCCTCTAACTTCACCTTTCCTCTGGGCCTCCTGTAGTTCATAAAATTGACTGTATTGGAGGACTGGACTGGGTGACTCCACCCCCCTCGTGTTCCAAACAGGAAGTACCTGCTGGCTCCAAGAAGCCAAAATCCCATAGACTTCAATAAAGAAATCGACCGTTCTTTCTCAGTCGTTCTCTTGGTCAGAATGTCCATTCATGCTGTGATACCTTAAAAGTAGGTGGAGCCTGCTGGCCCTGCGTCAGCGTTCCAAACCATTGACAGATTTTGTTTAGCTCACTCAAGTGGTAGGGGTGTGGCCTTCCAACTTCTGATTGGTGAGAGTGGTTGCCATAGAAACGCTGAGTCAGACTAACCTTTCACTGCTTGCTGACGTGTATCACCAACATGGTTCTTGAGCTTTTCTCAGGTTGCCTCTGTGTCTCTCAGGCGCTCAGGAGCGTCAGGACAAGCTGCGGGAGCTGGGCTTTGTGGATATCCTGCACAAGCTGACCCAGTCCTCTGACCCCAACCTCAGCGACAGGTGGGAGCACGTGCACGTCTGAGGGTGCTCATGGGTTTGGTTGCTCACTCTTGTCTGTGCTTGTGTCTTGGTCAGGGCAAAGACGGCGTTGCAACAGTACCTGGCGTGACTACAGAGGGCTGTGATTCCATTTCTGTGTGATCGATAGACAGCAGGAGGGGAGCGACCCGGATTCTGGGACTGGAGGTTCTGAGGCAGCTTTTTGCTCAGAGAAGCCTCCTTCTGGTGGTCTGGAGCTGCCCAGTTTCAGCAGCTGGCTCCCCTGAACCCGTCCACACGCTCCATGACTGCTGAAGAGGATGGGGGGTCAAGACTTTCGTTTGCTCTTTTTTCCCTCTGAGGGCACCCCCATCTGGGCGTGAAGTGTTGAGTGCGGCCTGGGAAGCAGACAGCAGAGCCTGATACTGTCTGTCCCCGTACTATATGAATCTAAATATAGATATATATAGATATGAAACAAATATATTTTTGAAGATTTTTTGCCCCCCCCATGCGATCTGGCCCCTCCTGTGCACACTAGAGGGAGGAGTCACCTTATGATCCCCATGGGAAATGTAGTTTCATAGCTAAGCGTGCAGGTCCACAGGACCTCCCCCTCAGAAGGTCTGCTGTGTGAGTGGGAGCCCCCACCCCAACACCCACAGGCCTCAGCTGTTTCCTGTCAGACTCTTCAAGCTCTGATTGGACGAACGTTTCGTCAAATATATGCAGATATGAACATCCTGTGTGTGCTGCCTTCTTTCTGTGCGCGCGTGAATGATGTCAGAGCTTCATACAAAACATGTCTTTATTTATGATCTGAAAACAGCAGCCCCCCCTCCAGCCCAGCTCAGCAGGTACACTGTCATGCAGAAGTACAATAAAACTCACATGCATCAAACCCCACCCAAAGAAAAAGAAAGAGGATCCGTTTGACAGCAGGGTCTCCACCCCCCCGCGCTCCAGCAGAGATGGTCACATATGTGCGAGCTCTCTAGGAAGCAAATCCTGCTGGGGGGGGGCGTCCTTACATGGAGAAGGCACACATGGCTAAAGCTGGGGGTGGGGGTAGATTACAATCGGGTTGGTTGTGTGTAGACAGAGTCGAATGTTTCCGGTAAAGTGGCTTCTCTTTGGTTCTGACCCCCCCCAAATGACTGTGTGCCACTCTGCCCCCCACCCCCATTGCTCCAATACAGGGATTCCCCTCCCTTATAGGCCAGGTTCCTCGTCATCAATGAAGCTGATAGGTTGGGTGGAGGAGACCCCCCCTTCCCACCATGGCTCCCACCTCTGCATCTCCAGCTGGGAGTCACTCCTGGGGGGTGGCAGTGAGAGGGAAGAGGGATGGATGTGGTTGGGACCTGACGGAGGCTGCCTCCGTCCTGGGGAGGACATGAGTGATGCAGGAGCTGAGTGTTGAGAGGCTGAGGCTGGGGGGTCGTCCTGAGAGGGAGGTGGGTGGGTCTGGCTGCTGGAATGTGATTGGTGGGGGCTTTGGCATGGGGAGGAGGAGGGAGACACTGAGAGAGATGGTGAAGGAGGGTGGGATGCCAGGGGGGGCTGCTCAAAAGAGAGCAGAAGCAACTCCATACTGGAGGGGGGGCTCTGGGACTCCAAGGAGTAGCCTGAGTGTTTCTCATCAGGGGGTGGGCTTCCCCCTGTGTGGTCAGGAGGGGGCAGTGTTGATGCTGGGGGGGAGTCTGGGTTTTTCGTAGGGAGCAGGCACCCCTGTAGATCCACTGTGCCCCCATCCCCACCGTCCAACAGGGAACAAGCCTGCAGCTTCTGGGGGAGACAGGGAGGCGGGGCCAGTAAGGAACTGCTGGCACTGCTCTGGGTGGGGGGGGTTATCAGAGGAGAGGGAGGAGCTTTCTGTTCGAGGAGGGGCTTCAGCAGACGGCTCATCTTCTGCAGCTCTTCACTGAGCCTGGACACCTGTTTGCTCAGGCTGTTTACCTGTGGGGGGGGACACAAACACAGCAGGTCAGCTCTTGCTCTGGAGGGGGTGGATACAGTGATGCTGCTCTCCTCATCTTTGGAAGTTTTGGGAATCGGAAGCTTAAACCTTCCACCAGGATGAATGGTAACAGAAGCAGGTTTCTGCCTGCATCTGCTGAGAGGACGCTCCGCCTCTGTCACATGAAGTCTCTGTGGCGCTGGGTCACAGAGGGGAGGGACTTCTTAAGATCAGGAAATGCTACATTTTGACCTCCCCTCCAAAGAGATGCAGGGCAGCCTGTGTTTGCTGTGGAGTGAAAACATTTGAGTAGAAGATGTCATCAAACATTCAGTCACATCTTCATGGCCGAGATGTTGAGGCCCATCTCTGTACCTCTGACCTCATTCCAGGTCCTCCTCTGTAGTGTTTGTAGTCAGCAGGTCTAGACTGGAAGGTCTTCACTGCTGCCCTCTACAGTTTGTTGCAGGCGCAGTTGTTTCAGGGCTGCTTCCGTCCTGTCATCAGCTGCAGTTGTTTCCTTGAGGTTGGCAACCAGTGGTCTTCTTAAGGACATCCATATGGTTGACCTGTCTTTGCTGTGTTTGATGGTCCGCCTTCACTCAGCATCACCACGAGTTTGTTTTTAACAGACAAATCTCTGGTTTTCATGTTGTTTACGCCTCTTAAATGTAACTGCACTTGGAAAAGGCAAAACCCAAATGTGAAACTAAGCTTAGACTCTTTCTGCTATTTTATTATTAAAAGACTTTTAAGGTACACACCAGGGCAACAACAAAGCCGGTCAGTCGCATCTTCCAGGACTCTCACCGGGATATTTTCTACATTTTTTGTTAGAAGCTGGAATAAAAAGCTGGCAGGTGAATTTCTTGTCTTGTGTTCATGTTTTCAGTCCACAGCAGAAAAAAACTCATTTTTTATCTTCAGTTTCACTGAAAAACACTGCTTTGAAAAAATCTACTGGCTAGTTAATGGCGTGAATTATTCATGCTTGTACTTTAAGTCAAATCTTAAACCTTACAGCTAAAATGAATGCATTATTGGCTGACATCACGACTTTTCTGGCCTTCCTGCATTCTCACAAAAAACAGGAAAAAAATGATCAGCTGTTATCGCGATCTCTTTAAATGTGTTCCAATCAGCGCGTCGTCTTGGACCTTCTTTGGACCGTCATAAACCAGCTCAAAACATCATATTGTTCTTACCAGAGCAGTTTGGTATACTTCCTGGTAACACTCTTAAATCTGATTTTATGTCAAATAAGGCTGACAATACTCTAAAATAAACAATGACCTTTCTAGTCCTCGCTGATCGTACACAGTAAAGCGGGAACAGTCCCGGCTGCTGTCCCCGAATGACGTAAGTGTACTACATCATCAGCTACTCCAGCAATTCCAATTTCTGTCTCTAGAGGCGCTGCATGTCTCATTTGGCAAAATTGCAGGAAAATGGCAGCTTCCATGATTGTCGTGGGAAATTCCACATATTTTTATATAGCAAATATCATGAATGAATCGGCATAATAATGGTATTTTCTTAGCTAGTCCTAGTCGATGTCTAATGGGATTTTTTTGTTGGAGATGTTGTAGGAGCCATAATAGAGGTGACACAGGTGCTGTGTGGTGGCATCAGGTGGTGGGTTGACAGTTGAAAGGTGCTCACTAACTCATTGGAAAACATGAATGGATGAGGAAGTGGGGTGAGCTCAGCGATGGTCATATAATTTGTTGACCGCGTTAGTTTTGGGAAAAAGGTCTGAGACAGCTAGAGTGATCGTTTTTTTTGTTCTTCGTTTGGACTGTATGCATTAAAACCTTCAGATGAAACATCTCAGCAGACCGAAGCTTTGGAGCTTTTTTTGTAAACCGCGCGTCAGACAAAGACGCCAGAGGTTTAGCTCACGGCGACCCTCAACACAGTTTAGCCGCAACACCTCCTTTAATGTTAAGTCAATGTACAATCTCAATGTTCAGACCCAATGCACCACTCCTGTATTACAAACACATGCTTTATTCAACTGTAGGAGGCAGACATGCACTAGTAAACAGTAAAAAAGAATAGAAGAAGGAACCCCTCCAGGGTTTGAGGTGAGTCTGTGCATGGAAGCTATTTTGGATTTAGTGACACCCAGTGGTGACTGTGTTGATTGCACAGGCATTGAGCTGCCCTGACAGAGCATCACTAAACCTGAGGAAGGTTGAAATCCCAATTTCCATTCTCATAACCCATGCAGCCTCCATAATCTGGGTCAAAGCCCCCCCATATTTATGCACGTACCTCCCCAGTCAGCTGACAGACGCTCTGCTTGATCTCGGCGGTCTCTTTCATTCCTGCAACACAAAGTGTGTGTAACTGTGTGTTAAGCTGGTGCTCTCTGGGGTGGGTGCGTGGGGACATGTACCTGGGTGGGGGGGCAGGCTGGGGTTACACTCGAATCTCTGGGTGAGCCCGAACACGTTCTCAGTCTCGATTCCATCCACGAACCTGCTGGACAGACCAGAGTCAGGGCTCCTTGCACACATGCACAACTTCACTGCATGTGCACGCTTCATCCCACAGTACGTGTTGCCATGGAAACCAGAGTTACAGCATCTCCTCTGGCTCAGATATTGTATGTGCATGTGCACGCGTCACCTGGGGCTGAGCTCTGACGGCGCGCTGCTGAAGTTGACCACCGGAATCTGCAGAGTGCACGGACGCGCTTGCTCAGAGGGGGATCTGAGGGGGCGTGGGGCCATCAGTGGGGACCGTAGTGGGGAGCACAGACCCCGACTGAGGTGCAGCGGAGATCGAGGGGGGCAGGATACGGTCCTCCTTTCCTCCTCCCCTTCCTCATCCTCACGGATAGATGGCAGCTTCTTCAGCAGAGAGCCGTTACTGTCCCAGTCCACCTAAGAGCAGAGCGGGGACACCAGCTGTCACCAACCTGCAGGGATATGATGTGCCAGCAGGGGGCAGGAAAACCCTGCAGATGTGAGCTTTTTTCTTTTTTTTTGATGAAGTCAACAATAATCATTCTTCCAGATCCTGTGGTGCAGTGTTCTGTGTCACAGCTTCCTGTGATACATCTGTTGCACCATTATCAGTACAGCTTTCCTTTTGCCTTTTTAAAACCTGCTGTCTTCTCCATAGATAATCATTAGAACGTATTGCCAGAAGCACACAAACAAATGTGACTGCAGCAACTGTGCACAGCATTACAGAAACAGCCTGTTCCACGGCACAGCACATGAAGGACAGAGGTTTCTCCTCCTTCTTCTCACAGAGTTATTTTTATCTGTCAAAATCTAATCTTAGCAGCAGGATCTTGTGGCAGCCAGTCAGGGAGAGCCCTCCCCACTTCTATTTTTAGAAAAAGGGAGAACTTTAAATAGCAGCACGTGTCTATTCTAGTCCTTTGCTGCACGTTTAAAGACTGCAGCAGTGTTTTAACTTCTAGAAAATCCTAATCGGAGCCAGTTCTGCTGCAGCTGCTCTGCAGGAGGTGCAGGGGTTCTCTTAAACGTCATTCTGTCAATGCTGATAAATCTCAAACTGTATCGATCTGACATTTATGGATAATAAAGGGAGGACTTTGACAAGGGTTCCTCTTTTGCAGTCTGTTTTTTTTTGACTCTACTCTGGTGCATATCATTTTTGTTCTCTTTCCCAGCTGTGTTAATCTTCTATCAAATGTTATTGATGATGCAAATTTAGATCTGTACACATCTTCTACAGAGTATCCCCTTTGGCTCACATTCATGTGGCCTCAAACACATTTTGATCCAGAGCAAATCTGGATTTACAATGGAAGAAACATGTATGTGCTCCCTCTTTTTGGAAAGACTTAGTACTTTGTCCCAAAAACCCTGCTGATCAGCACAGAGGTCAGACGGTCCTTGCATTGATGATCAGGTTTCTGCACACATCAGGAGGAAGTTTGCTCCACTCTTCTGTCCTTCTTCAGATTTGGTGGCTGTTGCTTAGCAACTCTGAGCTTCAGTTCTCTCCATAGGTGAATTTCTATAGGATGAAGGTCCAGAGAATGGCTGGACCTCTCCATGACCTTGATCTGCTCTTTCTTCAGCCATTCCTTGGTTCTCTTGGCTGAATGTTTTGGTCATGATCCTGTTGAAAGACCTCCTGGTGGAGGGAAGGAGGTTCTCACTCAGGATGTGACCGTACATGGCTCCATTTTCCAATCCACACGGTGAAGTAGCCTTGTGCAGAATACTCAGAAATGCAATTTTAAGTTTAACTTTCTTCATATATGTCCTCCATAATGAGAAAAATGCAACAAGAACCTATTAAAAACACAATATTCATAATGTGTTTGTTAAACAGAGAACATCTGAGTTTGGACTAAAACTGATTGAGGCTGACAGCAGTTTTATGAAGGTCCAAAGGCAAGAAGGTACCTGCATCACCTGCTAAAAATCAATGAAGATTTAAACTGAGACCAAAGGCATGAGGACAGCACCATTTATCTGTCTATTTGACTTCAAGCAGCTGAACAGCAGCACAGCTTAACGTCCTGAAATATGTTCACTTAAAAACAAGAGGCATCTGTGAAGAGCTTCAATAGTCACATCCTCTGTTCTTCCAGACTGAACTGTTGGATTGTAACGCTGCAAAACAGAGTCAGCTTCTGTTTTTTTAAGAAATGGGTCAGAACTGCAGCTGAAGGACATTTGATGAACTGGTGGAGTGTCATGATCATACGCTTGCTCTGATTCAGCCTGAAGGCGGCAGAGGCCTGGTGCTGCGGAGCATACAGGCAGACTCTTCACTCACCTCACAAACCCTGAACCACATGACAACTCTGATCATGTCTGCCAGAGGAGACGGACAGGGGGAACAGCTGCTGGTCCAACAGGTACTCACGTCGGCTCCGTGGCCCTCCCGCAGGTTGTAGGTGAGGTCGTGCTGGATCTCACTCACAAACTTCTGTGCGTACTCGGGGTAGAGACGCAGAACCTCACGCAGCCCCTTCAGGCTGATGTACTGCAGGTCACAGTATGTCAGCGCCTTCACGTTGGCATTAGTCTTAATCACATGCTCTTTGGTCAGTGAGTCAGAACCAATCAGATCTCCTTTACCTGGGTAGGGAGTCCAGAAAAATGAAGATGTTAGAAGGGTCTTACAGACGGGAGGGGGACGAAGTAGACTGAATGAATCCTTAAAGTATCAGAGGATGCGAGAACTGTTCATTTCTCTATCTGGTGGGGGATGATGGACAGCATCTGGATCTAGATAAGTAACAATATTATAAGAAAGATTTAGCTACTCTTAGGCTGGGGTTCTGGAACTACAGAGGGCTGAAACGGATGTAACATGAACATACGTCTGAGGGATGATGGACAAGACCCTGAGAATCTCTGCAGCTTGACAGTGCAGTTAATAAGAAGAATCTCGGTATTAAACAGGAACAATTTGCAGAGGTTTGGTTCACTTCTGCTGATTCAGATGTAATTCGCCTGAAGAGCCAGAAATAAATAAACTGTTTGCTGAAAAAATGCAACCTTCATGCTGACTGCATTTCGGGGGGATTTTAATCATACCATACAGGTAAAGGTGTGTTTGTGTCATCGAACAAGATGACATAGTTATCGGAACCTTTGTACACCTCTCAAAAAGGATTCCCCAAACAACTCCCTCACCTTTCACTCTGAAAATGGATTTGTTCAACTGGTCCTTGAATTGAATTGACAAAACCTTTTCCACAACAACTAACAGGAAAAAAGTACTTTTGTAGCTGGATACAGCATTGATCTCAGGGGCAAGTGGAGGTTGGTGTCTCTATTACCACCATCTGGTTGATTAATTTGATTATTTTAAAAGTGAGATGAAACAGAAGATAAAGAGAAAAAAGAATCTAAAAAGGAGGAGATGAAACACATAGAGCAGACAAACTTTTTTCTTCTATTTATCTTCTTTTCCTTTGGTATTTTCCCTTCAAGGCATCTTCACAGTGTCTCCTGTCTATTCTCCTCAGTCTTCTCAGTGTCCCACTTCTTTTTAGCTAGCCTCTTACTCCATATACACTCCTGCACCTCCTCATTCCACCACCAAGTCTCCTTATCAACTTTCTTTCCTGATGACACACCAAGTACACTCCTACCTGTCTCCCTGATCATGTTAGCTGTAGTTATCCAATCATCTGGGAGTTCCTGTCTGGGAGCCTTTTTCCACTGTGTCTTAAAAGTCATGCAACATTTTTCCTTTTTCAGCCTCTACCAGTTTGTCCTCTTCTCTGCCTTTGCCTTTATTTTTCTTCATCTTCAGATGATGGAGTTGACTGCTTCCTTCAACTAGGACGTAGTTTCTGGGTGAGCGTAACCAGTGTTTGTTCTTTGTCTTTGCTGCTCCTGTCATTGAGCGCCTGTTTTGTTAATATCTAACTTATTGTTATCTGGTTTGGTATTCAAACATTATAAGTGTCTTCTTTAGCCTTCTAGTGAGTAACTACTGTGTTAATGACTGCTGTCTAAGCGACATAGTTTCTTCCTCTTAGCCAAACACCGCTAGCCTTTGCTAAGTGCTAGCATGGCCTCCACCTCGTCTGCTTTCACTCCTCTGTCCTGCTCCATATGGCACATATGTTCAGTGAAGATCCTGCCTCCTTTAGTGAAGATAGTGACAGATGTGTTAAGTGTAGCCTTATTTTAGATTTGCAGGCCAGGCTAGAGCAGTTAGGAGCGCAGCTACATTTTTAAGCGATGTACCACGGTGAAACTCAGTTTTGTCTTATAAGCTTAGGTTTCTGATAGTTATTATAATTAGGGGGGGCTGCTTCATTCAACCTAACATAGTCATCCTGTTGGAGCCAGGTTTCTGTTAGAGCTAGCAGGATAAGTTTGTTATCATTCATTATCTCATTGACTAAAAGGACTTAGAAGAAATGGATCTAATGTTTAGTAACCCACATTTAATGACATCATGATTTTGCTTGTTGTGATTGAGAGTATTAGTAGCTTTTACTTTTAGGTTTCTGTGTTTCACTCCTTTCACTCGCCTTTCAGTACATATGCTAAAGCTAGCAGCTGCTGGGCTAACTCTATGTTGTTCTGTGGTTTGCACCTTTGCTGAGTTTTAAACCAGCAGTTTAAAACCAGTTTTAAACCAGCAGTTTAAAAGTCAGAGGAGAGTTTTAAACTGCTGCTCTGTGCCTGGGTCCCGTCTCTGAGTTGTCAGGTTGCACGGTTAATGTTAGCAGAAATGTTTTTAGAAATCTCTCCGCATGAGATCGGGCTTTCCCCAGAACGCACTCCAATTGTCAACAAAGCTAACGACGTTTTCTGGGCACCATTTATCTAATCAGTCGTTAAATGATTAAAAGTGGCTGTAGATTTCATCACTGACGAGGTTTGGTCAGGGACTCGAGAAAATTAGTGTCTGTCTTCGACTTAGGAAGTTTACACAGATTCTACATTTAATTTAAGGACTTCTTATTATGTCCATCAGGCGTTGTTGCTGCCTGTGTGAATGTCTGGGATAACATCCTCAGGTTTTCTTCAATGTCACCAAGTCTGACCCCGGATAACAGCTGACTGTAGTCGCTGTGAGCTTCACGTCTGATTTCAGGGGAGCCATTGACCAGAGTTGACGATTCAGTGGATGTATTGCTGAGGGGGAGAATCTATTACAAAACAGGAGCTTCGAGAGCTCTAAATTTTTGTGTTGAGCACTATACTTCCTTCCCTCTGGAAGATTACACCGTCTACACAAGATGTACAGGAGTCTGTCTGTGCACTTATACTATGAGGTAAGATAGCTGTCAAAAAGAATCGCATTCATAAAGAAAAATGTGTATTCATAAACACAAAGTTGTGCACAAATTTATATTTTGTGCACAACTTTGCAAAAAAAATATTTATACAACCTTTAGTTTTGCGTTTCACATGTCTGTTTTGAATACAATTTGTCTTTGTCTTGAATATCAATTTCTCCTGTTAAATCGCTGTCAAAAATACATCACAGGGTCACAAGCAGAAACATTGAGTCCTGGAGCATCGATTCTACCAACTGTGCATGTGTGATAAAGTTTATTTACTAAAATAAAGTAAAACTGAACTTTTAGGAATTTTATTGATACCACAATGAGAAAAATATCTTGATAGCCATAGCTCTGTAGAAAAGTAGATAAAATAGATTAAAAAAAAAAACAAAAAAACAGCGACCTCCGTCCTCATTATCTGGTTTTCAAGCTACAACAGGCGACCGTGTAAACAATGCAGCAGAGGGCCGTTTTAGAACCAGAAGTGGAAAACAGCCTAGAAAGAGCTAACTTGGAGCTAAATTATGCTAATGGGCAGCCAACTGTTGCGGCAGTAAAAACAAACAAACAAAAAAGAAAATTTAAAAAGTCAGTAGGATCAGAATACCCAACTGTCTTTCTGTTTCTAATTTTTTTAACTATTGTTACGGTTGGCTGCCAGTTTAGCTCTGAGTTAGCTTAGCTGTCTTTGTTATTTCCATCCATTTTCTTAGCCCTCTATCTCCACGGTGCTGCCAGAGCCTGTGGCGGGTGCGGCTGCCCCTCCTGTCCAGGGTTGCTGCCCGGCTAAGCGGGGATCCCCCACACTGATATGCCGCCGCTGGCCGGTGTTGTGCCGAAGTACGACAAATTCTAGCAGGAGAAACGTATCTATGCGCACAACGGCAGGCAGAACGGCAGCAGCAGAGAGACAGGGATCCCTCTGCCGCCTGCTCGGGCATTTTGATTTTCTTTAATCATTCCCTTATTAACATCTCTTTTTTTCGTGCCACCACTTCTGGGTCCGTTTCATTGTTTTTATGCTCCACTGATGTTGCCTGGCGGAAAAAAAATAGCAGCAGGATTCAGATTGTTTAAATCTTTTTTTTCCAGCACAGCAACGGAACAAGATAATTTTCTTGCCAGGGTATCAATATCATTCTATAAAGTTTAATTCTATCATGCTTGTTCAGATGAATCACTGCTCCGGGACTCGATGTTTATGCCTGTGACCCCATGACGTATTTTTGACAGCGATTTAACAGGAGAAATTCATATTCAAGACAAAGACAAATCGTTTTCAAAACAGACATGTGACATGCCAAACTAAAGGTTATATTCATATTTTTCTGTAAAGTTGTGCACAAAATATAAATTTGTGAACAACTTTGCATTTAAGAATACACATTTTTCTTTATGAATATGTTTCTTTTTGACATTTTCCTTACCCCATACTACACCTCTACTCTAATAGGTCACCCTATGTTCCTATGTTAGAGTGCATTCACTATAGCTATTTCCATCTTTGTTTGCTAAATCAACCAACATGTGTCCTTCTATGTTCCCCTCCTGGATACCAAACCTGCCCATAACCTCCTTGTCACTTCTGTTTCTTACACCAACATGTCCATTGAAATCTGCTCCAATGACAACTCTCTCACTTTGAGGGATGATAATCATCACTTCATCAAGGTCCAACAAGAATTTCTCCTTCTAGGTCACAATCCTACTTGTGGGGCATACCCACTAACAACATTAGACATCACACCTTCCAGACTTTAGACTCATCACTCTGGAACTCTTTTTGCCTCCACAACATTCCTAAACAAACTCCTCCTTTATGAAAACTCCACCTCCATTTCTCTTCCCTTCTCCACCATGATAAAACAACTTGAACCCTGCTCCTAAGCTTCTAGACTTGCTACATTTCCACCTGGTCACAGTATGTCTACCTTCCTCCTCTGCATCATGTCCACTAACTCTACCTTTTCCTGTCATTGTTCCAACATTTAAAGCCCCTTGTCAGTGCTCTGCCCCTCCTGTCTCAGTTATGTCAGTCCAGCAATCACCTGATGGCCCATACCTGTGCTGCTCTCTTTATATTGCTCTGCTCTCCACCAGCTCTCTGCCAGAAAGTTGTCAATCTTTTTCAGCTCTCCAGCCTTCTGTTGCCTGCTGTGCTTTTCTGTCTCGCCCAGCCTGTCAATCAGTCAGTCTCCTTGATCAACCAAAACACCTGTTAAGACCTCCAGTCTGCCCTGTCTGCCAGCCTGCTTCCTAAACCCTCAGTCTGCCTATTTATCCTGGCTTCTTGGACATCCTGACTTCTGTTCTTTTGCACCTCAGCACCTCCTACCCCGTTCAGGTGTGAGTAGCCAGCAATTCATTCTGTTTACCTGCTGCCGCTGAGTCTTATCTCCTTTCAAGAATCTGTTCCATGCCTATTCCTATTCCTGCACTACATTCTAAAATAAACATATTCTCGCTTTCTCCATCTTTGCATCCTGGGGTTCCATTTCTGCCTTCTACAGTCCTAACATCCCTACTATGAGTCCAACACTTATAACTTTCCTCTTCTCTCTCTTCTTGCAAACATGCCTCCCTTCTCTCCTTCTTTGACCAACAGTAGTCCAATTTCCACTGGCACACTGTCAGTGTAAAGCACTGATGGCAGTCATTGTTAACCCGGACCTTGACTGATCCTGTATGGGTTTTACAGGTCTGAATTGCATATTTGGTTTGGAAAAGATTTTACGTAAGATGCCCTTCCTAACACAACTGTCTGAATTGATCCAGGCTTTGGGCCAGCACAACGAGACCCTGTCTCAGCCCTGTTGTGACTACATTTAACTATTTAGACTTTGTATTGCTGAAACAAACTTAACCATCTGGACAAAAATGAGCATTAAGAGGCAAACTTTCCCTCTGAAATGATGCTTTGATTATTATGACAATGGGCATTTATTTTGCTTTCCTTTGCTGGTGCAGTCAAGGTCAGTGCAAGCTCTCTAGCTGTTACCATGACAACACCTTGCACCACATATCGAATAGTCAGCTTTTTGTGGAAAAATTATTTAAAACAAAAAAGAAACAAGAACTGAAATGATTAAATATTATTATTTTTCTTTCTGAAGGAGCCATGGTATAAGCAGGATAATGCCCTTTGAGGTGTGCATTATCAGAAATTAATGCACTTCATGGAAGTCCGTTGTTTGCTAATAATGCTCACCTTGTCCGGCATTACCTCTTACACATCCACCATCTACAATTGGAATAGTGGTGGTGTAAAGTGTTGAAGTGTTCTAAATCTGGTGAATCTTCCTCCAGGCTTTTTCTTTCACACCACTATTCCTAAAGTGGCTTGCAAATGTATTCATCCCCCTTGAACTTCTCCACATTTTCTCACATATGACCACAAAAAACATATATATTTTATTGGAATTTGATGTGAAAGACTGGCGCAAAGTGGCATACACTTGTGAAGTGGAAAGAAAATTTTACAAGAGTTCAATTGATTTTTTTTTTAACAAATAAAAAATAAAAAAGTGCAGTGAGCAACAGTATTCAGCCTCCTTTTCTCGGACTGCATCCAATTGTCTTCAGAAGTTGCTTGATGATTGGAGACTGATCAAATGTTGACTTCATGACTTCATAGAGTCCATCTGTGTGTCATTTCATCTCAGTCTTCAAATCCAGCTGTTTTGTGACCGTCTCTGTGGTTTGTCAAGAGAATATTGGGGAGAAAACAGAATCATGAAGTGTAAGGAACACACCAGACAGGTCAGGGAGAAAGTTGAGGAGAAATGTGAAGCAGAGTTAAACTATAGAAAGATTTCCCAAACTTTGAACATCCTATGAACCACTGTTCAGTCCATCATCCACAAATGGAAAGAGTCTGACACAACTGCAAACCTACCTAGACATGGTCGTCCACCTAAACTAACAGACTGAACAAGGAGACACTGATCAGAGATGCAGCCAGGAGTCCATGATGACTCTGGATGAACTGCAGAGATCTACAGCTCAGGTGGAGGAATCTGTCCATAGAACAACCATCAGTCGTGAACTGAACACATCTGGACTTTATGGTAGAGTGACAAGAAGAAAACCATTGTTAAAAAAAAACCACAGGAAGTCATGTTTGCAGTTTGACATAATCCATGTGAATGACCCAGCAAACGTGTGGAAGAAGGAGCTCTGGTCACATGAGACCAAAATGAAACTTTTTGGCCTAAATGTAAAGGGGATGGGAAGATGGATGGAGCCAAATCCAGATCAATATTGGAGGAAAACCTGTTGAAGTCTGAACACTTGAGACTGGAGCAGAGATTCACCTTCCAACAGGACAACCACCCTAAACATGAAGCCAAAGCTACAATGGAATGATAAAAATGAAACGGATTCAAAGTCCAGACCTAAATCCAATCCAGAATCTGAGGTAAGATCTGAAAACTGCTGTTCACAACCACTCTCCATCTAATCTGACTCAGATTGAATTGTTTTGAAGGAAGAATGAACAAAGATTTCAGTCTGTAGATGTGTAAAGCTGGTAGAGACAAACCCAAAAGACTTGCAGCTGGAATTAAAGCAAAAGGGGGTTCAACAAAGTATTGACTCAGGGGGGATGAATACTTTTGCAGACTGAACTTTTCAGTTTGTTTTGTATTTGTAAAAAGAAATTGAATTCTTATATACATTTATTTCACCTTCACAAGTGTGTGCCACTTTGTGTTGTTCTTTCACATAAAATACCAATAAAACATATTATTGTTTGTGGTCATAATGTGGAGAAGTTCTAGGGGTATGAATACTTATGCAAGCCACTATATGCAGTGGGTACGGAAAGTATTCAGACCCTTTACATTTTTCATTCTTTGTTATATCGCAGCCGTTTGCTAAAATCATCAATCAAAGTTCATTTTTTCCCTCATTAATGTACACACAGCACCCCATACTGACAAAACACACAGAATTTTTGACATTTTTGCAGATTTATATATAAAAAAAAGCTGAAATCTCACATGGTCCTAAGTATTCAGACCCTTTGCTTAGTATTTAATAGCAGCATCCCTGTACTTGGTCCCATTCATATTTCCCTCCATTGCAGCCAGTCATACTGTCCCAGCAGCTGAAAATCACCCTCAATGTTAAGGCCCCAACTTTATTCAGATTTGTCTTTTCTTTATTTTGTGTATTTTATTTCGGTCAGAGTGGGACGTCTTTGTTTTGTGGATCTTTGTGGGTTTCTGTGTGTCTCTTTAATTTGTTTCAGGTGTGGTGCTGGAGGATATGGCCTCTGTTGGACCCAAGCTGATGGAGGTCGCCTTAAAAGCACTGTGTGGACCTCCAGCTGGCGAGAATGGAGTCTGGCTGCAACCAGTCTTCACTACAGCTTGGCGCTCTTCTCCACTTGATTAGGTTTGTGTTGCACTTTGTAGTATTGATTTGAGGTCCACTCTGTTTTTTGTTTGGTTAGTAATGTTGAAAGTAAAGCTGTAGGGGTGAACTGCCATTTTCTTTAGTGCACATTTTCTCCTGTTTATGTTAGACTTGGGATGTTGGAGTTTTGTCATTGTTTTCCCTTTTATTTCATAAACAGGTAAGATGTTTTGTGTTGAGATAAGTGGGGCTTTTGTCTGTTATTTTGGCCTTGGTTCACCCTGAAGCCTTTTGCTTCACTTTTAAGTTATTATTGATGCAAATAAATGTATCATTTCATGGAGATGCCTTTTTGGTGTTTTATTGTTAGTATTTTTTTTGTTAAATTTATATTCGTTTTATTTATGTTATGATCCACCCTCCCGCCCCCACCAGACAGAAAGGGGTGTAACACCCGCAGCATGATGCTGCCACCACCATGCTTCACTGTTGGGACTGTATTGGACAGGTGATGAGCTGTGTCTGCTTTTCTCCACACATACTGCTTAGAATTAAGGCCAAAAAGTTCTATCTTGGTCTCATCAGACCAGAGAATCTTATTTCTCACCATCTTGGAATCCTTCAGGTGTTTTTTTAACAAACTCTATTCAGGCTTTCATGTGTTTTGTACTGAGGAGAGGCTTCCGTTGGGCCACTCTGCCATAAAGCCCCGACTGGTGGAGGGCTGCAGTGATGGTTGTCTTTCTACAACTTTCTCCCGACTGCATCTCTGGAGCTCAGCCACAGTGATCTTTGGGTTCTTCTTTACCTCTCTCACCAAGGCTCTTCTCCCCCGATAGCTCAGTTTGATCGGACAACTCTAGGAAGGCTTCTGGTCGACTCAAACATCTTCCATTTAAGGATTATGGAGGCCACTGTGCTCTCAGGAACCTTAAGTGCAGCAGATATTTTTTTGGTAACCTTGTCCAGATCTGTTCCTTCCTACAATTCTGTCTCTGAGCTCTTCAGGCAGTTCCTTTGACCTCATGATTCTCATTTGCTCTGACATCACTGTGAGCTGGAAGGTCTTATATAGACAGGTGTGTGTCTTTCCTAATCAAGTCCAATCAGTAGAACAAACACAACTGGACTCAAATGAAGGTGTAAAACCATCTCAAGGATGGTCAGAAGAAATGGACAGAACCTGAGTTCAATATATGAGTGTCACAGCAACGGGTCTGAATACTTAGGACCATGTGAGATTTCAGTTTTTCTGTGTTTTTTGTTTTTTTTTTTGTCAATATGTGGTGCTGTGTGTACATTAATGAGGAAAAAATGAACTTAAGTGATTTTAGCAAATTGTTGCACTTTAACATGAGTGAAAAATTTAAGGGTGTCTGAATATTTGGTGTCATGGAATTATAATTAAAAAATTGTTTGTTCAGAGGGACCTATAAAGTCTTTTAAATTATTAATAAATTATTTAATGGCTCAGGCTTTGCTGGGTTAACATTTACTACGATATTGCTATGCTCTTAAATGGCACATTTTTTACTTATACTTAGTACTATACTGATTATTTCTGACCTAAAAGTAATGAAAATGTGGAAAATATGAGAAAAGTTAGGCAGATCTAAAAGAATGCCAGATTGTTTAAAATAAAAAAAGTTCATTCCAAAAAAGTAATTTAGTACAGTAATCCAGTTATATGGAACATGTAAACAATGGAGTGGAAAACTTTTTTAATGAAGGTTTAGGAAGAAAGTAGCTGTAGCAGAGGAAGGGGGGCATCTTTCATGACCAGATGGTGTGAGAGACTACAGGATCTAGACAAACACTAAAACATTTGTTATAATCTGAACAGGTTGGTTTTTCGCTGCAGTAATGACAAGCAGAAAATAGATGGACAAACACTAAACCTGAAAAAAGCATTGCAGCGGTGTGAGAACCAAAAGCAGAGGAACAAGACAATCACCGGAACATATGTTATAGGACAACAAACATGCGTTAGTAACTCTAGCAAAAAGGGTTACACAAACACAAAAACACTGAAATTGTTGAAACGTGCACTCAGGTGGCCCAAGAGAACTTTTACAATCATAGACCACTCGGTGAAACCGTAAGGCAAAAACATTCATGTACAGTTCTTTCTATGCATGCTGTAGGCGTCAGGTTGTATTGAACAGTTAAACAACCCACAAGTGTAAATAAGAGGGAAGTAGGTGAGATACAGGTCCATCTTCCTCTGCTTATTTGGGACAGAGTCACGGGGGCAGCAGTCTAAGCAAAGTTGCCCAAACTTCCCGCTCCCCAGCCACTTCCTCCAGCTCCTCTGGGGGGACCACGAGGTGTTCCCAGACCAGCAGAGAGACATAGTCTCTCCAGTGTGTCCTGGGTCTTCCCTGGGGCCTCCGCCCAGTGGAACATGCCTGCCTCACCAGGGAGGCGTCCAGGAGGCATCCGGACCAGATGCTCAAGCCACATTAACTGGCTCCTCTCAACGTAGACGAGCAGCTGCTCTCCTCCGAGTTCCTCCCTGGTGACTTAGCTTCTCACCTTATCTCTAAGGGGGTGCACATTCACTCTACGAAGGAAGCTAATTTCAATTGCTTGGATTCGGGACCTCGTTCTTTCGGTCATGACCCAGAGTTCATGACCGTGTGTGAGCACTGGTACGAAAATGGACCAATAAATTGAGAGCTTTGCTTTCTGGCCCAGCTTCCTCTTCCCCAGAATGGAACGGTACAGCAACCACATAATGCTGGACGATGCTCTAATCCGCCTGTTGATCTCACACTCTTATCTTCCCTCACTCGTGAACAAGACCCCAAGATATTTAAACTCCTCCACCTGGGGTAGGAGCACTCCACCCACCTAGAGAGGGCAAAGTACCTTTCTCCACTCAAGACTTAATGGTGAAATATGTACGCTCTTTGCAAATCCCTTGCGTGCAGCCTGGCTGTTAGAAATCAGGAATTAGTCAATCAGTGTAGTTTGTATGGCCATCCTATGGAGGTCTTATGGGCATTTGGGTATCACGTGCACATCTCAAACATGCAGCATTTGTGTGCGGTCAGTCAGGAGCCAGTACTTGCATCTTACCTGTACGTTTACAGATACAGGTAAGTACCTCTACGTAACTTCCATTATCCTTAAAAATACTTCACGATGCACTTACAACACACACAGCAATGGTATGTTTCATTTTCATTAGGTGGTTGCAGGAGCCTGAAGGTAAGTGCAAGATTCACCTGTGGTCCTCTTAAAATGCAGCCCCTCCTCTCTACAACCCTCTATGGGCCCAGACAACCCAGAAACCTGCAGCACTTGTACAGGGGTTGACCTGTATGAGGGCATGTGACTAGTGACATATACATTGACAATGACAAATGACAAACATTGAAGGTTAAGAAAGACAACAGACATACTAAGGGTCTTCTATAAGGTAGACCAACCAGTGAATCTACCCCCAACAGTTTAAGCCCTTAGCAGGAAAACTGAAGGCATTGCTAAAGGTTCATGAAAGAAAGAGAGAAAGCCTTAAAAACAATCTGACTCACCCAGAATAGCTAGCACAGTGTTGTCCTTCAGTACCTCCATGGATCCTGAGCACACAAAGTAGATGGCCTGCAGGGCATCCCCCTGCCGAATGAGGAACTCTCCTGGAGCACAGAAGGAGGTCTTGATGATGAGGGAAAGGGAACGAAGGCAGCCTCTGCTGGCTGATTCAAACAGGGGCAGCTGAAGCAGCTCCTTGTTCAGGTGCATGGCAATGTCGGCACGTAGTTCATCTGGGAAGTCCTTCAACAGCTGGGAAGTCAGGCAAGGTACAGTCAGGGATTTCAGGAGAGACCAGGTCATTATTCAGACTCCACACAAAACCTTCAAGGAACTGAGATGCTTAGAACCTGAGGAGGACAGACACACAGGTCCTGGTCCTGCAGACTGGTGCTTCTATATCTTGGTCTTCCAGTGCCTTTGTCCTGCGTGTTTTACTGGTTTAAGAATGAGGCGGTGGTGGTGCAGCGGTAGGGTGGTTGTTCTTTAATCGGAAGATTGAAGGTTTGATTCCCGCCTTGCCCGCCCATGTGTAGAAGTGTCCTTGGGCAAGACACTGAACCCCACATTGCCTCTGATAGAAGGTTGGCGCCAGTGTTCAGCAGCGGAGCCGCCATCAGTGTGTGAATGTGTTTAAATGAGACTGTGACTAGAGCGCTTTGGGCCTTCAATGAAGATAGAAAAGCGCTATAGAAGCATACACCATTTACCATTTAACACAGCTGTTGTCATTGAGATGAGGTGATCTGATAAATCTGGCTCTTCCAAGTCAGTTTTGTAAGAACTCTTGGCAGTGCATGTAAGCTGGGACTAAGTAACAGTATGATTAGGAGCCTTTTCTTCATTTTACAAGACGATGACATTGTTAAATGTTAATCAGATATTCATCTTATTTTATTATAAATAAAATGGCTATGTTTTTTAACTGGTAGTGGTGGAGAAGAAGATGACAGAAGGCCTCATGCAGTTTTCAAATGCTAAATCTAAAAGGGAAAAGAGCCAAACCATTTTGAAACCTGCAGATTATTGAGGTGATTGAACACTCACTTTTGAAAATCTGAAACCTACTTTGGTAACACTTTATAATAACTACCCGTTATAGCTGGTTAGCAAGTTATTATTAAACAGTTAGTTATTGAGTTACAAATGACTAGTTAAATAACAGTTTGTTAAAGATTTATAAATGTACCTTATATATAGACAGTAGATAACTAACAACCTTTTAGTTAGAAAGTTATAAATGGCCTGTTCCTCCATTTATATGATGGTTTCTAACTGCACTTTATTAATAAGTAACAGATTTTGAGGAAGCTGTTAGTAAATTACTTACTAATGATTTGCTATGAATCAGGTAACTTATCCAAGTTACTGGGAAGTTATTTTAACGTTATATCTATTCCTCATTTATTAACTGTGAGTAAATGAGGAAAAGTTTCCAACTAACCCTAACCTTAATCCTAACCCGTAAATCTAACCCTAACCCTACATTTATGAATCCACAACAAACTGTTATCTGTCGTTCAACAAGACATTCATAACTAAATAACTAACAGCTTAATAATGATTTGTTAACCAGCTATAATGGATAGTTATTATAAAGTGTTACCAAGACGTTAAAGTATCAGACAAGGTTGAAGTCACTTGAAGGGCTGCAGTCCAGATTAGAGGATAACTACCAAATATTTTACTCATGTTTAATATGAATCAGAGACCGAATCCTTCCCCTTCCCCTCCAATTACATGGGGCATTTGGAGGGGTAGGGCTGTCCGAAATATTTAAGGGGAAACCGTAGTGGCAGAGAGCTCTGTATCCCTCTGCCGAGAGGGTGATTCGTGTTGGGCGGTGGGAGGAAAAAACACTTTTCTTCACATGGGTGTGGTCTGATGACAAAAGTTGACATTTAAATGTAAGAAATGACTTTGTTTTAGCATGACCTCATAAGGTTCTAAAACTGATGATATGTATTTTCTGGTAACTATACCCTAAAGTAGATAACTGGTGACTTTTGATGGCATCAGTGGGAGTGACATCTGAATACAAAGACATTAGGCGTGTTTGAGATGACCCAGGTGGACGCAGTGCTACGCAGATCACCTGGATTGTGGTGCATGCTGGTTGTTTTTTTTGCACCGACATCACATGTGTGCTGCGAGAAAGGGCAGGAGCAAGGCGCCTACCTAGATGAGTGCAGCCAGAAAATAAGTACTGCGCTGACTACAAGCCGCCTTGATGACTCCAAAACAATACATTGTAGGAAATGGTGTCCTGACACTTCTTGTAGTTCGCTGTGATTCCAATTAGAAAAGACTGTCACTAAAATGAAGGAAATCTGTGTATAACTCTCTACAAATAGTGAAGAACTAATGAAAAAAATAAAAAAATATTCCTATTTATTTATGGTTATTTTTATGTTATATTCTATATATCTGCCCCAGATAAATAAAAATAATTGAAATGGGAGTGAATTTTTAAAG
Source organism: Oryzias woworae (assembly GCA_016861445.1). Lineage (NCBI taxonomy): Eukaryota > Metazoa > Chordata > Actinopteri > Beloniformes > Adrianichthyidae > Oryzias > Oryzias woworae. The sequence goes on along the minus strand of BOLG01000197.1, from coordinate 6,700,301 downwards.
ACAACAATAAACACAAAAGCACAGATGATTTAATTCCTGTAATTCTGAGTTCCTTTTGTAACATAAAATGCATAATAGCACAGAGAGAACTAATAACTAACATACAAAGTGGGAGTATAACAATGAGTCAGAGTCAGTCGGATATATCTGCAGTGTTTATTAGGAGAACACAGAGCAGGCATAACTCAGGAACAACAGGATGAATGCTCATTATTGTCATGGGGAGAACAATGCTTTGCATTGAGCAGAGCTGGAGGTGTTGGCTAAATACTGTGAGGGTCATTGGTGGTGAGAGACAGCTGAGGCGCTTCAAAAATCTGGAGACTGTGTGCGCAGGCCACCAGAAGGGGGAGTCAGAGGACCGCTGCCTGACAGAGGAGTGGCTCCAGAGGCTAGCAGAACGGTGGAGGCGAGGCCGACCATGGGGCTGAGGCGCAGGAGCAGAGTGATGGAGCCTGTGGAATTCAGAGAGGAGAGAGGGGTCGAGAACATCCTCACGTTCCACCCAAGACCGCTCCTCAGGATGGCAGCCCTCCCAATCAAGGAGGTACTGCAGACAACCCCTCCGACGCCAGGAACTCAGGATCTCCCTGACCCTATATATCTCTTCGCCTTTGATGACCTGAAGGGGATCCGGATCCTCTGCGTCCTCGGCCTGCGGCATGTCTGCAGTTGGACCTTGTGCTGGTTTTAACAGAGACGCATGGAAAGTGGGGGAGACACGGTACTCTGGGGGCAATTGCAGCCAGAATGATACAGGGTTTACCTGACGCTCTATCTGGAATGCTTCCTGCAGGGCAGTCTCAAGCACAGGTCCCTGGTAGATAGCCAGACCCACTGACCAGGAGACAGGCTGGGACCTGCCTGAAGATGTCTGCTTGTTGTCATGAGCAGCTAACAGCATGCTGGAGCTGGATGTGGGCAGCCTCCCATGTCTTCTCGCACCGGCGGAACCAGTCATCCACGGCTTGTAATTGCGTGGGCCCTCCAGCCCAGGGGAAGAACGGAAGCTGGAATCCCAGGACACACTGGGGTGAGAGCCCAGTGGATGTCTTCTTTAGAGAGTTTTGGGCATACTCAGCCCAGACCAGGAATCAACTGCAGTCCTCCTGCCTCTAGTGATAATAGGACCTCAGGAAGCGGATGATCTCCTGGTTGAGCCGCTCTTCCTGGCCATTGGACTGAGGATAGTAACCCGTTGTGAGGCTGATGTTGACTCCCAGCCCCTTACACATGGCTTGCCACACCCGACAGGTGAGCGGGGGACCTCGGTCCGATGCAATATCTTCTGGTACCGGAAGACATGGTGCAAAATGGGCTCAGCCATCTCCATGGCAGATGGGAACTTGGGCAGAGGTACCAGGTGGCCTTGGAGAACCAATGATTACGGTCAGAATAATGGTGTACTGTGAGACAGTGCCAGATCTGTCACAAAGTCCACAGGTTTGTGGGACCAGGGCTGTGATATGAGTAGTGGCTGGAGGAGGTCTACCAGAAGCTGGCATGGCACTTTGGTTTTCTGGCAAGTGGAACATTGTATGACAAATTGGGCCACGTTCGCCAGCAACGTGGGCCACCTGAAGAGGTTGGTCATGAGATCTTGTGTAGCGGAGATACCTGGGTGTCCTACCTGGCCGCCTTCATGGCCAACAGCTCCCGATCTCCCACGTCGTAGTTGCTCTCAGCAGCAGTCAGCTTATGGGAACAGAAGGCACAAGGGTGAGTCTTTTGAGGCTTACCCTGGCATTGTTACAGCACCGCTCCTATCCTGGAGCTGGAAGTATCAACTTCCACAATAAACTGAGTCGTTGGATCTGGATGACATAGGATGGGAGTTTGGGAGAAGCAGGCCTTGAGTTCATTAAAGGCTTGAGTGGCCTCAGGCGTCCATTTTAGCTATCGAGTACCACCCTTGAGTAGTGACGTAAGTGGCGCTGCCACAGTGCTGAAGCCTCGAATGAACCACCTGTAGAAATTAGCAAAGCCCATGAACCACTGAAGCTCTCGGACAGTAGTGGGCTGGGGTCACTGAAGCACCACCTCCACTTTCTTCTGGTCCATGGCTAACCCCTGTGCATTGATGATGTAGCTTAAGAACGACACACGGGTCTGGTGGAACTCGCATTTCTCTAGTTTAAGACCGAAAGGCATCACCAGATACTCATAGTGACCAGTGGTTGTGGAGAAGGTGAATGGAGAAGGTTCCATTCATCTCCCTCTCGGATCCGAATGAGGTTTTACGCACTGAGCAGGTACAGCTTCGTGAAGCACTCAGTGCGTAATTGTTCCAGAGCCGCTGGAACCAAAGGCAGAGGGTATCTGTATTTTACTGTGACGTCATTCAGGCCACGGTAATCTATGCAGGGCCTGAGACCACCATCTTTCTTCTTCACAAAGAAGAAGCTGGCCGACACTGGAAAGGTGAATGGTCGGGTGAACCCCCTTGGCCAGCTCCTCCTTGACATATGACTGCAAAGCCTCAGTCTCTGACTGGGACAGAGGATAAACTCTTCGTCTGGTAGGGGTGGCCCCAGGTAGGAAGTCAATGGCGTAATCATAAGTTCTGTGCGGACGTGATTGAGTGGCATTCTGCTTACTGAAGACTTCCCTCAGGTCCCAGTACTGGGCCGGCTCACCACCCTTCAAGAGCACAGGAGAAGTTCCTTCTAGACTTGTTGAAGCCACGCAGGTGTGTGCTGCCGTGTTGGGATAGGTTACTCCTCTGCTTCTGGTCTGGAGACACTGCTTGATACAGTAGGAAGAGGGAAAAGAGAGCCGCCGCACAGACCAGTCAATGGCAGGATTGTGCCTCTCCAACGAGGGAAGCCCCAAAACAACTGGACAGAGAGGAGAGTCAGTGGTAAAAAAAACCGCATAGACTCATGGTGACTGGATAAGCTAATGAGCTTGACGTCCTGTGTGGTGAACTGAACCTGTCCAGAGCCCAGTGGCTGACCACCCAGAGCCGACACTGCTACTGAGGAGTTACAGGTGAGAAGAGGTATGTCGTGATCACAGGTAAAGGACAGGTCAATAAAGTTGCCTGCAGCACCTGAATCTATCATAGCCTGGGCTTGTATATGATTGTTTTGGTCCAATATGGTCACAGATCATGGGCGGTTTGCATACCCACTCATTGGAGCAACGTAGAGGTTGGATGGGGCAGGTGGCGCGTAGATGTCCCGGCTGACCACAGTACAAACACAGATTCTCCCGCCAGTGCCTCTCCTGTTCAGCAGGGGTGAGCTGAGTAGTACCCAGGTGCATGGGTTCTGGTGCTTGAAGGAAGCAAAAAGGAGCCGACTGTGTCAGGGAGAAGCGGGAAGCTGCGAAGCGAGGGCACCACGCACGTATCAGCTTATCTAGCAGAATGGCCAGCTGAATGAGTGCCTCCATGCCCAGACAGTCGTCACAACAGGCTGGTTCCCTTTGCATGTCGTTGGAGAGTCTGCGCCGTTTGAGTGTGTCCGACGTACAGTCTGATTGAGCTGCCAGAGTCAGAAACTTGAGCGAATATGCAGTGACAGTGTTCCTTCCCTGGGTAGGTTCCATAATGAGATCACAACATACTGGCGGGAGGACGTGCAGCGATCGCTGGTGGAGGAGCCACTGGAGATGGTGCAATCGGACTAGCTTGCAGGTGGGTCATGATGGCGTCTGTGACCACAGTCAGACGTTGGAGCTGGCTTGCGTGATCGAGCAAAATAGCGGCGACCCCGGCTGGGTTAGAAGAGTTGGGAACTCCCACTGCTGGATCCTTGTCAGGCAAAGCTATCTGTAACAACGAGTCCGAGTCAGTCAGATCCATCTGCAGTGTTTATTAGGAGAAAACAGAGCAGGCGTAATCTGGAGTCAATAGTCAGGCAGGTGTGGGTCAAGACCAGCAGGGGATAGACGAGGATAGAGCAGGCGTCGGTCAGGGATAGGCAAAGGTCAAGGCAGATGGCAGAAAGACAGGCTGTCTGTCTGCCGCCTGCCTTGACCTTTACCAGAGCAGAGGTAGAGAACTTAGGAACAACAAGATGAACATTCAGGATTGTCATGGGGAGAACAATGCTTTGCACTGAGCAGAGCTGGAGGTGTTGGCTAAATACTCTGAGAGTGATTGGTGATGAGAGACAGCTGAGGAACTTCAGTACTCTGGAGACTATGTGGGCAGGCCACCAGAAGGGGGAGACAGAGGACCGCCACCTGACAGGCAGAGACATTTTAAAATTCAACCGAATGTTAAGGACAACTCAGACTTCTTGTTCTCGTTCATTCTCGCTGCAGCTCAGCATTCACCTTCATCTCAGGTGCCTTGCCCTGCCCCCGCCTGCAGCCTCCTCGTCTAGCCAACGATCAAGACGAGGTGCAAGTTATCTCAAACACACTTAATATTTGTGAGGATTGTGAAATTTGGTCTGGTTTTGCTATGGTTTTTGGTCATGTTCTGGTTAGTTTATTGAATATTTTAGTTTCTGTCACAGACCCTGGTCTCTTGGATTTTGGGTCCACCACCACCACTCTGTGACACAATTCTTCCATAATTCCATGGAGGTTGGAGTTCCATAACTCTCCTTTAGGAGGGCTAAATGTAGGTAGGGAGAAACCATAGGAGTGGGGGAAGAATTGGATTCAACCAAGCACTCCTTGGTTGCTGCTGCTTCTCCCTCTTAAGCTGGTCATCGGCCTGCTTATACACTCCCATAGAATCATTCCAATGTTTTACCAGTCTCTGCATGGTTGGTGGTCCCTCTGGCAGGAACAGCAGCAATGAGGCTGGATGTCAGACTTCTTCATCGTCTTCACTCCCAAACCTTGAAGTTCTCTTTGTGGAGCAAGTGGAGTGCTCTTGGATCCAGACTTTGGAGGCTTGGGATTGTCTACACAAATGGGCCTGACAGTGTAAGACAACCATTTCAGGCCACCTAACAGCTCTATGAGAGATGGGAGCTGAATGATGGTCACCACTCTCAACTCTTGGCAAGCTGGTTCAAATCCCAGCTGTGTCCTTTCTTTATGGAGTTTACATGTTCTCCTCGTGCATGTGTGGGTTTTCTTCTGGCACTCCAGATATTTTTATAAACAACTCAGTGATTTAAATATTCCCGCCTTTTCCCTTCAGTCTGTTGTGTAATTGTGTGGTTCTGATGTGTTAGACAAGAAGTCATTCATTTCCTTCGAAAAATCCAAAGTATATGTTCATAGTATAACTATACTCAAGTATACTTAGTAAAATAAACTTGATATAGTCATAAAGTTTCTGTCTATGGAAGAATTAAGTTCACAATAGATTGTTTCATAATCACAGTCAAAAGTTTGTATAGATTTTTGTTTGTACAAACAGTTTAAAAGTGAGACCAGACGTCTCAAATTCTTCTGGTGTTCTTTGTGGGTACATGCTTCACAAAGGCTCAACTAGACTGTGAACTTTAGTGAAGCCTCACTAACTCTGTGTCTGCTGTTTCTGTAGGAAGTGTTGAAGATGTGAGCCAACTGTCTCCTCACCTCATTGACATCTATGCCATTATTGACTGACCAGGTGGTCTGGAAACACTCCAACATGCGCTGTTCCAAAGCTTTGGGAAGCCCATGGACCCTGATGAAGTCCTTTAAGTCTTTGGTGCGAGTGTGGTACAACGACCGGCGTGAGTACATCCTCTGGATGATGGCAGTCACATTACCAAAGACCACAGCATGCATCAGTGCTACAGAAACAAGAAAAGAAAAATTTGTTAACTGTCTGGCTGAAGGTTTGTTTGGCTGGCTAACTGTTTTTTTGGTTACCTGGCTTGCTGACAAATTAGTAGTTTGTAAGGTGTGTTGTAGTTTAATATTATTCTTTGCAGCATTGGTTGTTGTATTATGTTTGTCTCCTCCTTTTTAAGATGAAGTTTACTGTAAGAATGAGTAATCCACACGGCTAGTTGCATTTGCAAAGATGAGCAATGATTGTTTGGAAATGATTGGTTTCGTCAACTTGAAACAAACAAAACTGATGACTGTCTGTTGTGTCTCCTCTGTGTGATCTGTCCTTTCTGTTTGTTCTGTCTGTTGTGTGTGCTTTGTCTGCTGTATCTTCTCTGTCTGCTCTGCCTCTTCTGTCCTTTGCGTTAACCGTCTCTGCTGTGTCTGCTGTCTGTTCTGTCCTCCGTGTTTGCTCTGTCTGGTGTGTTGGTAGTGTCTGCAACGGATTCCGGCAGCTTTTAAGGTTTGAAGTCACAGCTACCACACTGCCTCTGAAGCAATCATAAAGGAGAGGCAAACTAGTCCGCCATGGCTTCATCTGAAACCAAGACCTTAGCATGCACGGCTGCAAATGTATGTCTTGTCACCACTCACCTCCAATCAGCATTGTACAGATGGAGAATATCTTCTCAGAGTCAGTGTTGGCAGATACATTTCCAAAGCCCACGCTAGTCAGACTGCTGAGTGCAAAGTAAAGCGAAGTCACATAGCTGCTGCGCATGGAAGGGCCACCTCCCAGCATCTTCAGGGTGCTTGTCTCTGATGCACCTGCTACCCCAGTATTGTTCCCAAAATCTTGGGTGAAATTCCAGGTTCCAGGTCTCACAGCCTCTGACCCTGACACATTCCACTGACTGCTATTGGTGGAAATGCTGCTCGCAGTGGAGGGGACTGAAGTCATAAAGGGGGACAGGAAGTATGGTGTGCCCAGGCGCTTCGCCAACTCATGGAGCCAACCTGAGGGATAGAGTGAGACACAAAACAGCTTTTTGTTAATATTAGAGATGGAGACTGGCTTTTGTCACCAATTTTAATGTTTTAAGCTTCAAGTTTGGGACTTCTTTCACTGACATTATAAAGGTTTGTAGCTCATTATGGACAGAGTGGATCATGTTGTTGCTCTTCACTGCACTGTTACAAAACTTGTCAAAAAATACTAACATTAAAAAAACTTAAGAGAGATCAGATCAGCATCTAAGGGTCATTTTTAGCACAAAACATATTCAAAGCTGAGAGAATATAAAACAAAGAAAGCCCCCAGGTTAAAAAAAAGAAAAGATCATTTGGAAATGAAGCAGAAAAGTAAGACAAATCACAACTAACAATCCTTCATGAACAATGGTTGCATCATTCGAGAACCATTCTATCTCAAAGGAACATGTGCAGGTCTTCACAGCACGAGTTTTTGGAACGCGTCTTTGCTCTGGATAAGATGTTTTCTCTAAAACGTTTACTATAAAGCTCAATGGAACAACCTTACTATTATTGTTTATGTCTTTTAGCATAAGACTTTTGTGTGATTTGTTATGGCTGTTTAGCTTTTTTATTTGTTATGGCTGTTTAGTTTGTCTTTGAACTGATGTTAGAGAGACTTCCAAGTAGATTGTTTTTTCTGAAAACGTAGAGGCAGGCAGAGCTTCTCAGAAGTCTTCTGACAATATTCCATCTTTCTTCATTTGTGATAACACTTAAAAACTAACCGATGTCCCAGGAGCCTGGGCTTTCAATCTCCCGGCGACCAATAAAGTACCACACACAGGCCATCCAGTGGGCCAGCAGAGCAAACATGGACATAAGCAGCGTGAGGACCACAGCGCTGTACTGAGAATACCGCTCCAGCTTCTGCAGCAGTCGGAGCAGTCGCAGCAGCCGAACCGTCTTCAGCAGGTGGACGCCAAAGTACTGGAAACAGAACCACACCAGATCAGTCATACAATGTTGTGACACTGAAACTCAGCTGAAAAACCAGAAGCAAAGCTTTTGTGAAATGATTAACAATGCACCGTAACTGTCACTGATATTAGGACATGATTGTGTGATTACCAGAGACGGCAGAGGCGCAGAGATAGGACGGTCGATGCCCGCTCTACCTGCACGAGTGCCTAAGCGTAACACTGACGAGCACTTATGACACTGATGCCACCGTCAGTGTCAGTGACAAAGTGCAATCCCCAAGAGGGAGAGTTGTTCTGTTTTATTGTGGATGAGAACATCCTCTAAGCTCTCCAAAGAGCAGTGTTCCTCCCAGTTCAACTTAGTGCTGCAGGCACCAATACCAAAAATGTTTTCCAGAGAAAACAAAAATAAAAGATCTTCCTCATGCCAACATATAGGTTTTGTGCCATTTCATAGAAACTCTAGACATAAGTAAACCTCAAAATTCTGAGCAGAAGAAGCACATAGGGGGATAGTAAGAGCTCTGCCCCCATCAGTGTATAAATGTGTGCGTAAAGGGGTGAATGGTACTGCGACTGTAAAGCGCTTTGAGCCTTTAAGCAAGGCAGAAAAGCACTATAGATGTATGCGCCACTTTCCACACTATTTCAATAGCATGCTGCAGTCTCGTAGGGAGGGGGCCCAAATTATGCAAAACACTGCAAAACAAAGATGCCATCCAGCTTGTGTCGTTGCAGAGCCCACGTGGTTTTAATTCCACATGCCTTAGTCTTGGAGGGGGCGGGGCTCTTTACCTCATGTCAGACTGGCCTTCTTTGAAAATCTAAAGTACATATTCAGAATGTGGAATCATGCAGCTCTGTTTCAGCTTGTGAGTTGGGGAGACTCGTTTGTCTCCACAGAGTTTGAAAGATAACATGTTAATCTCGGAGAGTATTTGCCTTGACTTTCTGTTTCTTGCAAGAGGGATTCATGCTCTGGGTTGACCCTCAAAAGCGCAGTAGTGGCCCATATTCCCGTGTGTGTGTGTGTATGTATCACTCATACCGTCTGCTTAAGTTTGCACACAGGCCTTGAGGAGCTGTTCTTGTCTGTTGCCGATAAGGGTTGTCTAAGCATGTTCTAAGCATGAAACATTCTCCAGAGACTCTCCTCGCTGCAGGAAAAGGAAATTCCAATGTTTCAGATATGGGATATCGTTGATTGGACTGGTCAACCTGTTTGCATAATCATAGAACAGTCTGTGTCTCAAGCTTTTATCTCTGATCAATCAGGGTTTAACACTTGGACTTAATGCCCTGGAGTATGACTTGATTTATGCTTGCTCGCCATCACTGAAGTTGATTGTTCCTACTCTTGTGAGGGTGCTGCAAAAGCAGCATTTCTTCATTTTAAGTTCTTCCTGCTGGCAGAGGAAACACTGATTGGTTGTGATTGTAGCTGGGGCGCAGGTCCACTGCAGGGATCTCTGTCACAGATGAAGTGGAAAAAGTACCACCCTCATCCAGGTAGCTTGGCTATATATCCCATGAGATGTTGAACCTTTCCAAAACATAAAAACAAAAATTGACAGGACAGCTTTTTCTATGCATCTGGGATAGAAAATGACATCTTTCAGAGGACTGGTGTGCACTCTGGCATTATTGGAGAACTTCTTAAAATGTTAGAATTTCTTTAGTACTGCTACAGCTGATATGCTGACATGGAATTTTCATAGGCCATCTTCAGCTGTGTTTTAGGAGTGAGATTATTTTTGTCAAAGTACAACATCAAAGGTAAGAAGCCTTTTATGGCTTTTTTAATTTAGCTGATTGCTATGTGATAATTTTCTTAGATCTGTTGCTGAACTGTCTTTGGCTGAGATTCACAGAGACCCCGGGAGGCCTTAAAGACACTATGACTCTGTGTGGATTTAAATCTTTGCTCAGGTTTGCAATACTACAGACAGCTGTAGCTCTAGGTTGATTAAACAGTTAATTTCAACACCCAGCAGAGATCAGTCTGGATTACTTCAAGAAGAAGAGGATCAGACAAGGTGATCAGGTGCAGGTGATCAGACCGGAGCATTGGGTCAGGAAGGTAAAAAAAACCTAGGATTTTAACTTTTCCTTCAATGTTAACTTTAAGTAAAGGAAATTTGCAGTTGAGGTAGGTTTTCTTTCCATTACAGTAAAACACACAGCAGGAAAAGAAATAAAAAAAGCAGGTCAATAAAACAGTTTCTAAGCCACCCTCATTTTAAACCAGTCGACAGTGATTGGTCCGAGTCGGTCTGAGTCACGTTTTTAGAGCAAGTACAGTCGCCAATCATGAGTGAGCTTGTTTGAAGTTCACACCCCTTCCACTGACCGCGCACTCAGGAGAAGCTGTTAATCAAACTCTAATCAAACAGTAAAAGCACCACATGCTTTTACTGAGGCATCTGAATGGTCAGTTTATAACTTCAATGACTTAGATAAAGAGAAATATCATAAAAACATTTTGATTAGAAAGAAGATGTTAAGAAAAATGTATCAGAGCAAGAAAGGTTATTCTGACAAAAAAATGAGTGAGTAATACTGTCTATTCTCAATAGAAGTCTGTGGGATTGTAGCTTATTGGAACTGGATGTTACTCCCTTTTGGGAACACGAGAGGGGAGGGGCTGAGCTGTCCAATGTGATATGTCAATGGCTTCATCACTTCAAGGGAAACCTCAATTGTCAGTGAAACCTTAGCAACAGTTCAAGTCTGACAGTTGAAAATCTGCATTTGACTTTTAACCAAAAAAAGACTGTGTGTGAGCAGATGAGAGAGCAGACATCCTCATGTCACCAGCAGTTGATGATTCAAACAAACCATGCTCAACACTTACCACGCTGATGTTGAAGGCATACAGCAAGTCAAAGGGCAAGGCGGCGATCAGGTCCACAAACAGCCAGGTGGTGGCATAGTGGATGCAGATGGAGCGGGCGTCATACACCACCTGACCAGACATGCTCACAAATGTTGTCCGAAAGTTCAGCAGGATGTCTGTATAAAACAAAAACAAGTGTCCAGCTACAGTAACACGTCAGTACCACACTGTGATAAATACTGACTTTTCTATTGTTGAGTTGATAAATGCATTTGTGTGCCACCAGAGATGTTTCCTGTCTGTAAACTTCCTCAGATTTTGTTGCAAACACATTCAGAAACAGTTTTACAGCGATAGCGTTGAAAGCTGCTGACATGACAAACCCCTCAAAACATGGCGTCAGAATAATCATGTCTGAGGCTACTTTGTGTTTTTGTGAATGCCATAGTAAACCGGCAGAGTTCAAGGCATGATGATGAATTCTAGAGCAGACCTGATCTGCCGACCCATCAGGACCAGTGTGGCAAAGTTTGAAAGCTGTGAAAATGAGCCCCATAGCCAGTTATAGTGGATGCAATGAGATTTTGCACAAGAAGTTGGAGTTCATGCTCTTGACCACCAGAACTGGTTGGTGTAGGTGAGGTAGGTGGGTAGATTCCGTCTTATGTGCGAGAATTATACAGTGGGTACGGAAAGTATTCAGTCCCCCTTAACTGTTTCACTCTTTGTTATATTATATAAAAAGGGGCGACCATGGTGCAGTGGAAAGGGCAGTCAGCCTCTCATTGCAGGTTCAATTCCTGCCTTGCCCGCCCATGTGTCGAAGTGTCCTTAGGCAAGACACCGAACCCCACAATTCCTCTGATGGAAGGTTGGCACCAGTGTTTAGCAGCAGAGTCACCATCAGTGTGTGAATGGGGTGAATGGGACCGTGACTGTAAAGCATTTTGGGCCTTCAATGACAGTAGAAAAGCGCTATATAAGTAAACGCCATTTACCATATTGCAGCCGTTTGCTAAAATCATTTCAGTTCATTTTTTCCCTCATTAATGTACACACAGCACCTCATACTGACAAAAAACACAGAATGTTTGACATTTTTTTGCAGATTTGTTAAAAAAAGGTCCTAAGTATTCAGACTCTTTGCTGTGACACTCATATATTGAACTCAGGTTCTGTCCATTTCTTCTGACCATCCTTGAGATGGTTTTACACCTTCATTTGAGTCCAGCTGTGTTTGTTCTACTGATTGGACTTGATTAGGAAAGACACACACCTGTCTATATAAGACCTTCCAGCTCACAGTGATGTCAGAGCAAATGAGAATCATGAGGTCAAAGGAACTGCCTGAAGAGCTCAGACAGAATTGTAGGAAGGAACAGATCTGGACAAGGTTACCAAAAAATATCTGCTGCACTTAAGGTTCCTGAGAGCACAGTGGCCTCCATAATCCTTAAATGGAAGATGTTCAGGACGACCAGAAGCCTTCCTAGAGCCGTCCGGCCAAACTGAGCTATCAGGGGAGAAGAGCCTTGATGAGAGAGATAAAGAAGAACCCAAAGATCACTGTGGCTGAGCTCCAGAGATGCAGTCGGGAGAAAGTTGTAGAAAGTCAACCATCACTGCAGCCCTCCACCAGTCGGGGTTTTATGGCAGAGTGGCCCAACGGAAGCCTCTCCTCAGTACAAAACACATGAAAGCCTGAATAGAGTTTGTTAAAAAAACACCTGAAGGATTCCAAGATGGTGAGAAATAAGATTCTCTGGTCTGATGAGACCAAGATAGAACTTTTTGGCCTCAATTCTAAGCAGTATGTGTGGAGAAAAGCAGACACAGCTCATCACCTGTCCAATACAGTCCCAACAGTGAAGCATGGTGGTGGCAGCATCATGCTGTGGGGGTGTTTTTCAGCTGCAGGATGACTGGCTGCAATGGAGGGAAAGATGAATGCGGCCAAGTACAGGAATATCCTGGACCAAAACCTTCTCCAGAGTGTTCAGGACCTCAGACTGGACTGAAGGTTCACCTTCCAGCAAGACAATGACCCTAAACACACAGCTAAAATAACCAAGGAGTGTCTTCACAACAACTCTGTGACTGTTCTTGAATGTTCCAGCCAGAGCCCTGACTTAAACCCAATTGAACATCTCTGGAGAGATTTGAAAATGGCTGTTCACCAACGTTTACCATCCAACCTGAGTCTGCTTTCATTCTGGCTAATATTTGAGCTTGCGGAAAGCAGGGTTTGGTATGAAAAAACCTCATCATGCAGGCAGGGCATACAGTAGTGCAGCAAATTTGTATGGAGCGGCACAATATGGACAGTCATCTGTGGGTAATTCTAATGGTTTGACTACTGGTACTGATGGGCTACTCCCAATACCTCATACCATCCACTATGAGGTACTCATCTGTCCTGAAAGAGGACTTGGCCAACATGAAGACCTGCTGCTCTAAAGAAGGAAAGCTGTGTGAGGGCTCACACCGCCATTAGTGATGCTGGAAGCCCATCTGAACTCGCAGTCTAAAATGATTTGATCATCACAGTCTTTTCAGCCTCCATGTTGGAGGCTTCCCTCTTGAGGGAACTTTTCAGTCAAAAACTTTCCTTCAAAAACAAAATTTTCCGTCAAAGAAAAAAAAAGTGAAATATTACCAAAAACCAACTCCACCCTGATGCAGACTGACTCTCACCCAGAATAAACAGGATCTCTACCAGGATGTCGCTGATGCTAGGTGGACTACGGGGGGTGCTGCTGCTTTCATCTCGCCCACCCCCGACCGCGAAGCAAACATTGTAGGGTACGGTGACTGCCACGTAGAAAGTCGCCAGTAGAATCAGCCAATCCCAGCCAGCCTTGAAGGCTCCGTAGTGGAGCAGGATGAAGCGGGATTTTTGAATGGCAGCAACTTTGTACTCTGGGATGGGGGGCGTCTGACTAAACATGTTCTGGAGCAGACAGAAGAGAAATAGAGGTGGGATTAAGGTTAGTGTTGGTAAAAAAACAACAACAGGCGTTTACATGGTTACATTTTTACAGGTTTTCTCATCTATTTTTGCTTTTGTTGTCACTACGTTGTTACCATTACTCAGTGTTGAACACACTGCGCTACCATGAATGGATTTAATATGATTATGATTGGCTAAGGCAGAGCAGGTGTGTTTGTAATGTTTCAGTGTGTCTGTGGGCAGATCCAATCCTGTTGCTATCAACAAGTATCTGCATCTTAGAATCAGTTATGAGCTATAATGATAAACCTGGAGCAGCCTTCTTCTTTTTCTTGTGTATAATCCTTCCTTCCTTTACCTCCTTTTCCTTCTTTGTACCTAAAGCCCCCCACCACCTTTCCCTACTGTACCATTCTCTCTCTTTAGTCCAGTCCAAAAAGAAAAGCACAATAATAAATAAACTGTAGTTAAATGTTGACCTTTTCTACACTAGTCAAAATGTACGTAAGAAAGAATTTGTACGACATTAAAACATTTTAAAAATAAATTATTCAATTTAAAAAAAACAAAGACAGGTGATCACAGAAAATATTACAGCAATCTAAGAAGTCCATTAATCCTGAAATCAAAATACTCAAATTTCAAGCGGTAAATTATGCATCTAGATGTGAGTTAATTCAGGAAAAAAGTGAAACAAACCAAAGTCCGGATTTTCAAAGGATCCTGACTCTGCGATAAAAAAAAAAAACTTAAATCCAGTCTTTGTCTCCTTTGAGCTCCACTTTATTTATTTAATGCCTGACCAGTACCAGAGTTTTCACTTTGAACTATGAAGTCTCAGATCTGAGTTTGCGCTGGACAAAACGTCTGACATAGAAGGACAGAACAGCTTCACCTGAACGCCACCATTTAAACCAGCCCTGCCTCTAAAAAAAAACCAACAACATTTCCATACAGAAAAAGAGTCCCTCTCTGCTCCTTCATGGAACTTAAGTATTAACTTTCATTACATCAAAAGTGTCACAGCTCAGTTTTCATGCTGAGGGCAGATGCTGCATCTTCTGGCAGCAGGAGTCCACAAATACTTACATTATTGATCTTGAGTTTGTTCTTGTCCTGTTTCTGTAGATGTCCGGATAGCTGGTACAGGACGGCTCGACTGCGGCGCCGATTGGCATTGAAGCCAGGGGGGGCAGTTATCTGATGCACCTCGAGACCAGTCTCTTCATCTGGGAAGACAGGGATGAGCGTCAGAACCACTAACATCCAACCAAAGCTTCAATTGAAGACAATAAAATAGGTAGTTTTCCATTTTGCTCTCTTTCACCTAAAAAGATTGAAAGCTTGATAAAAAAAATGCTGGGATGTAGAATAGTTTTAGTTAACCCCTCTAACATCCAGTTTTCTCCTAACAATCCTGTTAGGTTTCTGGTTCTTAAACCACCAAATGGTTCCCCAAGAGTGAAGTAACTGCATATCACCCACCGCTCCCCAAAGTGGTTTTATGTCCTCCAGAATCCAGTCACCTCCTCCATTATTATGTGATCTTTTCCATTATCATGTCACCTCCTCACCTTATGTCATCTCCTACATTATCATGTCACCTCCTCACCTTATGTCATCTCCTACATTATCATGTCACCTCCTCACCTTATGTCATCTTTTCCATTATCATGTCACCTCCTCACCTTATGTCACCTCCTCCATTATTATGTCATCTTTTCCATTATCATGTCACCTCCTCACCTTATGTCACCTCCTCCATTATTATGTCATCTTTTCCATTATCATGTCACCTCCTCACCTTATGTCACCTCCTCCATTATCATGTCACCTCCTCACCTTATGTCACCTCCTCCATTATTATGTCATCTTTTCCATTATCATGTCACCTCCTCACCTTATGTCATCTCCTCCATTATCATGTCACCTCCTCACCTTATGTCATCTACATTATCACGTCATCTCCTACATTATCATGTGATCTTTTCCATTATCATGTCACCTCCTCCATTATCATGTGATCTTTTCCATTATCATGTCACCTCCTCACCTTATGTCATCTTTTCCATTATCATGTCACCTCCTCACCTTATGTCATCTCCTCCATTATCATGTCACCTTCTCACCTTATGTCATCTCCTCCATTATCATGTCACCTCCTTACCTTATGTCATCTCCTACATTATCATGTCACCTCCTCACCTTATATCGTCTCCTACATTATCATGTCACCTCCTCACCTTATGTCATCTCCTACATTATCATGTCACCTCCTCACCTTATATCATCTCCTACATTATCATGTCACCTCCTTACCTTATGTCATCTTCATTATCACGTCATCTCCTACATTATCATGTGATCTTTTCCATTATCATGTCACCTCCTCACCTTATGTCACCTCCTCCATTATCATGTCACCTCCTCACCTTATGTCACCTCCTCCATTATTATGTGATCTTTTCCATTATCATGTCACCTCCTCACCTTATGTCATCTCCTACATTATCATGTCACCTCCTCACCTTATATCATCTCCTACATTATCATGTCACCTCCTTACCTTATGTCATCTTCATTATCACGTCATCTCCTACATTATCATGTGATCTTTTCCATTATTATGTCACCTCCTCACCTTATGTCATCTTTTCCATTATCATGTCACCTCCTCACCTTATGTCACCTCCTCCATTATTATGTCATCTTTTCCATTATCATGTCACCTCCTCCATTATTATGTGATCTTTTCCATTATCATGTCACCTCCTCACCTTATGTCATCTCCTACATTATCATGTCACCTCCTCACCTTATGTCATCTCCTACATTATCATGTCACCTCCTTACCTTATGTCATCTCCTACATTATCATGTCACCTCCTCACCTTATATCGTCTCCTACATTATCATGTCACCTCCTCACCTTATGTCATCTCCTACATTATCATGTCACCTCCTCACCTTATGTCATCTTTTCCATTATCATGTCACCTCCTCACCTTATGTCACCTCCTCCATTATTATGTCATCTTTTCCATTATCATGTCACCTCCTCACCTTATGTCACCTCCTCCATTATTATGTCATCTTTTCCATTATCATGTCACCTCCTCACCTTATGTCACCTCCTCCATTATCATGTCACCTCCTCACCTTATGTCACCTCCTCCATTATTATGTCATCTTTTCCATTATCATGTCACCCTCCTCACCTTATGTCATCTCCTCCATTATCATGTCACCTCCTCACCTTATGTCACCTCCTCCATTATTATGTCATCTTTTCCATTATCATGTCACCTCCTCACCTTATGTCATCTCCTCCATTATCATGTCACCTCCTCACCTTATGTCATCTACATTATCACGTCATCTCCTACATTATCATGTGATCTTTTCCATTATCATGTCACCTCCTCCATTATCATGTGATCTTTTCCATTATCATGTCACCTCCTCACCTTATGTCATCTTTTCCATTATCATGTCACCTCCTCACCTTATGTCATCTCCTCCATTATCATGTCACCTTCTCACCTTATGTCATCTCCTCCATTATCATGTCACCTCCTTACCTTATGTCATCTCCTACATTATCATGTCACCTCCTCACCTTATATCGTCTCCTACATTATCATGTCACCTCCTCACCTTATGTCATCTCCTACATTATCATGTCACCTCCTCACCTTATATCATCTCCTACATTATCATGTCACCTCCTTACCTTATGTCATCTTCATTATCACGTCATCTCCTACATTATCATGTGATCTTTTCCATTATCATGTCACCTCCTCACCTTATGTCACCTCCTCCATTATCATGTCACCTCCTCACCTTATGTCACCTCCTCCATTATTATGTGATCTTTTCCATTATCATGTCACCTCCTCACCTTATGTCATCTCCTACATATCATGTCACCTCCTCACCTTATATCATCTCCTACATTATCATGTCACCTCCTTACCTTATGTCATCTTCATTATCACGTCATCTCCTACATTATCATGTGATCTTTTCCATTATCATGTCACCTCCTCACCTTATGTCATCTTTTCCATTATCATGTCACCTCCTCACCTATGTCACCTCCTCCATTATTATGTCATCTTTTCCATTATCATGTCACCTCCTCACCTTATGTCATCTCCTCCATTATCATGTCACCTCCTCACCTTATGTCACCTCCTCCATTATCATGTCACCTCCTCACCTTATGTCACCTCCTCCATTATTATGTCATCTTTTCCATTATCATGTCACCTCCTCACCTTATGTCATCTCCTCCATTATCATGTCACCTCCTCACCTTATGTCATCTACATTATCACGTCATCTCCTACATTATCATGTGATCTTTTCCATTATCATGTCACCTCCTCACCTTATGTCATCTTTTCCATTATCATGTCACCTCCTCACCTTATGTCACCTCCTCCATTATTATGTCATCTTTTCCATTATCATGTCACCTCCTCACCTTATGTCATCTCCTACATTATCATGTCACCTCCTCACCTTATGTCATCTCCTCCATTATCATGTCACCTCCTCACCTTATGTCATCTCCTCCATTATCATGTCACCTTCTCACCTTATGTCACCTCCTCCATTATCATGTCACCTCCTCACCTTATGTCACCTCCTCCATTATTATGTCATCTTTTCCATTATCATGTCACCTCCTCACCTTATGTCATCTCCTCCATTATCATGTCACCTTCTCACCTTATGTAACCTCCTCCATTATCATGTCACCTCCTCACCTTATGTCATCTACATTATCACGTCATCTCCTACATTATCATGTGATCTTTTCCATTATCATGTCACCTCCTCCATTATCATGTGATCTTTTCCATTATCATGTCACCTCCTCACCTTATGTCATCTTTTCCATTATCATGTCACCTCCTCACCTTATGTCATCTCCTCCATTATCATGTCACCTTCTCACCTTATGTCTCCTCCTCCATTATTATGTCATCTTTTCCATTATCATGTCACCTCCTCACCTTATGTCATCTTTTCCATTATCATGTCACCTCCTCACCTTATGTCACCTCCTCCATTATTATGTCATCTTTTCCATTATCATGTCACCTCCTCACCTTGTGTCATCTCCTCCATTATCATGTCACCTCCTCACCTTATGTCATCTCCTCCATTATCATGTCACCTTCTCACCTTATGTCACCTCCTCCATTATCATGTCACCTCCTCACCTTGTGTCATCTCCTCCATTATCATGTCACCTCCTCACCTTATGTCATCTCCTCCATTATCATGTCACCTTCTCACCTTATGTCACCTCCTCCATTATCATGTCACCTCTTCACCTTATGTCATCTCCTCCATTATCATGTCACCTCCTCACCTTATGTCATCTCCTCCATTATCATGTCACCTTCTCACCTTATGTCACCTCCTCCATTATCATGTCACCTCTTCACCTTATGTCATCTCCTCCATTATCATGTCACCTTCTCACCTTATGTAACCTCCTCCATTATCATGTCACCTCCTCACCTTATGTCATCTACATTATCACGTCATCTCCTACATTATCATGTGATCTTTTCCATTATCATGTCACCTCCTCCATTATCATGTGATCTTTTCCATTATCATGTCACCCTCCTCACCTTATGTCATCTTTTCCATTATCATGTCACCTCCTCACCTTATGTCATCTCCTCCATTATCATGTCACCTTCTCACCTTATGTCTCCTCCTCCATTATTATGTCATCTTTTCCATTATCATGTCACCTCCTCACCTTATGTCATCTTTTCCATTATCATGTCACCTCCTCACCTTATGTCTCCTCCTCCCATTATTATGTCATCTTTTCCATTATCATGTCACCTCCTCACCTTATGTTCATCTTTTCATTATCATGTCACCTCCTCACCTTATGTCACCTCCTCCATTATTATGTCATCTTTTTCCATTATCATGTCACCTCCTCACCTTGTGTCATATCCTCCATTATCATGTCACCTCCTCACCTTATGTCATCTCCTCCCATTATCATGTCACCTTCTCACCTTATGTCACCTCCTCCATTATCATGTCACCTCCTCACCTTGTGTCATCTCCTCCATTATCAGTCACCTCCTAACCTTATGTCATCTCCTCCATTATCATGTCACCTTCTCACCTTATGTCACCTCCTCCATTATCATGTCACTCTTCACCTTATGTCATCTCCTCCATTATCATGTCACCTCCTCACCTTATGTTCATCTCCTCCATTATCATGTCACCTTCTCACCTTATGTCACCTCCTCCATTATCATGTCACCTCTTCACCTTATGTCATCTCCTCCATTATCATGTCACCTTCTCACCTTATGTCACCTCCTCCATTATCATGTCACCTCCTCACCTTGTGTCATCTCCTCCATTATCATGTCACCTCCTCACCTTATGTCATCTCCTCCATTATCATGTCACCTTCTCACCTTATGTCACCTCCTCCATTATCATGTCACCTCTTCACCTTATGTCATCTCCTCCATTATCATGTCACCTCCTCACCTTATGTCATCTCCTCCATTATCATGTCACCTTCTCACCTTATGTCACCTCCTCCATTATCATGTCACCTCTTCACCTTATGTCATCTCCTCCATTATCATGTCACCTTCTCACCTTATGTCATCTCCTCCATTATCATGTCACCTTCTCACCTTATGTCTCCTCCTCCATTATTATGTCTTCTCTTCCATTATCATGTCCCGTCCTCCCTTATGTCATTTTTTCCATTATCATGTCACCTCCTCACCTTATGTCATCTTTTCCATTATCATGTCACCTCCTCACCTTATGTCATCTTTTCCATTATCATGTCACCTCCTCACCTTATGTCATCTTTTCCATTATCATGTCACCTTCTCACCTTATGTCACCTCCTCCATTATTATGTCATCTTTTCCATTATCATGTCACCTCCTCACCTTATGTCATCTCCTCCATTATTATGTCATTTTTTCCATTATCATGTTACCTCCTCTATTATTATGTCATCTCTTCCACAATCATGTCATCTTTTCCATTATTATGTCATCTCCTCCATTATGTCAAACAATTTGTGAGATTATCCATTAGAAAAAAGATCAGCCCAAAAAAAATTCTGCATCTGAAAGATCTGAAAGTTCTAAAGTTATAAAATATTCTCTTAAGCGGTGTGGAAACAGCTGTACCAATTAACCAATAAAAGAATCTGTATCAATAACCAGTGCTAGGATTTGGGTTTAAATCTGAGATAATAGGCAAATCTGAGAGACAATACTCAAGACAAGTATTGCAATGATGCATGAAAACATCATTAACATTCTTCTAAAAAAATATAAAAGCACTTTCAGAACAATCAGTGAAATATTAAATGGAATATTTTTTTAAACGTGTTTTTGTACATTCTAAAACATGTGCATTTTCTGTACGACTAATCTGTGAAACAACTTAAACTAAAATTTTCTGTAAAGCAACCTGTACAAATAACTTGTGAAACTATTGTCAAACAACCTGTACGTGAAAGAATGAGATAGTAGCATAGACTGTAGATTCACTGAAGAGATAAACCCCTCTTTCCTCATGTTCTAAACCAAGTACCATCTGGTTCCAAAGCCAAAATCCCATAGACTTCTATGGAGAAATGAACAGCTTTTACTCAGCCATTGTATATGTCCAATAAATGTCCATAAATGTGTCATTAATTATTTAGAATACTAAATAAACAATTAAATGTGTCGATAATTCATTAAAATTCAATTTTGAATGACTTAAGAAACATGTATTTATGTCCTGATTTAATGAAACATTTCAATATTTAATGAATGACTTCATGAGGAAGGAAATGTGTGTGAGGTGCCAGACAAAATTTTAATAAATTCCTGAGTTTTATGGGATCAGTAGTCCTGCTTTCACAGTCTCTCTATGCCGGGTTTGACAGATAAGGTAATGAAATGCTGCAAACAGGACCATGAAATGTATCCTTAAATCATGAAATAAATAATGTTTCTTAAATAACTTAAAACTGAATTTTAAGGAAATATAGGTACACTTAATGTGTACCTACAACACTTTTAATTTTATATTTCCAATTTTAAAGAATGAATGACCCTTTTATTTAAAGATTTAATGATTTACATTTATTTAATATTGTCTCTTCCATCCCACACCGGACAATGAAATAGTTAAATCTATCATTTATTGATTAAATGTGCTTTTTGATGGCAATTTTTTTGTTTTAATGCCACATATTTTGAATCATTTATTTATTAATTTCCAAGTTTATTATTTAAGGCTAATTTTAAATAATTAATTACACTTGTATTTAACATTTTAATGATGTATATATATTTATTTAATATTGTCTCTTCTGGACCTCCATACTAAACAAGCTCATGATTGTGACTGTAGGTGCTCTAAAAATGTGACTCAGACCGACTTGGACCAGTCACTGTTTTGCCTGGCTCCAAATGCCGGCACTCGTAATGTGGAAAAATGGCGATTAATTTGTCCTCATTTTGTAAGAACAAGAAGTAAGGCATTTTCTAGGGGTGACGTCACACCCTGCTTTGTCCAGTGATATTACTAGATGTCTCTGGTTAGCAATCATACAATAATATTTTTTAAAATAACATGTAAATCAAGTTGCAAAATATACTGTAATTTATTATCTAAAATATTCTAACCCATTTTTGGAATAGCGCAATATCAAAAGTAAAACAATCTATAAAGTTATCTCTAAAATCTCTACAAATATTTAGAAAGGTTGTTTCTAATAAAACAGAAAGGTAAGCTAAAACACATAACAGTGAAACAATTTGACAAACATGTTTTAAAATATTTAATGAAATAGCATGTATCTGTAACATAAAACAAGTTGCAAAACAATCTTTATGAAAAAAAACAGAAAAACGTGGAATTATCAGGGCAGGGTTGTGAGACGGGCAAACCTTCCATAATTCATCCTTCTGTGACCAGCTGCTGGCTGTGGATCAGAACCAGAGTTGGGCTCCTGTTTTTTGGTTCTGCAGCAGTGTCATGTGACTGATCAAAGCGGCTGCGTTCCCAGAAGCCAAAGAGAAACATTGATAGAGGGTCTCCCTAACTGTGCAGCAGAAACAGGAAGGTCCGTCTGACAAACAGAAGGCTCTCATGGACGCTGCAGCTCTCTTCCATATGCAGGGGAGAGTGAGCGTAAAACAGGTTTTGAATTATTTATACAGTCAATTAACAGCAGAAACACGCGCGTGAAAACCCTGAACAAGTCTGTTTCTACTAGTAAATCCTGTGGTTCAGCGCCTTCCGCAGCAGTACTGCTGTGAGATTCATGCACGTGGAGAGGATACTACAGAGAAAACCGATTCGTAAGAAAGATGACTGCCAAAGAACAGATTGTGGTCTGTTGCAGCAAACTAGAGGCTTGCAGTGGAGTTATGTTTATTTGTTTCCACAGCATTAATTTCTTTCTCTGCAGCATCTCCTGCTGTCAGTCTATCTGCACAAGTCTAGACTCTAGACACTTCAGAAGAAGACATCATGAAAACAGGTTTATTTCTGTGATGGAGCCTAAATGAGCAGCATGCTTCAACAAATTTCTTCTTCTTGTTCCTCCTCTGCTTCCGTTTTGTTTTCCACCCTGAGCATCCAGCAGGTGAATCTGTTGTGTCACATGGGCAGAAGCACATAATCAGAGTGGATGCTCACATTTGCCCATTGCAGAATTGTCTTTAGCCAAAGCCAGAAATCTCACAGGATTTGGATGCAGTTTTGCATTTTGTGAGTCAAATAAATTTGTTTTAAAATTAGCATTTTATAAATATTGTTTTAGGACCAAAAGGGGTACAGTGAAATGAAAAGTATATGTATATAGTATATGTAATGATTGCTTTCTTTGCTTTGCTAAATTCTTTACAGAGAAAATCAAAAACATTAAGCCAACAATTATTTTATCAACTACAAGTCCACAAAATGAACTTTATCCACCAGAAACCAATCTAAACCTCATGGCTCAGTTTCAACCCATAAACAGTAAAGATCTGGAGGACATTCTAAGTCAACTGAACTCCTCCTCCTCCTCCTGTCTGGATATTCTACCCACAAGTTTTTTCAAACAAGTTTCAAAGATTCTGGATTCAGTCCTGCTCCAGATTGTAAACTTGAGGACAGTTTGGACAAGACACAGATGAGCAACTACAGACCGATATCAAATCTGCCATTTTTAAGTAAGAAAATTGAAAAAGCTGTTTTTATCAGTTAAATTAATTCTTAATAAGAAATAACTGCTATGATGTCTTCCAGTCAGGCTTCAGACAGCACCACAGCACTGAGACGACTCTGACCAAAGTGACTAAAGTTATACGTTTGAATACAGACAGTGGAAATATGTCAGTGCTAGTTTTATTATTCGATCTCAGTGCTGCATTTGATACAGTCGACCAAGCTATATTACTCAAACGACTGGAAAACTGGGTGGGTCTCACTGGGCCAGTACTAAACTGGTTCAAAACGTACTTGGAAAACAGGAAATATTTTGTGTCAGTTGGTAACTTCACATCCGAGCCGACAGAAATATCATGTGGAGTTCCCCAAGGCTCCATTCTTGGGCCACTTCTATTTAATATCTACATGTTCCCACTGGCCCAGGTTATAAATAACAACAAAATTAGTTACCATAGCTATGCAGATGACACCCAGATATATATTACAATGACACCAGGAGACCGAGGCCCTGTACAGGCTCTTGGTAAATGTATTGAGGACATTAATGACTGGATCTGTCACAACTTACTTCAATTAAACAAAAACAAAACTGAGGTTCTTGTCTTTGGGGCTAAAAAGAAACTTTTGGAAGTCACTACAGAGCTTCAATCTATTAATCTTAACACTAACCAACCAGACCAGAAACTTGGGTGTAGTGATGGACACAGACCTACATTTTGATAAACACATTAAGGCAGTGACAAAATCAGCCTACGATCATCTCAAAAATATTTCAAGGATTAAAGATCTGATGTCCAAGCAGGACCTGGAAAATCTAGTTCATGTTTTCATCTTTAGTCGACTTGACTACAGTAACAGTGTTTTCACAGGACGACCAAAAAAATCAATCAGGAAACTGCAGCTTATTCAGAACTCAGCTGCTCGTGTTCTCACAGGAACCAAAAAAGTAGATCACATCAGTCCAGTTCTGAGGTCTTTACACTGGCTGCCTGTCTGCCAGAGAATAGTCTTTAAGGTTATGCTACTGGTTTATAAAGCTTTGAATGGTTTATCACCAAAGTACATGACTGACCTCCTGACCCAGTATATACCAGCCAGACCTCTCCACTCATCTGGATCCAGTCTTTAGTCAGTTCCTAGAGTCCAAACTAAACATGGAGAATCTGCATTCAGCTTCTATGCTCCACAGATCTGGAACAGATCTTCCAGAAAGCCTTAGATCAGCTGAAACACTCAGTGTATTTAAATCCAGTTAAAGACCCAGCAGTTCTCAGCTGCATTTGATTCATTTGGATTCAAAAGTTTAAATCTGTACTGTTTATCTATGCTTGGTTTAAATTCACTTCTTTTGAACTTTCTTTCAGTCTTATTTTAATGATCACACCTTTAATATTTCTTTTGATTGTTTTCTTTCTTTTATGTTTTATGTAAAGCATATTGAATTGTCTTTGAAATGTGCTATACAGATAAACTTGCCTTGCAGCAACAAGATAATTTTGCACTGAACAATGAAAATAAGGAAACACTGATCTTTACAACTACCACAAAAAAATGGGAAAACAGCACCAACAGGCTTGTTGAGCTGTCCGCCGCAGGATTAGGGGGGTTTATGTACTGACATGAATTTACTGGTTAACAAACATGCTGCTGCATTTTGGACTAAGTGCAAACAGTTTTGTGAACCCCGAGTGACACCAAAGTACAGAGGTGTAGAAGAAGACGATGCTGTTGTGCAGCACGAAGTAGCAATGATCAGTAAGGAAGAAGTGAGGAAGACATTGAAAACAACGAAGAGTGGAAAGGCAGTTGGTCCTGAAAACATACCTGAGGAGGAATGGAAGAGTTTAGGATAGGTGGGAGAAGAGTTTCTGAGTGGACTCTTTCACAAGATCTTGGAGAGTGAGAGGATAATGAAGAATGGAGGAGAAAGGTTCTGGTTCTATTTTTTTAGAAGAAGAGAGATGTGCAGAGACTTCAAACCAAACGGATGGGTCACTGAAGTTATAGGAAAGAGTCGAGGAAGACAGACTGAGGTCACAGGAACTTTTGTAAAGAACAGGATGGTTTCATGCAGACAAAGAGAACCACAGATGTTTGTTATGAAGATGTTTCTGCAGAAGAACAGAGAAGGTCAGAAGAAGCTGATTTGTGTCTTTGTAGATCTAGTGAAGGTGTATGACAGAATCCAGACAGAGGAGCTGTGGTTTGGATGAGGAAGTCTGGAGTGACAGAGACGAATGTTGGAGATGTTCAGGACATGGATAAGAGCTGGAAGACAGTGGTGAGATGTTCAGTATGCCTGACAGAGGAGTTGAAGGGTTAGAAAACCCGATAAGGATTTGGTGAAAAGGGAGGGGGTCTGTAGTTCATCATGGATGGTTTTTAATAATTAGAGCAATTTCTCAGAGGGTGCTCAGGTTTTCATGCTTACTAGTGACTCGAGACTCATTACCTCGTTCATCTGTGATGAAAGAAAACTCATCGGTACGTCAAACAGACGAGATTCTGAGGACGTTTCCTCAGTCCCCATGTGTGAGGATGGGAGGAACTCACCTGTATCCGGCCCCTGCTCTGGATCCCGCTCCTTCTTTTTGTCTGTGATGTCTTTGTGGGATACGAGGAACAGAACCACCTCCCCCTTCTCGTTCTTAATGGGAACAATGTCCAGAAGGCACCAGAACTTGGTACCTGCAGGAGCAAAAGTGCAGACAGACTCAGTGAGTTCCGTTCTTCTGAAGTGAACAATCTTGCTGCATTATATTTGATTTTTTTTTGTTTTTCATTGATTCAATGCATTCAATTTTATTTTTCATTGTATGGATCAAATTTCATTTTATGTATTTGATGTTAACCTTTCTTTTACTCTGATTTTACCCCCAGTGTTTCCTGTGGGGATCTTTTGTGCCACAGCTTGCCGGCTTGGTCAGTGATTTTTGCCATGGTTCTCGCCTGTCTGGGGCAGCTGGGGTCATTGCAGCCTCACTGTTGCGGAATGGACCCTGTTGCTGTTCCATCCTTCTTTCATCTCTGCAATATTTCTACAATCAGGAACATCCTATCTCATTATGAAGCGGAGGGTTGACTTAATGCATGTGTTACTTAAAGAGTTGACTGTTGTGATTCTTTACTATCAGGCTGTTTTAAAACTTCTCTAAAAGCCTTCAGCTGATCCAAAATGCTGCAGCCACAGATTAAATGAAAATGAGTAGAAGATCAGAGTTCACCAATTTGAGCTTCTCTTCAAAGCTGCCTGTTAAAAGGAAAATGCTTTTACAATCATTTCAATCGATTTAAACAACTGGGGGGGATTCTTCTGTCTGTCATTTCTTTTCTTGATGTTTCAATGTTTTTGTGTGTACCCCTTTCCTCTCCAACCCTCCACCACCTGTGCAGTGTATGGTTCTGCTGGGGGTTATTTTCAGCCTGGCGCAGTGGTTCTTTCAAGTTCCGACTGGGGGACCTGAAACAGCGTCATCAATGGGGACCTTTCTGTGTGGAGTTTGCATGTTCTCCCCGTGCATGTGTGAGTTTTCTCTGGGGACTCCAGCTTCCTTCCACTGTCCTAATAAAAAACATGCTTCATAGATTCATTGGTCACTCTAAATTGTCCCTAGGTGTGGATTTGAGTGTGTATGGGTGTGTGATTGGGGCCCTGTGACAGACTGGCGACCTGTCCAGTGTGTACCTTGCCTTCACCCACGAGTGGCCGGGTTAGGTTCTGGCAGCGCTTTGACCCCAAAAGGGACAGAATGGGTTTAGAATATGGATGGATGGAAGTTGTTCTCTTCAGTTGGCTACTTTCATGCTCACAACGGGAATTACAAGAAACTCTGTGACCTCAAAAGACTGTGTTTAAAATACACTGAGGACAATCTGACCTCATTGTAACAGTCAGGAGTAAGCAAAGGTTTTACAATCATAATCAGAAAAAATGTGATTAGTGATTCATGTTTTTCTCATTCTCAGTGTAACTGGTAAACTGAGGTTAACATTTATTTAAATGAAATGAACTAAACTTACTGTTCTGTGCTGTTATGGTTTCTGTCCTGATGCTTGCAGTGACACCAAAATTCAAATGAAATAAAGGATGCTGGTTCTGACCTTCCTTCTTGTAGAAGACCAGCTCGGTCTTGAACTCCCTCTTCTCATCCAAGGCTCTCTGGATCTGAGCTGTGCAGCGGTCGCTGGTTTCTGGACCGTACAGGAAGTGGCAGGTGCAGCTCTTCTGCATGAGCTCTGCCCGGGCGTACCCGGTGAGCTCACAGAAGCCATCGGAGCAGTAGACGATGGGGTAGAGAGACTGGACTTGGGCGTTCCCCAGAACAAAGTTGCTGTCTGGGGGGTGGGGTGGGGGTGGGGGGTCAGAGAGAAGGGAAATTTGATATCTGGCACTGACAGAAAAGGAGTTTTAGGGTGAAGCTCAGGAGTGTTGGAGGAGGCCTGTTGAAGTGTCTGATGGGTTTCTTTTGCAGTTATGTGATTTGTCAAACATTTCTGAGAACAACGAACCTTCTTGCCCTTTTGGCCCTGTATCTTTGTTCTTCCATTTATTGCCCAGTTGTCATATTTGAAATGAAATATAAAAGAATAAGCAGTTCAGAACATGACCAACATGAACTTCTTCAAAATATTAGTTTATTTAATCTCATTAATCTCATAGTAAATAAAGACTGGTCTATATCCATGATTGAGACAAAAACCTTCTCAACAAGGCAGGAGGCATGTAGGTTGAAGTAACAGGCACTGGGACCCACTGGTATCAATGTTTGCAAACCATCTGACCCTGAGGTGCTAGAAACAAAGCCCGCCATTTGTAACATGAAAAAAGGATTATTCCATCATGTGTCGCATGAGCCTATTAGATTTCAAAGCTTAATGTGCATAACAGCAATACCAAACAATGAAACAATGTGGAGCTCAACAGCAGTAACACAGAGGGAAATTAGATCAACTTCAAGAAATCACTTCTCAGCTCTTGTGAAGATGCTGGACAGTATGTAGAAGAAAACGTTTGTGCTTTTTCTTCTACAGCAGTAGAACAGTTTCCAACTAAAAGATTTTGCCGGTATAGTTAGGATTCTTTTTGAAGGCAGCTGATGACTGAAAATCTTTCATGGGATTAATGAGTAATTACTAGACTCTGAGGAGAAGCACATACTTTTTGGTGAACTCAAAAATTAGCTTATTTTACAGCAGTGACTCAGCCCCTCGCACAGATAGCTCAGTCAGGCTGTGGACTTCTGCAGCTGCAACACGGGAAGCCTACTCTTTTGTAAAACAGATTTTCTTCTCCTTAATGAAGAAACTTTATCAATTCACCTTCATGTTTTAGGAGCTAATTTTTTAGAGCTTAAATGCATAGATGTTGTATTATTTTTACACACAGCACTGTCTTTCACTAAAAGTTCACTTGGTGGTGTCACTTAGACACTCTTCTTTCTTCAAGCCGACACAGATGCAGAGCCTGGTCTGTGCTTGTGCTTTAAGGATCTTGATACACTGGAAGAGTGTTTTTTCTAGTTGATTACATTCATCTGACACAACATTATCTGCATTTTCATTCATACGTTAGTTTTAATAACAACACAGTACAGTTCACCCATTCCCGGCTCGAGTCGCTTTTCATTTTTATCATGCACCATCCTGGATTCACACACACAGCCAAGAAGAAATGACTCTAATAACTAGGATAAAACATTACCAAAAAAGCACACCTTATCTTATGTCATCATGTCGTCTTTCAGCGTTACCTCAGTGACAGAGCAGTCTCTGAATGACATTCACTTCCTGTGAGAAATGCTGAGACAGCCAAAAAAAAGCCACAAACCAGAACTAACAGAGGTCAATCTGATTTCAGACTCTGCAGACCTCCCAGGATGACTTTGTCTGTGTCCTTTGATGCTATGATTTAGAAATCTTTGAAATCATGACAGTCCATTCTGACTCTGGTCCGCATTGAAGGACACTACTTGCTAGTCAAATCTGCAACTTTGATCATAAGAAACAGAATCCCCCAAAAGGTAATAATTAGCATTCAAGCTTAAACTAGACTCCAGTCAGAGCAGTCATAATGATAAAAGCAAATCTTCTGACCCATATAAATAGTCCAGATGTAGTGACAAAAAGTGCAATTATTTTGCTATAAAAAGTCTTTATGGACCCGGTCCTCAATTAGGGACCCGGACCAGGTCAAAGGCATGTGTAGCCAACATGAAATTCTGTGCTGTCACTTTAAATCTGCCAGTTCCCTTGCACTGTGAAATTACAGAGAGACTCTGTTAGTCCCGCGGTGACGTGTGGCTTCCGGGTTTTTTAAAGGCATGTCTAAATGTCAGCAGGAGGGCATGCGTGGGGCAGCTGGGCAGAGCACTGCTGCGGCAGATTGGCATTTTTCATCACAAGATGGGAATTGAGTCAGTGCAGTTGAGGAAATCGTGAACTGGCCAGGTCGCTTGACCAGTTGTTTGTCAGGTCGTTTGATGGGGTGGTCGATCAGAGCGCTGGACAAGGTCGTTTGACTCGTGGAACGAGAGTGGACAAATCCTCTGCAGATGGAGAGCTAATAAGGTGACCCAATCTTGTTTGGATTCTGCCTCTACACTACTAGTGCAGTAGGACCTTTTTCAACCCCCTTACAAATCCATTAAACGGTTTTCCTCCTCCTCACCAAGAGTTCTTTACTAAAAGGAAGTTTATACACACTCATAAGGTTCTTCCCAATGTCTTCCTTTAAGGTTTCTTAGTCCCCCCCCCCAAAAAAAGAAAGGGTTTTTCTATGAGTTTTTTCTCACTGAGAAGGAGGGTTTAAGGACAGAGATGTTTGTCCAGCTTAGTCTGTTTAACAACCAGCTATTGTTTACTTTTTCATGTTTAACTTTTTGTTCTCGCAAAATATTGATGTCAGTACAATGAGACGACCATGGCTCTGATATTGGGCTATGGAATTAAATCTGAATTGAATTAAGAACTAACATTTAACATATGGAAGCAATTGTGACTCATATTTTAAAATAAAAGCCTATATCGGAAATGCTTTTTCATTTTCAAAATACAGCTGCCTCAGTTGACTCAAAATGAAATGAAAATGAAAACTCAATCCGCCTAATGGCTTTTTCTTTTTCTTCTTCAACCCTGCTCATTCTGTCACTTAATTAAAGCGATAATGCAAAGCGGGATTGCTTTTAGTCTCATATATGACTTCCAGCTGGCACTTCCAGAGGAGGGGGGGGCCGCGTGATGACGTCGGTTCTCACTCTTCTTCTGTCTTATTGATGCTACCGGCAAACGACATGGCGATCTCAAACGCGTGTGCACAATTCTTGTTAGAATTAGCTTCCCAGTTGGAGTTACAAACAGTTTCAGAGTGTGATGCACATGGCAGAATTGGGCAGATTTTAGAGAGTTTGGCTGAACACTGACAATAATGTAAATGAAGTTTGTCGTGGCCAACTTGCTCTCAGTCCTTCGGGGTCGCTCATGGAAGGTGACCACCAGTCATCCAGACGATCGATCGTCCATCCAGACGATCCATGTCACTGGTCGTCACTGATGACCAGTGACAGAATGAGCGATGAGTTGGGATTGTAGGTCTTTCCAGGGATCTACTGTAGTCACTTCTCCAGTTTGGGGGTTTCAGCCCGAGTGCTCAAATTACCACGGACAACACTGTCACCTTCACCTTCCAAGCTTTCTCCAGTTCTTCTCTGATTGTCTGGTATTTCTCCAGTTTCTCATGTTCCTTCTCCTTGATGTTACCATGTCTTGGTGCTGCTACATCCACCACAACAGCTTTCCTCTGTTCTTTATCCACCTCTACAATGTCTGGTTGGTTTCATTACCATCCTGTCCGTCTGGATCTGGAAGTTCCACAGGATCTTTGTTCTCTCATTCTCTGCCACTTTCTGAGATGTTTCCCATTTTGACTTTTGGGGTTTCCAGTCCATATTCTGCACAGATGTTCCTGTTTACTATTCCAGCCACTTGGTTGTGGTGCGTCATGCATGCTGTCCATGCAGCATCTTACACCCTGCAGTTATGTACTGGATCGTTTCAGGCTCTTCTTTACACAGACTACACCTTTGGTCTTGTCTGATGTGGTAGATCTGAGCCTCTATCGCTCTGGTGTTCAGGGTTTGTTCCTGAGCTGCCAGGATGAGCTCTTCTGTGCTGTTCTGTAGGTCAGCCTTTCTAGTCATTGGTAGGATTTCTTGATATCAGCCACTTCAGTTATGGTTCAGTGGTACATACCATATATTATTATATAATATTATATTACTGCAAATAGAACACTAAAAACATTTAATTTCACATGCAATTAAAGCCCCATCACAGAATTAACATACATTAAGTTAAATACAATCAAACATAGTTGCAATACTATTTCCTATTGGCCTTCTTTCCTTGAGTTCATTCCAAACATGTTAGAAAAAAGCTATTTGACCAAATGTTTGTGAATTAAGATTTTCTTTTAGATATTTTGGAAACGTTTGTATTTCTTTGTATTAGAGTTAGAATGATGGTTGGCTGGGTGTAGGACTGTCTCACAGGACACCAAGGTTTGCTTTCCAGGGCGGTATTGCAGTTTGGGTTTAGACAAGACCCGTCATGCTGCTGCTGCCTAACTAGGTCTCCCTTCACCTTAAAAATACAGGGTTGAGTCAGGAAGCGCATCCACATTTTTAGGTAAGTTACTTCTAAAAAGTCATTGATTACTTTACTTAGTTACTGGATAAACATTGTAATGAAATTACTTTACTCATTACCAATTTGAAAAGTAATTGACTACTTGTTACTTTACTTTACTTTTTTTCCACTCTGTAACTGTAATTAATTACTGAAGTTTGAACTGTAATTCGTTACGTTGCTCACTTACTGACAATACTAATTAAATTAATATAATTTGTTACTTTGTAATCCGTTAGCCCAAACACTGGGGATCCAAAATAAAAACTCTCTCTCAAACCACTTGTGCAAATCCTGTGGCCACTCCTTACGGGGATACGCAGATAGGTGAACAACAACAACAGTTCGGATTGTAGTTTGTGATGTCACTGTTGTTAAGGGGAGAGTTTTGAATTGGAACTTCATGTCATAAACTCTGCTGACCCCTGCATTAAACAAACCAGTGGAACTTGTTTTTGCTGTTCTCTCTGCTGTTTTTCTGTCACAATCTGCTGTGATCCCAACAGCATGTAAAGTAAAGGACTCTCCAACACCAAGACTGAATTTAGTGTGCAAACAGATGGAAACAGGTCAAACAAGGAAGCTTTTACAGTGCATCCACAAAGTATTCCAAGCGCTTAAGTTCTTCCACATTTGAGGTTGTCACAGCCTTATTTCAAATGGAATCAAATCAGTTTTCTTCCTGAAAAATTATTTTAACAATACCCCATTATGACAATGTTGAAAAAAATCCCTGTAGGGATGGTATTTTCCTGGTGGTGAGCGGTTCATGGTTTTCTCCAAGCATAACTCCTGTGGTCTGACCAGACCAGAATGGTCTGCCATTCACTCTTGGCAGACCATTCTGGTCTGGTCAGACCACAGAATTTGGTTTCTCGTGGTCTGGGAGTCATTCAGGTGCTTTTTGACGAACTCCAGACGGGCTTCCATGTGCTTTTTAGTAAGAAGGTGCTTCCGTCTGGCCGCTCTACCATTCAGGCCTGATTGGTGTAGTGCTGCAGAGATGGTTGTTCTTCTGGAAGGTTCTCCTCTTTCCACAGAGGAACGCTCTGACAGAGTGACCATTGGGTTACTGACCAGGGTCTTCTCCCCCGATCACTCAGCTTAGACGACCGGTCAGATCTAGGAAGAGTCCTGGTGGTTCCAAACTTCTTCCCCTTACGAATGATGGAGGTCACTGTGCTCACTGGAACCTTCAATGCAGCAGAAATGTTTCTGGACTCTTCCTCAGCCTTGAGCCTCAATTCCTGTTCTTTCATGCTTGGTTTGTGCTTTGACGTGCTGTCAACCCTGGACCTCATGTAAACAGGGTCGTACCTTTCCCAATCCCGTCCAATCCACTGGATTGACCACAGGTTGGCTTCAATGAAGCAGGAGAAACATCTCAACATCTCATCAGTGGAAACAGAAGAAATCTCAGCTCACTTTGGAACTTCTCAGCAGAAGGCTGTGAATACTTCTGTACATGTCATTTTTCAGGTTTTTCATGTTTAACACATTTGCAAAAATTTTAAAAGAACTTTTTCAACATTATTATTATGGAGTGTTTTTCAAACAAAACTCAAAACTGATTTAATCCATTTTGAAATAAGGCTGTGACATCATAAAATGTGGAAGAAGTGAGGCGTTGGGAATACTTTCCAGATCTGTACATCGGAAGTGAGACACTCTGACACCAACCTCTGACCTTTCTTTGAAATACCAAAGAGGACTTTGAAAACAAATGAATAATTATGCATTCGGGTGGTGGGGGCTGGCCTCCCAGTATCAGGAGTAAATGGAGCCATTGGTGACCCAAGTTCATTCCAAATGGAACACAGCGGAGCAGCTGTTGCAGTGCTCATCAAACTGTGGTTTGGATGGAGACCTTACCAGCTGTGTATGACTGACCCACTCTCGGTTCTGTCCAACACCTCTGAACATTTTACATTAGTATATGTGACACACTGTGATAACAACATGTAAAACAGATGGCGATATTTGATATTATTAATGTCAATATAAGCACCACCATTATTCATCCATAAGAAGAGACTTGCCTCCCTGGGTAAGAAGACAAAGAAATAGCTTTGCACATTTAAAATTTCCACTGCAAAAGTTGACCATTTATTAACCTCTGACACACTTATCAGGCAGAATGTAATGAAAGAGTATGTATGGCTGGGCGTATGTAGCTAAACAAAGCTAGCGGAACCGTGGATGTTTTGTCTCCAGGAGAGCAATATTTCATTGAAATTGATTGTAATTTTGCCGAAATGCCTTGTCAATGTGTGGCAGCAGGCTGTTCCAATGTGCCAGGAAGAGGTATTTTGGTATTTCAAAGTCTATTGACATTGTTATTACTCATTATTATTACTCATTCGTGCTGATTCATTTTTGCAGTAAACAGGTAATACAGATAATCATTTGAAAAATGCTCACCCTTTTTCCGATGAAGTATAGTGGGGACAGCGTCTGGTTTCAGTTTTTTGTGTAACGGACTTCCATTCCCATTTGCTCTATGATGGACAGGGTAGGAAAAAATATTCTACTGTTTTATCAAGCCTTCTATGAATAGCTTTTCTGCTCCAGATTCAATTTAAAATTGTTTTAGATGGTTGGATGGTTACTTGCAAATCCATACCATGGTGAAAATGAATAACACACTTTTGGGTGTGGGGGCTGGTGAGTCGATCAAAGTCAACTACAAAGTCTGTTACAAAGTCGATGGATGATCAACTTTGTAGTTGATTCAAGCGATCGTCGGCTGTGTGTCTTGGACACTCATGTTTAGAGAGGGTTAGAGCTGTCCACTGATCACTACTTGGTGGCGAGTTGGATTCATTGGTGGGGAAACAGACCAGAAAGACTTTGCAGACCCAAACATACTGCAGGGAACATGTAGCTGAGCCTTCTGTCAGGGAAATCTTTAACTCCCACATCAACTTCAAACAGGTACAAAGGGAGGCTGGTAACATTAAATCTGAATGAACCATGTTCTCCACCTCCATTGGCTGTGGCACCGTGGACCAGCTCTACATCATCTTTAGGGTGCTGGAGGACTTGTGGGAGTTCACTCTTCCTGTCCATATGTGTTTTGTGGATTTGGAGATGGCGTTCAACTGCGTCCCTCTTGGTGTACTGTGGAGGGTGTTCTGGGAGTATGGGGTCTGGGGAGCCTTACTCAGGTCTGTCCGGTCTCTGTATGACCAGAGCAGAAGCTCGGTTCACATAGCTGGCACTAAGTCAGACATGTTCCCGATGCATGTTGGACTCCGGCAGGGCTGCCCTTTATTATCATTGTCATATTTATAATCTTTATAGACAGAATTTCCAGGCGCAGCCAGGGTCCGGAGGGGTCTGGTTTGGGAACCACAGGATTTCCTCTCTGCTCTTTGCAGAGATGTTGTCCTGTTGGCTTAATCGAGCCAGGACCTTCAGCATGCATTGAAATGGTTTGCAGCCTAGTGTGAAGCAGCTGGGATGAGGGTCAGCACCGCCATTGTTCTTGACCGGAGAAAGGTAGTTTTCCCTCTCTGTGTGGGTGAAGTGCTCCTTCCCCGAGTGGGGTCTTGTTCACAAGTGAGGGAAGATGGGAGCGTGAGATCGACAGGCAGATTGAAGCAGCTCCTGCCGTTATGCGGTTGCTGTCCTGGTCTGTCTTGGTGAAGAAAGAGGTCAGCCAGAAATCAAAGCTCTCAATTTACCGGTTGATATTCACTCCACAACTCAAACTCATGGTTTGAATATTGGAGTACCAAACTCACCTTTGGTCATGAATTCTGGGTCTTGACTGAAAAAATGAGGTTCCGGATCCAAGCGGCCGAAATGAGCTTCCTCCATAAGGTGGCTGGGAGCTTCCTTAGAGATAGGGTGAGAAGCTCTGTCACCTGGGAGGAGTTTGGAGTTAGAGCCACTGATCATTCATATCGAGAGGAGCCAGATGAGGTGGCTCGGGCATCTGGTACAGATGCCTCCTGGACGCCTCCCTGGAGAGGTGTTCTGGGCATGTCACACTGGACGGAGGCCCCAGGGAAGACTCGGGACACGCTGAAGACACTACGTCTCTTGGCTGGCCTGTAAACACCTCGGGATCCCCCCAGAAAAGCTGGAAGAAGTGGCAGAGAAGTCTGGGCATCTTTGCTTAGACTGCTGCACCCGGATGAGTGGAAGACAATGGATGGATGGGTCTGGTTGGATTTGAGTTATCCTTAGGGCTATAGTGGCAAGCCAGGTGCCTTGATGGCCTAATCCATGAAAATGTACTATCAAGACATGAAATGTCACCCCAGTGAGTGTAAATAAAGCCTGAAATTGATAAGGAGGTTGAGTAGTACTAGCAAGAGATAGTTGGGTTCACTTCCATACTTATGATTGACTTATGCTCTGAGGTTTGTAACTCTGTGGTTTTGGCTTTGTGGTTGAACAGCAGTACCAAGTACAAAAGCTTCCTGGAGTCACTAAGAAGGGTACTATCAGTACAAGCGGCACCAACATGTCCTAGTTAGGAAGTTAATGATTGACTTCATAGTTGTGTCAGCTGATCTAAGGCAGCGTGTCTTGGACACTCAGGGAAACAGAGGGACATACCTGTCAACAAATCATGTCCTGGTGGTAGGTTGGATTTGCTGCCAGAGGAGGAGGCTGGAAAAACTATGTTGAGACACCAATCAAGTACATTGGGGTAATAGCCTTAAATAAGGAATGTGGACAAGCGAAATAAGAAGTCATATTGAGTTTGGAGGTTTGTGAAACAACGACAGCTACTAATAAGTATTGGCAGTCATAGCAGCACTAAGAGTTGGGGAAAAAAACTGGGAGGAGGTCAGGGAGGCCATGAAGAAGAATTATTGGTCGAGTTCAAAGAAACTTTGACAAGCCAGTTGATGCCTAAGGCAGGGGTAGCCGTTCTCTTATAATATTATCAGCAGTGCTGTTGACTTTAACAAAAGACATTGTAAAAAGATGGAAGGAATACTTTGAGGGTTTTCTAAAACCTTTTAACACATGTTTAGCTAAAGAAGTAGATGCTGAGGACTGTGGAGTAAGCCAATCCATCACCAAAGCTTAAGTTACAAAGTCAAAAAGCTTTTCAGTGACAAGGCAGAAGAAGTGAATTTTGAGTTTGCTGAGCGTCTGGATGTTGCCTTTGAGACATTGGTTGGTGGTTAGGGACAGTGCCTCTGAACTGGCACACTGGGGTGGTTGTATCTCTTTTCAAGAAGGGAGGCCATCTCCAACCACAGAGGGATTGCACTACTCAGCCTCCCTGAGAATGTCTAGTAGAAGAATGTGGTGATTTTGGAATTTCTGATTCAGAACGAACATTGCAGTTTTAGCCCCTGTTATGGTAGCTCTACACCTAACAACGAATGCTTAGGAGTTCACCAATCCAGTACAATTTTTTTCTTTTTCTTTGTCAGTCAGACACATTTTTTTTCTTTCCTCCTGAGTAACTCCAAAGGCTTTTGTCCTTTCTTTCCCTCTGAGCCTGCATTCTTGTGCATCCTTCTGCATATTTCACTCTCAAGCTGGATCTGATAAGCTGGTCTTTGAATTTGATCATTAACATTTTTTTCATGCTATGCCAGTAAAGGCGCTGTTTTCCAGAAAGTGTGGAGTTTCCATGAAATAAATTTTATATTAGTTTCAAATGCAGGTGCCACACATTTTTTCATGAGACTTGTATCTCTTAAGTATTTTTGAATTTGTTTTTCATACCATTCTTGAAATGTATACATAAAAAGGAATTGTGTTTTTTTTTTACCCAAATTAAAAAGCCAGGGCTCATTTTATGCACAGTATTTCTGCGGCTGTATTTCTCTTGACTCTCTGCAGGATGCAGTTCAAATACGTCCTGAAGAATCAGCTGCCTGATGGAGATCAGAGCCACAAGTCCTGGATCTTTTCACATAGAGAAAGCTGAGGCTGGGAAGCAGCATGAAGACAAGAAAGATGGGTCTGTGAGAATGCTTATGGAATGTGAGGGTGAGCAGTGATCATGTTAGATAAAAGGACCTGATGTTCCAGTTTTCAACCTTACATCAAAGAACATCAAAAGCTTCGTCCACAACAACAACCCTGAGTAAATAATTAATCAAATGAATTTGAGTTCACTGGTGGATTGCTTATTTGCTGCTGCAGAATCGTGGTCTGCAGAGGTCTTTTATTAAACCAGCAGGCTGTCTGTCTTTCACCTGCTCAGATGGAAACTATGAATCTGCAAGTCAAATGAAAAAATCCGTCAAAATATTCCCTAAGCCAAAAAGTGGGGTGGTCAGGAGATGACGTGAGGGTGGAGGAGAGCGTGGAACAACAGCAGTATAAGTCTTAAAAGCAGGAGAAAGCAAACACAAGTCAGAAATGAACAATTTATTACAAGTTAATGCTGCTGTGCATGTCTGTGCCGGTTGACGGGCCTACGGCACATGGACAGCATGCTATATTCCATCAGTCCATGCGTAGTATGAAGAGCTAGGACAACAAAATCACAGGAATCAGGACATGGATCTGTCAGATAATCCATTAGCAGACAGAAATCTGTTCATTGAAATTGCAGACCCTCCGACAGTGCTTTTCTTATAATTAGGATCTATTTTTCTGATTTCTGCTTATTAAATAAAAGCTAAACATGAGAACTTCTTCAGTTCCACCTCAATGAGAACTCAAACTGAACTGATTTGAAAAGTCTCTTTCAGAAGAGCCATATTGGACCAAAAAAACAAAAAACAAAGATGTCTGAAGCCACAAAAAGTTAAAAGCTTTATTTAAGCCTTATAATAAAGGCAACACATGCTGTATGTATCTGTATTAGCTATAATAGCCTACTATCAAAATGACTAAGTTGGCTACAAATACATAATGAACATTCATGATTAAATGTTTATTTTCCCGGCAGCGCATTCTGTAGAGAACGCACCATGTGACTGCTCTGTTGTACGATGCCGCCTCAAGTTGGACTTCTATACAATATTAATGAATCCTGTTTCATTGCTTTGATGGAATTAGAGATTTAATAAAGAAATCCGATTTTTGATGTAATTTTTATTTTGAGAATTTTAAAAAACAACAAGAAAAGGGAACTTACATAACGTGCCCCTTATCTGGGCACTAAACAGAGTCCAATAAAACACAGACTGCGTTTTTTAAAAATAAAACAGCAGCCTTTTGAAAAGGTAACGTATACAAAAGCAAATTAATACAGTCTAAGTTGGATTTCTGTGCAAATGCCGAGCAAGTCAGTTCAAGGGTAAAACGCAGCAGCATCATCTTCTCTTTTGACACACAACCAACGCAGCTATCCTCAGACCTGAGCAACAAAACACAAAAATATCACAAAAATAAAAAAGTGTAAATAAGTGTTATTCCAAATATATATGTAAAAGAAGTAATGGAAGTCTGGCTCAGTACTGCTGTGGAGAAACTGTATTACAGGGATCAGTTTATTCCAAAGTCCAGCCCAACCACAGGGGTTATCACCGCAGTGCCCACCGAGCACAGGGCAGACCAGAGCCCCCTCTACATGAGGTACCCCAGCCGCCCCAATGAGAATGAGCACAGCAGGACCAGCTCACCCATAGGCAGAGCCAGGAGGGCCCCAGAACAGCGGATCCCCGAGAGGAAGCGCTGGAGTTAAAGAATAAAGGAAGAAAAAGCATAAAAAACAATTGAACAAACACTTCAATAATGTGAATATAATAAAAAACAGCTTGGTCAGTATATTAAAACAATAATTGCGTATATAAATTAACAATAAAATTATTCAAATAAAAGTCAATAAATAAATAAAAAGAAAAGAAAAGATCAAATTAATTAATTCCAAAATTCACAAAAAAGTTAAAATTAAATTAAATTAAATTAAAAAAAGTGGGTCTTGAGCCTCTTCTTAGAAACCTCTATGGTCTCTGCAGCCCTGAAGTTCTCTGGCAGGCCGTTCCAGAGGTGAGGACCATAATGGTGGAATGAGGCCTCCCCGTAGGTTTAGATCCTCACCTTAGGGACAAATAAGAGGCCGGTGCCAGAGGACTTCAGAGTTCATATCTTAAAAGCAGGTCACTTAAATAAGAAGGCGCAAGACCATTAAAACATTTATAAACCATTAAGAGAACGTTAAAATCAATCCTGAAACGTACAGGGAGCCAATGCAGAGATTTTAAAATGGGTGTAATGTGTTTCCGGTGCTGCGTCCACCGTCATGCGGTCGCTGTACCGGTCCGTCGTGGTGAAGAGAGAGCTGAGCCAGAAAGCAAAGCTCTCAATTTACCGGTTGATCTACACTCCAATATTCACCTATGATCATGAGCTCTGGGTCATGACGCAAAGAACGAGGTCCGGGATACAAGCGGCTGAAATGAGCTTCCTCTGTAGGGTGGCTGGTCCTCCCTTAGAGATAGGAGGAGAAGCTCGGTCACCAGGGAGGAGCTCGGAGTAAACCGCTGCTCCCCCACATCGAGAGGAGCC
This sequence comes from Oryzias woworae, assembly GCA_016861445.1. Lineage (NCBI taxonomy): Eukaryota > Metazoa > Chordata > Actinopteri > Beloniformes > Adrianichthyidae > Oryzias > Oryzias woworae. The sequence goes on along the minus strand of BOLG01000197.1, from coordinate 6,659,521 downwards.
ATTTGAGGTGCCCATGTGTTGAAGTGTCCTTGGGCAAGACACTGAACCCCACATTGCTTCTGATGGAAGGTTGCCAGTGTTCGGCAGTGGAGCCGCCATCAGTGTGTGAATGGGTCCGTGACTGTAAAGCACTTTGGGCCTTCAGTGAAGGTAGAAAAGCTCTATATAAATAAACGCCATTTACTCTCTAGCTTCTCCTCCACCTGTTCTCTCCTCTCACTACAATCATAACATCATCTGCAAACATCATAGTTTATGGTGATTCCTGTCTAACCTCATCGGTCAGTCTGTCCATCACCATTTCAAACAGGAAGTGGTTCAGAGCTGATCCCTGATGTAATCCCACCTCCACCTTGAACTCCTCTGTCACTCCTACAGCAAACCTCACCGCTGTCTTCCAGTCCTCATACATGTCCTGCTCTAACATACTTCTGTCTCTCCAGACTTCTTCATACAAAACCACAGTTCCTCTCTGTCATAAACTTTCTCCAGATCTACAAAGACACAGTGTATCTCTGACCTTCTCTGTGCTTCTCTATCAACATCCTCAAAGCAAACATTCCATCTGTAGAGTTCTTTCTTATCATGAAACCAAACTGCTGCTCACAAATGTTCACTTATGTTCTTATTCTAGCTTCAACTACTCTTTCATACCTTCCTTGTTTGTCTCTTTAGCTTTATTCTTCTGTAGTTGCCTCAACTCTGCGCATCTGCCTTGTTCTTAAAAATGGAACCATCACACTTCTTTTCCATTATTCATCATCTCACCTCCTAAGATCCTGTTGAACAACCCAGTCAAAAACTCCACTGCCATCTCTCCAACACACTTCACATCTGCACAGGTATATCATCAGGACCAAGAGCCTTTCCACCCTTCATCCTCTTTAATGCCCCCTCACTTCACCAATTAACCCTTGTTACTTCCTGCTTTACAACAGTCATCTCTTCTATTCTTTCTTCACTCTTATTTTCTTTAATCATCAGCTTTTCAAAGTATTCTTTCCATCTTTCCATTACACTATGACACCTGTCAACACATTACCATCCTTATCCTTAATCAACCTAACCTGCTGCATGTCCTTCTAGTCTTGGTCTATCTACTTTGCTTATCTACATAGGTCAGTCTGTCTCTCTTTACTACCCAACCTAGCATACAAGTCATCATGAACCCCTTGTTTGGCCTTTGACACCTCTACTTTCACCTTACACTGTGTCTCCCTGTATTCGTGTCTACTCTCCTCAGTCCTCTCAGTGTCCCACTTCTTTTTAGCTAGCCTCTTACTCCGTATACTCTCCTGCACCTCCTCATTCCACCACCAAATCTCATCATCAACTTTCTTTCCTGTTGACACACCAAGTACACTCCCACCCATCTCCATGGTCATGTTAGCTGTAGTTACCCAATCATTTGGGAATACCTCCTGACCATCCAGAGCCTGTTTCAACTGTTTCTTAAAAGTCATGCAACATTTTTCCTTTTTGAGCTTCTGCTAGTTTGTCGTCTTCTCTGACTTTGCCCTTTCTTTCTTCATCTTCTTCACCACCAGAGTCATCCATACACACCACCATCCTATGCTGTCTGAGAGCACTCTCACCAACCACTACTGCTCCTGATGTCCTTCAGATTAGACCGCCTAAACACGATGTAGTCTATCTGTCTGCTTCTACCTCCACTCTTACAGGTCACCCTATGTTCCTGCCTCTTCTCAAAGAATGTATTCAGCATAGCTATTTCCATCGTTTTTGCTAAATCAACCAACATGTGTCCTTCTATGTTCCTTTCCTCGATACCAAACTTTCCCATCACCTCTGTTTCTTGCACCAACATGCCCATTGACATCTGCATCAATGACAACTCTCTCACTTCTAGGGATGCTCATCATCACTTCAACAAGGTCCAACCAGAATTTGTCCTTCTCTTCTAGGTCACATACTACCTTTGGAGCAGTGACGTGCAGTCAGGGGAGGCAGGTGAGGCTGTGCCACATCAGCAAAATGTAGCTTAAAAAATGCATAAATGAAATAAAATATACTTTTTAAAATTAAAAATTAAAATCAAATATTATTTTTTAGAAATGGCTTTTCTATGATTACTCTTTTTTGTGTGCGTGTGAATCTACGTGTTTCCTGTTCAAATATGCAAGACAATGATGCATGCGCCTTGCTATTTCTGTCTTTTTATCATCATGAAAGACGCTTTATTTTAAAATTACCTATGTTGTTCATTTCTTGCCATCTGTCTAATTACATTAGTACCAGTTTGCGACTCATTTAGTCTTTTTATCTGCTAAAAATGCGCTTTAGAAATACACTAGATGAGACAGGCAGTATGCCTGACTCAGGGCATAGGGCACTGGTGAGCCCAGAGAATGTGACACAACGGCCAAAGAATAACTGGATTAGCGGTAGCAAGTCAGATGCAGTGTCCAGTTACTTTTTCATTTGTTTAGCATCATTTTCTAAATGGTGGAATACGTTTTTAAACTCCTAAACTCAATAATTTGCTTAGATACATCACTGGTAGTGATCTCCACTGAGACAGAAAGACTTTCCAACTGAAGAAAGAAAAGGAAGACTTCTACAAACAGGTTATTAAAGCGTTTCTTCAGAAGGAACGACCATAGACATAAAACAAGGGAGCAACACACGGACTTCATTAAGAACTAAAAGTAAGTCAATAATAACAATTTTGGTGATTTTTTCCTCTGCTACAGTTATTAAACGGAAAAAAAATGTTGAAATTAAAAAAAATAATTTAATTGCTGCCAATCAAATGGTGAATAAGCTACTCTGTAGGGTACATATGTTTGTGAATCTGACTGATGACGTCAGTGCCTCACCAGCAGTGAAACTCATCGCATGTCATTGCTGTGGGGCATACTCACTAACAACATTAAACATCACACCTTCCATTTCTATATTCAGACTCATCACTCCATCTGACACTCTTTTTACCTCCACAACACTCCTAACAAACTCCTCCTATAAGATAACTCCTCCTCCATTTCTCTTCCCATCTCCACCATGATAGAACAACTTGAACCCTGCTCCTAAGCTTCTAGCCTTGCTACTTGGTCTTCTAGACACAGTATATCTACCTTCCTCCTCTGCATCATGTGAACTAACTCTCTACATTTTCCTGTCATAGTTCCAACATTCAATGTCCCTATTCTCATGACTTTCCTCTTCTCTCTCTTCTTATAAGCGTGCCTTCTTCCTCTTCTGTTTTGAGCAAAAGTATTCCAATTTCCACCAGCACCCTGTTAGTAAACGGCACTGATGGTGAGTGTTAATCCGGGCCTTGACTAATCCGGCATGGATTTCACAGGTCTGATTTGTATCTTCGGTTTGACAAAGATTTTACATTGGATGCCCTTCCTGACAAAACCTTCTGTATTTATCCAGGCTTGGAACCGGCATAATGGCTTGAGCCCTGCATTGTGGCTACATTACCCTCCTCCCTTGTGCTGCCAAAACCCCCTCACCTTGCACTGCCACTATTCAAAGTTACATATTATGTCATCTCAAAAACAGACAACTAGGGTGAGGCAGCAGAACTGCAAATTAACTATGTAACAACAGTTGTCAAAAGGAAAAAATTACATCCCCATTGACATTAATGTGACATAAGACATAAGATTTTCTCCACAGCCCACATTTCTGAGAACTTCCCTAACCTCTCAGTATCTTTAAAATAAGCATATTCTACTCTTAACCCTGATTTCAAACGTGCAAAGAACAACTGTTGGACGTCAATGCAACCACCTGAGATTGGGTTGTTGTTGTCAGGGCCTAGTCAGTATTGCCCTCCTCTGACCACCAGAGGGAGCCTTCGACTGAGTATTCGCTGCTCCTGTCATCCTCTACTACTCCATCTCCCAGCATGCATCAGTCCACCAGCTCCTGTCCTCACAAGCTGTTCTGCATCTCATGATCACCACTCTGCTTATAAGCCTGCTTCACTCCATGCTCATTCCTGAACTGAGTTCTCTTACGTTCATTCTGAGCATTCCCTTGTTTTGCTGCCTGTGTTCCTCTGACCTTCGTCTGCCTTGTCGACTCCCGCCTTGTCCTTGTGTTTTGACGCTGGCTTGTTCACTGACTATGTCTCTGCCTAGTCCTTTCCATGCTGTTATATCAAAGTCAGTTGCATATGGATACACAGGCCTCAGCGTCCTCATTACAGTTGTCTGGTGAGCCAGATTGCAAGTTTGGCAATGGCAAACAGAAGGTTCAGTAGTTAGGTTTTGCGTTTTTTTGGTATTTGAAAACACAGGTCCATAAATGAAGAGGGGAAGACAAAACACATCTCCTAACCCAAGACATTAGGTTGTCAAGATATTAAATAGAGGACTCATGCCAGTGAGTAGTGCCAGTGCCAAACAATCCAACCTACCTCAAAGCTTCGGGATCTTTCAGCAAGTGTCTCATTTTGATGCAGACGATGTAAGCAGTCCTCCTCTGCAGGGTCTAGGATCTGATCCACTTTAGCTTACTGAAGTCCAGCAGCTTGTTATGATCTTCAGGCCAGTCCTGCATGTTTGGGGATATGAACACAGGTGGAAATCTGTATGGTGAGTCAGGGTCCCAGGAGTCAGCATGTTCAATGAACCTTTCCATTCAACATGAACCGAAGACATCGCAGTTTGTGCAACTTGGGACAAAAGTATGGGCCGTGCTGCACTTTCCACTCCAAAGTGCCTAATGGCACAGCCAAATGACCCAATTTGACACAACCTGTTTCCCGTAGTGTTGTTCTTATGGAAGAATAGTCCAAGAGATCGTGGTGATGGCTTCATTGCAAAATATCAGCTCTGGAGTGTCCACAAATTGGGAGAAAGCTTGCTTACTCTTGTGATTTTATTTCAAACACTGCAAGCATCCAGAACAGACCTATAGAAAGCACTAAGGCCCATAAGATCCGGGGTCCCTTTGTTAAAAAGGAAGAGTTGTTTGTCGTATCCCCAGTGCTCCTGCTCTCTGTAGGTGAGCAAGGGCTGTGTCGAGCCATCTCATGCCACAGTGATAAAGAAAATGTTGAGTGGTGTGTAGCCAACACTCCATCCATCTACCATCACTGGACATGGTTTCAATAAGGCCTTGGCCACCTTCGTGAACAGGAAGGTACAGGACAGCTGCACGGATCCAGTGTTTTCCGTTCCAAAAGAATTCCAGGAGAGGGCGCTGAAAATCATTGAGCAAGTCGGTAGGAGGAGACAAGACCAGAAGTTTGTGCCAGAGCATCAAGATGATGGCAAGCAGCATGCGTTCTCTGAAAGACATCTGGGGTAGTAACAATTTCCATGTAGACAACCTGGCACCAACCTGATCCAACAACCCAATCCAAATTTGGGACTGAAACTTTATAGTTCCAAAAAATATACCCAACATTTTTAAGCCTCTGGTTCCTCAATTCGTGTTTTTCGGTAAAATAGGAGGTGCGTTCCCTTCCCATTCGCCAACTGAACAAGCTTTACTTTTGTTCCAGTTGACTTTAGCTAACGAGGCTGTAGCAAACCGAGTGAAGTTCCCTGCCACCGTTGTAAGGTCAAAACTTGCATACAAATGAGAAAATAAATAGATTAAGAAAAATGCATAAATAACTGAAGAAAATAAAATCAAGAAAAAAAAGAGGGAAAAAAGGAAAAGTTAAAATGAATCCTAGAATTTAAGAGTAGAAGAGGGTGCACAATTACGGAAGTGGGTCAATCGCCACAGGTAAATTAATCGAGACCGCGTCAGTGCACCTGCACGCACAGGGTGATTTGGGTGTCGTCAGAAAGGTGAGCGTTGTTTGGACACATCAGCAGAAAGGAGCAGAAGCTGGGGCGTTGATCTGACATCTTTCGAAGGCGTCTAAAAAAGTGGAGAGGCAGCCGGTAAGATGCGTAAATACGGAAATAAGCGGGGGTGTTAACCGTTTGTTGTATTTTCACTGGCTTTAAATGAATTGTCTGTAAATCCGTACTGCTGAATTTACTTTCTATTTCTTATTTTTATGTTTATTGATCACGGAGCATTGCTGTTATTCTGAATTTAACCCTTTATGTTAACCGAAATGCAGTCATTTATTGTTGTTTGTAATTTAGAATTAGATGGAATATATTTTCACAAGATTTATCTCTGCACAGGTTTTTCACCTTGCTTGGTTACTCACAACGAAGAATAATTGCTGTTCTGGGATCAATATCCAAATAAAGGGACAGAAAACAAGAAGTTTGAGTCATGAGTGGAGTCCTGCTGATGTTTTCTGTCGTTTGATGCCTTCCCCTTCAAGTGGGGCAAAATGAACTTGACAGGCGTATTGACATAATCTTGATGAGACAAGAACACAGTTACATCATTAGCATATGCACTCACCACTAGAGCACTGAATAATAACAAGAAAAATAATAATAAGATTTTATTTTATTTTAAAATGTCTTTTATTGGATTATTCTCAAAATTACATACAATGTCCTCTCAAATACAACAACTAGGGTGATGAAACTGAACTGCAAATAAGAGCTATGTAAGCAAAATTGTCAAAAGGAGAAAATGACATCTCCATTAGCATTACGCGATGCACAGTGATGCAGTGGTTAACATTCTTGCCTCACAGCAAGAAGGTTCCAGGTTCAAGTCCTGGCTGGGGGACTTGAAACAGCGTCACCTTTCTGTGTGGAGTTTGCATGTTCTCCCCGTGCATGTGTGGGTTTTCTTTAGGGGCTCCGGCTTCATCCCACCGTCAAAAAACATGCCTCATAGGTTATTTGGTCACTAAATTGTTCCTAGGTCTGGATATGGGTGTGTGATTGTGGCCCCTGCCTGTGACAGATTGGTGGCCAGTCCAGGTGTGTCCCCTTCTCCCATGAGTAGCTGGGTTAGGCTCTGGCAGCCCCGTGACCCCGAAAGGGATAAAGCGGTTTAGAAAATGAATGAATGATGAATGACACAAGACTTTCTCTACAGCCCACGTTTCTGAGAACTCCCTTAACCTGTTAAACCAAGTAGAAGAATCCTTGCAATCCTTTGGGGTTTTTTTTCAAGCCACAGGTGTATGTGTGTGTGTGTCTCTAATAGGTCTTTTTCCCTTGCTTTGAGGCCTTTTCTTTTCTTTTTCCTTCATTGTGATTACAACATGATCCTTCGCACCCTACGTGTGTGCTCGGGTCAAGAAACAAGATGAATGTGTCAGAGGAAAACAAAAAGCCCAAAATAATTGAGAAGAGGATAACAGGAAGACTCGGAAAATCTGGAAAAGTGGAAGCAACAAAACCTCTAATCAGTCAAACCAATCACTGTGAAATATTCAATTATATCATAGACTGAGACAGCACAAGAAACAGAGAAAAATACCATCATGGACAGATGGATTTAGTGGCTGTCAACAAAATGTAGGTGTAACTTGTACTGTACCAGGTCTGTCTGAAGCTCAGAGTGCCGTCACTGTTTGCCCCATCTTCATAGATGTTCTGTTTCCGTATTTTGACTGGGTTGTAAAGGGTTGCTCAGAAATCACTGGAAAGTCTTGAAACTTTGTTGTCCTTCTTTAGATCGTTCTTAGTTCGACCATTAACTGATATCTTGGCTGGAGCAAGCATGATGTATTTATTACAGTTCCAAATACCCTGATGTCTTCTGGGGTGGGGGGTGAGGTGTGTTGAGATCAGGAGGCTTAAAGCTGAGTGAGTGAATGTTCAAAGAAAGGTCACCTGAAGCAGAGTGAAACCTGACCTTTGCAGCCTGCAGACAGATGATCTGCTCAGGGAAGATAAAGCTTTGCACCTTGTGATGCAAAGCCCACCCTGTAAAGCTTTACCTTCCTTCTCCTGGCAGTAATTGTATGTGGACCAGAGAATGTGAGCCACTAAAAACCTTTGAGAGTCTTGGAGGAGCTCCGGATTTTTCCATCACAACTTTGCCTAGCTACCAATACCGACCAGATAGACATGAATGTGAGACACATTGTCATACTTTTTAAATTTCTGAAAAGTTCATAAACCTCTTTTAAAATTGTCACATTAAACTATTTGTCTTTCTTTTGGCAATGAGTTTGAATGACTGCTACTATGCTTACTTATTGAATTATTTATATCATTGTTACATTTTAATTGCCATTTTAAATATCTAACATTATTTGGAAAAATATCTACTTGTGCATTTTATCTTTCAGGTGTAACAGTAAAGTATTTTAATGATCTGTTATTTCACTAATACAGTTTTGAACTTCTCTTTTTACACAGATTACTGCACACATAATGCATCCCCATTGGGACATAAAATAGTGCCTAAAGGTGTCAACTCCATCTCGTCTGTTGTTGTGTCTCATGACAATAGTGGAAAAATTGAGGAGCTGCTGGGTCTTGGTTTTCCATATTTTAAAAAAAAAGAGTGAAATGAAGCGGTTAAAGGCACACAGACCCTGCTACTGAGTCTCTGCATTTATTTTAAAGCTATTAAGGAAAAAGAGAGCAGGATCATGCTCCAGGCAGTTCTTTTTCCTTTTCTGTCGTGAAGGAAAAAGATTCATGGTTTCTGTTTCCCAGACTTTAAACAACAGTTTCTTTGGTGGTGGAAATGGGTTTTAGACTGAGAGCAAGCAAGGTCCACTGACTTCTGAGGGGCAGAGGGATTTATGTTCTCATTTTTTTATGTATTATTGTGTTTGTCACTGTGCTTCTTCAAGTAAACATTTTTCTAAAAGCTGTATTAACTTTCTTCAAAATCTGTTTCTAGTAAATTCTGTTTTTTTTTAATTAAACCGAAATTCAGTACGTTCTCTGGCACACCTGTCCAACTGTTCATAAATGAAAATTTCTAATTAGCTAATCACACAGCAGCAACTCAATACATTTAGCTATGTAGACATGGTCAAGACGATTTGCTCCAGTTCAAACTGCTGTACAAGGTGTAAAAAACGGATATTCATACAAAGTGGATATTGATAACAAACAAGAGTAAACGGTGTGGTCGAGTCGGGGTGGGATTATATAAGTTCGCTTCCTCGATCATTTGTTGCCTAGCTACCCTATGTTTGACACGTTTTTCTGGATATAAACCTCTGATGACTGTGTTACTTATGTGATATTCTTGCCTGATTGCTTGAAATAACCCATTTCCAAATCCAAACTGAACATGAGAATGGGGAAGAAAGGTGATTGAAGTGATTGAATGTGGCATGGCTGTTGATACCAGACGGGCTGGTCTCAGTTTTCAGAAACTGCTGATCTACTGGGACTTTTGCCCACAACCATCTCTGGGTCATTCTGCGTTGCAAATACTTTTAAGGATTTTTTTGTAAATTTTGAGCTTGTATTGGAAAACAAATTCCAGATCCAGAGACATTTGGCAAACGTAAGTAAACAATGATTAGCAGGAATACCAGTTCAAAGTTTCTTAACCCAGTAAATGCAAATGAGATATTAAGAACAGTTAGAGGAATGAAGGAGATCATTTCTACTGATGTGAATGACCTTGATATGACTTTGGTAAAATCAGTTATTGATATGATCTTGAAAACATTTGTAGCTAGGGGTGCAACAATTAACAGCGCCTGAGACGTGGGACCCTTTTTCAAACAGGTAACCCTCCCCGCTCTGATCTGGTCTCCCTGTAGAGGTTCTCCACGGCGAAAGCAAACCCACAAAGCAAAGATGGTTGATCAGCCCACCGGCCTGCTCCGATCTGCTATTGTTTAAAATCGTCAAGCGGGCAGCGGCACCTGCTGTCTGGTGACCAGCGCTCAAAAAAGAGTCCTGTGTCTTAGGCGCTGCCATTCCACTGACTCATCGCATGCTTTGCGGCAGAAGCCGAGCCTTCTATAGCGGAGCAGGCTGTGTGAGTTCCTTCCACACCCAGGTAGCAAAGCGAGACGTTAGCTCCTCAACACCGAGTTTCTCCCTAAAAATGCATACTGCAATCAGGGAGAATTGGAGAGTCCTGCGTCAGAGCCAGACAACCGCCAATTTTCCACGAGGAGGTGGGCTGCACCGCGGAGTTCTGCAGAAGGAAATGTGTGAGGTTCCAGACAAAACCTTCAAAACTTGAATAAATTCCTAAGTTTTATGAGATGAGGAGTCCTGCTTTCACATTCTCTCTATGCCGCCAAAAAAGATCACAAAAGTTCCTGTTCTCTCTATAAGGTTTAGACCAGAGAAATAGAGCACAGATGATCAGAGTTAGCCACGCCCACTGAGTTTGATGGGACAGTTTGACAGATAACGTAATGAAATGGTGTGATCTAGATCGTGAAATGTGGCATTAAATTATGGAATAATGAAATGTCTTGAATCATTAAAAAATAGAATTTTAAAGAAATATTGATACAGTTAATGGCACTTTAATTATTTAATGCCAATTTGAAATAATTATTGACACTTTAATTTTGTATTTAATATTAAAATATTTAGATCATTTTTTCTCTTTTAGCCCACATTGGACAATGAAAGAATTAAATATGTCATTAACTTTTTCAATATGCTTTTTAATGGCAATTTTAAATTTTTAATGCCACATATATTTAAACATTTATTTATTGATTTCAAATCATAATTATTTATTTAATGTCAATTTAAAATAATAATGACACTTTTATTTATTTATTTCATATTAAAAATATTTAATTTGATGTCTCTTTCAGCCCACATTGTACAATGAACTAAATAAATGTCATTAAATGTTTAAAAGTTCTTTTTATTTTAGTTTTTAGAATTTAATGTAAAATATATCTGAACATTTAATTATTGTTTTCCAGTTTTATTCATTGCTTTCCAAAGTTAAATATTTAATGCCAATCTTAAATAATTAATGACACTTTTACCTAATGATTTAGGGGCGAATACATTTATTTAATATTGTCTCTTCTGATCCTCCATATCAAGGAAGGTAGAAAAGCACTTTATAAGTATAAGCTATACATCATTGACATATATAAAAACAATATGGACAATATATAGGTGATGCCCATGTGTCAGGCCAGTTTCTTTGTTGCCACAGTTCTCAAAAGTTTTGGAAAAACGTTTTGAATCGAGATTGGATGTTTTTTTTCTTTCTTGAAGAACATTACTCTCTGATGGACAATATGGTCCATCATATATCAAATCGGTCAACATCAATCAAACACACAATCAAACACAATATTTTATTAAATAAACTGGAATTATCTCATCTTTTACTCAACATCATCTGCAAAGAGCAGAGAGGAAATCCTGTGGTTCCCAAACCAGACCCCCTCCGGCCTCTGGCTGCACCTAGAAATTCTGTCCATAAAGACTATGAACAGAACCGGTGACAAAGGGCAGCCCTGCCGGAGTCCAACACGCACTGGGAACAGGTCTGACTTACTGTCAGCTATGTGGACCAAGCTCCTGCTCTGGTCATACAGAGACCGGACAGCCCCGGACCCCATACTCCCAAAGTACCCTCCACAGGACACCTCGAGGCACACGGTTGAACACCTTCTCCAAATCCACAAAACACATATGGACAGGATTAGCGAACTCCCACGAACCCCCCAGTACCCTAGACAGGGTGTACAGCTGATCCACAATTCCACGACCAGGACAGAAACCGCATTGCTGTTCCTGAATCTGAGGTTCAACTATTGGCCGGACTTTCCTCTCCAGTATCCTGGCATAGACTTTCCCAGGGAGGCTGAGAAGTGTGATTCCCCGGTAGTTGGAACACATCCTCCGGTCCCCCTTCTTGAAAAGGGGAACCACCACCCCTGTCTGCCAGTCCAGTGGTACTGTTCCTGACTGCCACGTGATGCTGCAGAGACGTGTTAACCAAGACACTCCCACAGCATCCAGAGACTTGAGGTACTCAGGGCGGACCTCCTCCACTACTGGTGCCGTGCCACAGAGGAGCTTGTTGACTTCAGCTTGCGTAATGGACAGCCCCACCCCAAAGTTCTCAGCCTCTGCTTCCTCAAGAGAAGGCGTGTCAGCAGGATTGAGGAGATCCTCAAAGTATTCCTTCCACCGCCCGACAATGTCCCCAGTCGAAGTCAGCAGCTCCCCACCTGCACTGAAAACTGTGCCTGCAGAAAACTGCTTCCCCCTCCTGAGGCGCCGGACGGTTTGCCAGAACCTCTATGAGGCCAACCGATAGTCCTTCTCCATGGCCTCACCGAACTCTTCCCAGGACCGAGTTTTTGCCTCTACTACAGCCTGAGCCGCAGCTCGCTTAGACTGCTGATACCTGTCAGCTGCCTCTGGTGTTCCACAAGCCAACCAGACCTGATAGGACTCCTTCTTCATCTTGACGGCATCCCTTACTTCCGGTGTCCACCAACGGGTTCGGGGGTTGCCGCCACAACAGGCACCAGAGACCTTGCGACCACAGCTCCGAACAACAGCAGAGACAATGGAGGTGGAGAACATGGTCCATTCAGACTCAATGTTACCAGCCTCCCTTTGTACCTGTTTGAAGTTCTCCCGGATGTGGGAGTTAAAGACTTCCCTGACAGAGGGCTCAGCCAGACGTTCCCAGCAGACCCTCACAGTATGTTTGGGTTGGCCAAGTTTTTCCGGCTTCCTTCCCCGCAAACGAATCCAACTCACCACCAGGTAGTGATCAGTGGACAGCTCTGCCCCTCTCTTTACCTGAGTGTCCAAGACACACGGCCGAAGGTCGCCTGAGATCATTGATCTCCTGCCGAGGGTGTCCTGATGTCACGTGTATTGATGGACACCCTTGTGCTCGAACATGGTGTTTGTTGTGGACTAACTATGACGAGCACAAAAGTCCAACAGCAAAACACTGGTCAGGTTCAGATCAGGGAAGCCGTTCCTACCAATCACGCCCCTCCAGGTGCTACTGTCATTGCCTACGTGGGCATTGAAGTCACCCAGGAGGACAATGGAGTCCCCCGTTGGGGCTCTTTCCAGTACCCCTCCGAGAGACACCAAGAAAGCTGGGTACTCCGAACTCTCGTCCACCGGGGTGAACTCCAACACTTTGTGGCTAAGCTGGGGGCTCACGAGTAAGCCCACCCCAGTGTAATGATGAGTTTTATTTGACACCAAGTATGGAAAGTGTTATATAAAGCTTGATGACTGAAACTGTTCTGGTCTCTAAAGGTGGAACAGCTGCTTCAAAGATATAAAATAAAATAAAAAGCCAGTTTTTCCAGAAGCAAATAAAAGTGACAAAGCAGTGTCACAGAGTGAAGAAGAACACATGAATGTGCTGAAGATGTCTTATTTCATTCTGACAGTTCCTGCAACTCTGCATGTCTGTTTTTATAAAAGCTGAAGTAAACACATTCCTTCACTTTCCTTTGCTTCTCCCTTTTGGACTGAAGCTCCGCCCACCCTCACGACCACAGACATTCATATATTAGTCTCCATGTGTAGTGATTTTTGTTATTGAAAGAAAAACCCGGGTTTGAATCCCGCTTTCGTAGTTCGTTGAATCTTTTTTCCTTTTTTCTTATAAATTTCTAAAAACACACATGACTATAAATATAAATTAAAACCGTTAGAATAATTCTTTGGATTTAAAACATCATTGAAATTTATTTATTTTATCTAGTTTTTTAGTAATACAAAGTTAGCACAGATAAATGTAGTCTATGAAACATTTAGTTTAAATTTTCTTGTTGGTTTTAAAAAGGTGCTCATAGAAATGTATTTAAAAATGATGTATTCTTTTTGCGTAATACATTCCAAATATATATTATATATATATATATATATATATATATAAAAAGTAAAATACAGTAATACTGACATCTGAACCTGATTAGATCTAGAATGATAGTTTAACGAGCGCAGGACAAACTGCTGTAACCACAAGCACAGGTTCATTCAATGAGTGTTTGCTATTTGATGACTGAATTTGACTTTTTTTCTGGGTAGAAGGTTTATATATTCGTTGTAGCAAGGCTGTAACAAGGTGAAAACTGCTAAGTAGGATTACAAATGTTTTAAGACTGTAAAATTCTCTACTAGACTTTTTCAACGCTTTTCTCAGGCAAACATGAACATTTTCACACTTCTCTGTTTTGCTTGAAATTTCAAAGTTCAAACATTAAGTGAAAAGTAAGTTCAGAGTTATAGAATGAAAGCAATGTCATCAAAAATATCTATACTAATTTGGGGAGCTGAAAGCATTTTGTACAGGAAATACGGTACAGATAGAAGAGCTTGACAAGGTCAACAGCCAATCAGAAAAAAAGAACATAATGCACTGTTAAATAAAAAAGCATGGTAAATTGCACTAAAAAAACACCTCAAAAGGTGAACAGAGATACAGTAAGGGAAGTATAACAGAACTCGAATTTTCAATGGAAATCTGTCCAACACGAGAAGGGCTTAGTTTTTGTTTGCTCAGCTGCTGGACAGAAGAAAGAAGCAACAAATCTGCTTCACATAACAGAGTCACTAAAATACTTCTAAAGCACCACTGAAACTCTCAAAACAACACAAAGCGCAAAGACCGAGCTGAACTAAGAACTCATGAGCATGCTGTCCCCCTGCTGAGGACAGCAGTAGCTGGAATAGTTTCTGTGTCTCTGAAATGACTAAGTGTTAATGATGACAGCAGTTGGTAAGAAGCACAGAACTTGCCTCAAACTGCAGCAATCTTCTGTCCATCAGCTCATTATTAAACACAGCAAGCACACTTCAAGTTAAACTGTCAATGAAGGGCTGAAGACAGCACTCATCCGTAAAGCAGAACCATGATCTGTGTCAAAAGTTTCTCTCAGTTCTGGATGGGCTCAGGCAGGTGGCTCTCAAATAAAGCCCAGTGATGGAGGAAAAAGAAGACATCCAAAAAACACTTTATGTCTTTGCTGAAGACATGACAGTCATTAAGATTCAACAGAAACCTGTCACAGTGATACAGAAACAACTGTAGTAGCTTCTTGAGAAAATGAGATGACAACAGAACAAACACAAAGACAGCAAAGGCGCTTACACACCAAATGCGATTCGTGCGGCGGAGGCAGCCAGTTTCAATGTAAAGTCAATGGTTTAAATGCGAATTGAGGTTCGAGGGCGCGAAAGTCTGGAAACAGTGCCAGTTGAGTGATGCAGTGCAAATTCAGCTGCGGGCGCGGCAAGCCACAGCAAAAAAGATCTAAACTCTGGGGAGCTCACCACGTCTGTGTCAACCAACCAGGGACTCAACTTTGGGCATGTAGAGGTTTTAGTGATAGCAGGTAGAACACACATCCAATATGTAGGATCGGATCTCCTGAACTTCCATTCATTTTCTTAACCTTTATCTCTTTAGAGACAGCTGGGTTTCCTGAACCCTTCCCCCTACTGTTAGGCGACAGTCTGACGCATGGCCCATGTAGCTGGAGTGGTCACACTCGCTATAACAGCTACTGGGAGACAAGGCCAACTGGGAGACGAGTTGGCAGCCAGACAGACATCCGATGCAGGAAAGACAGCCTGCTCGGGTCTCTTAAACTTTATGATGAATTTTCTTATTTTCATCAAGACAATTTTATATGAAAAAAGTCCCCACATTTTATTCTTGTTTTTATGTTTGCCCTCTCGAGTTAATGTGGAACAGCAAGCTTCAAACACGGTCAGAGAGGGACGGAAACACTCATTGTGGAAAACATTGCGGAAACGGACGTTATCCAGACACAACAGGACTGAAGCTCACTACAACCAGATAACCTCTAAATCAGGGGTGCTCAGACTTTTTTGGCATGCCTGCTACTTAAAACACATCAAATAATGTGGAGTTTTCATTTTAAGTGCTCAAACATACAACCAACATGCTGTTACAACAGAAACACATGATTCCTGTTTTAGCTTTATTGTGTATCATAGAGCTAACTTCATAACAATTACCTCTGTGTGTTATCCAGACAGTCTAGCTGATGCTGTTAATGGCATATGATAAATGGCGTATACTTGTATAGTTCTTTTCTACCTTCCTCAAAGACCCAAAGTGGGCCTTTGTACGGTGGGTACAGAAAGTATTCAGACCCCGTTAAATTTTTCACTCTTTTATTTTGCAGCCATTTGTTAAAATCATTTAAGTTCATTTTTTTCCCATTAATTAACACAGCACCCCATACTGACAAAAAACACAGAATTTTTGACATTTTTGCAGATTTATTAAAAAAGGAAAACTGAAATATCACATGGTCCTAAGTATTCTGACTCTTTGCTCAGTATTTAGTAGCAGACATGAGTTTTTTTGGGAAAGATACAAGTTTTTCACTCCTGGATTTGTGGATCCTCTACCATTCCTCCTTGCAGATCCTCTCCAGTTCTGTCAGGTTGGATGGTAAGAGCCCTGTCACACTGCCTGAACTTTGCTGCAGTGTTCCTGGAGCGGTGAAAAAAATCCCTTTCTGCTCGTGACCGTTCATCACCATTTAACAAAAGTTGTTTCTGTTAAAGCAACGCTGCATACGCTCGGCCACCGCTGATGTTCCTCGAGGGTTCCTCCCACGACCTGATCTGCTCAAAAATATTGCAGCGGTGAGGAGAGGTCCATTCTCCGCTCCGGCAAAGTTGACCCCGGCTCCACCGACGCCCAGTCTGTTTGGCTCCGCTAGACGCAAGTCTGTGGACATTTGGTTTCACTAGACCAACGCAGAAATCTTGACTTGCACCAACGCTGCTTCGCCAGTGCTGCACTGGCGGCAATTAAACGTTGCACAAAAGTACAGCGGACACGGCGTTGCTGGAACGGTGTCGGGCGTTGAAGCAGCAATCCATGGCAGTGATAAACTTTGATGTGTTGTTGTCACAGTGGAGCGGGACTGGTAATTGGCCAAAAATACAGGGAGAAATGGACATCGAGTTAGCCCAAAAACTGCATCACCATGGATCCTGAGAGACGCCCGCATGCGCAAAACGCGTTATACCTACACTGAAGAAACCAACGCTACATCAACTCTCGCTATACCCCGCTGCCGCTAAAACCATGCCTGTTCAGCGGTACATGGCTATGCCAACGCCCATGTGTTTGATTTTTTTTCCCCACATTATGTGCGCGATGACGAGCGTTGTCAAAATTCGGCGCCGCTCCAGGTAAGTTCCAGCAAAGTTCAGGCGGTGTGACCAGGCCCTAAACGTTGGTGAACAGCCATTTTCAGGTCCCTCCAGAGATGCTCCATTGGGTTTAAGTCAGGGCTCTGGCTGGAACATTCAAGAACAGTCACAGAGTTGTTGTGAAGCCACTCCTTGGTTATTTTAGCTGTGTGTTTAGGGTCATTGTCTTGCTGGAAGGTAAACCTTCAGTCCAGTCTGAGGTCCTGAACACTCTGAGGAAGATTTTGGTCCAGGATATCCCTATACTTGGTCCCATTCGTCTTTCCCTCCATTGCAAACAGTCGTACTGTCCCTGCAGCTGAAAAACACCCCCACAGCATGATGCTGCCACCACCATGCTTCACTGTTGGGACTGTATTGGACAGGTGATGAGCTGAGCCTGCTTTTCTCCACACATACTGCTTAGAATTAAGGCCAAAAAGTTCTATCTTGGTCTCATCAGACCAGAGAATCTACCAGATAATAATTAGAAGTGGCCCCAGGATGGAGCCTTGGGGAACTATACTTGTAATTTCTGTTGGCTATGATATGAACCAATTTACACAAAATATTTCCTGTTTTTAAGTACATTTTGAACCAGTTTAGTACTGGCCCAGTGAGATCCCCCCAGTTTTCTAGTCGTTGAGTAATATTGTATCAAATGCAGCACTGAGACCCAATAAAACTAGCACTGACATATTTCCACTGTCTGAATTCAAACATACATCATTGGTCACTTTGGTCAGAGCTGTCTCAGTGCTGTGGTTCTGTCTGAATCCTTGTTTAATAAGTTCTTTCTTATTAAGAAATCATTTAACTGATGAAAAACAGCTTTTTCAATGATCTTACCTAAAAATGGAAGATTTAATATCGGTCAGTAGTTGCTCATTTGTGTTTTGTCCAAACTGTCCTTTTTTTAGGAGGGGTTTGATTCCAGCTGTTTCCAGTGGTTCTGGGAAAACACCAGATGTTAAAGACAAGTTCACAATCTGGAGCAGGACCGACTCCAGGATCTTTGAAACTTGTTTGAAAAAACTTGTGGGTAGAATATCTAGACAGCAGGAGGAGTTCAGTTGACTTAGAATGGTTTCTAGTGGATAAAGTTCATATTCTGGACTTGTAGTTGATGATACAATAGTTTGCCTTATGTTTTAAATTTTTGTCATTACAAGCTTTAGTGGGGTAAAGTTCTGATGCCACTGACACAGGGGGGGTTTGTCAGCCTGTCAACTATAGCAAATAAGGCCCGAGAATTAGGAGAGTTTTTGGTAATGATGTCAGGGAAATAGGACTTACTTTCATTGCTCAGTTGTAAATGATAAAAGTGAAGTTTCTCTTTATAGATGTCATAATCAACCTTTTTCCATTTTTTACATGTATAGAATTTTACCATGCAGATTTTTTCTTTCCATAGATCACCTTCACCTTATTCACCATATTAATACTATCTATGATCCGTAACATTTTGGAATTTAAGCTGTTGACAAGTTCATTGACTGAACCCCCTGAGAGGGGGGGGGGTGTTAGAGAGAGAATCTAGTTGAACATCTCGCTAGTATTTTCGGTTATATACCGTTTTGTGATCTCCTCCCTCAAAACATTTGTGTGTACTGGAATTGGCTGCTTCTCGTCAGCAGGAACAGGGAATCTGGTTAGAGTTAATGGGAAGATGGATGGAGCCAAATCCAGAGAAATATTGGAGGAAAACCTGTTGAGGTCTGAACAACACTTGAGACTGGAGCAGAGATTCACCTTCCGACAGGACAACCACCCTAAACATGAAGCCAAAGCTACAATGGAATGATAAAAATGAAACAGATCCAAAGTCCAGACCTAAATCCAATCCAGAATCTAAGGTACGATCTGAAAACTGCTGTTCACAACCACTCTCCATCTAATCTGACTCAACTTTAATTGTTTTGCAGGAAGAATGGACAAAGATTTCAGTCTGTAGATGTGTAAAGCTGGTAGAGACAAACCCCAAAAGACTTGCAGCTGGAATTAAAGCAAAAGGGGGTTCAACAAAGTATTGACTCAGGGGGATGAATACTTTTACACACTGCACTTTTCTGTTTTTTTATTTGTAAAATAAAATGGAACTCTCATATAATTTTCTTTCCACTTCACAAGTGTGTGCCACTTTGTGTTGGTCTTTCACATCAAATTCCAAGAACATATATTTATGTTTGTGGTCATAATGTGAGAAAATTTGGAGAAGTTCAAGCGGTATGAATACTTTTGCAAACCACTGTAGTCTGTTACACTGAAATAGTTCATTGAACAAAACTGCAACCCCCCTGGCCTTTCTGCGAGGGCGGGGGGTTACAACGGTCAACAGGCAATGGTAAAAAACAGTGCTGGGTGTTGCAAGCCTAAAACTCTGATGACGGTGTGTTTTATGAACTTTTTATGACTCTTATTGTAGACTTTCCTTTGGGAAGAATTGAGAATACACAACCCAGGCGAGTTGATAAAAACATGAACAGTACGAGCAGGTGTTCTCTACCCATTCCCAGGTTGGCTTTAGAGAAACTGCATTCTCAGCAGACTTTCAATTTCTTTGAGTGAGGTTTCTCAGGCCAACTCAATGATCTCTGAACTCCTTTTTCCAGAATTCTGTATTATTTATCAATGCTTTAGAACTGCTCTGAACAGATTTTGGCATCAAAGACTTCTTCAGTACATAAAAGACAGAAAATAGTAAAATGTGCGAAAAGAAAAACTAATGAGCCCAATTGAGCCCAAATCAGAGAAGATCAAAGCAACCCAACTGTTGCTTGACATCTACAAAGGCTGAATAGAAAAATGGACAAACAGAGCGGTTGATGAACAGATGGGTTTTTACTGCCTGGTTGAAAAAAGATAAAAATATGAGAAAAATAGACTAAATGCAACTGCAAGCTGGATATTGCTTCCCAAATCAGAGCAAGAATCTGGAGTGGAGAAAATGATGAATAACACGAAGAATGAATAGCCAAGAGAGAGTTCAGTCTATACAGCATCTTCTAGGTTGGAACGAGAGCAAAAATTGAATTACTTTTTCTGACATTCTACAAGACAAAGGACATTGTTTGGTTTTTACTCTCTCGGTGCCTGGGCTGGATGCCTGGGCTGGATGCTTCAGCAACCTGTCAGCAGACAGTCAAAAGTGTGACTAAATTAGTGGTACTCAACTCTGGCTCTCAAGTCTACCTTAAGTCTAACCCTGCTTGTTTCCTTCAACATCTGGAACCAGTCAAAATACCTTACATACGAACCTTCTGTGCAAGTGTAACAGAAGATTTGAATCCCTTCATCTGGCTAATCAGCGGTGAATGGAGAAGGGATGGCTAAAAAGAGCAAGCAGATAGGGCTGGGCAATAAAACACTGATATTTATGGTAGAACTTCTCTCGATAAGAGAATGAGCCTGCAAGTGCCATATGTAAGGTCACGTGATGTATGTTTGTTTTAATCGGCGGTGTTTAAACCTGACCGTAGTTTTAGTTATGCTAGTGGAAAATGTTTGATTTCATTAATACTTTTTGCTGTGTTTTCTTTTCTCTGTCATGATTGTTTGATGCATGATGCCTGTGGATGTATTGAGGACATTAGTTTTGTGTGGACAAGGTGTGCTGTATCTTAAAGAAAGTAGCGCAGCCGACATCAGAGAGAGGTGAGTTTGTGTGTGTGGGAGTGGGTAGCTGAAGGGGACAGAGAGAGAAGCACGCATGTTTCTTTTTTTTTTTTTTTTTTTTTACCGTGTTCATATATATTCATATTTCTTGGCATTGGAGTTTATGTTTATTGTTTTTACTATTTTTTTTTGTTAAATAAAAAAAACAAAAGTCTATTGTGATAGGCTATGTAGGTTTCCAATAAACCTATCAGGGCGAGAGCGTGTGGCTGACGCCTGTTCTCCACGTAAAAATAACAGAACAAAAAAGTCGCAAAAGGAAAATGGGGAAAAAAGGGATGTCCTTCACCCGTGGTCGTTTTGGGGTTTTAAGTCAGAAGGTAACACTTGCATTTTTTCCTCTTTGGCAATTAAAAGTTAGAGGGTTAGCCGCCACATGGCGATTAAATGTTTGTGCCAAATTAGTTAAGTTTATTAGTTCTCTTTCTGGTGAATTTCATTTGTTCCTCGGCTGTCTGCATGCGAGAAAAGCAAGCCCAGATAATTTGGAATTCTTCAAACACCAGTTGATCTACAGTGGGTATGGAAAACTTTCAGTCACCCTTAAATGTTTCACTCTTTGTTATATTGCAGCCATTTGCAAATTCATTTGTTTCTCATTAATGTACACACAACACCCCATATTGACATAAAAAACAAATTTTTTGACATTTTTGCAGATTGATTAAAAAAGAAAACTGAAATCTCACATGGTCCTAAGTATTCAGGCCCGTTGCTGTGACACTCATATATTGAACTCAGGTTCTGTCCATTTCTTCTGACCATCCTTGAGATGGTTCTACACCTTCATTTGAGTCCAGCTGTGTTTGATTCTACTGATTGGACTTGATTAGGAAAGACACACACCTGTCTATATAAGACCTTCCAGCTCACAGTGATGTCAGAGCAAATGAGAATCATGAGGTCAAAGGAACTGCCTGAAGAGCTCAGAGACAGAATTGTAGGAAGGAACAGATCTGGACAAGGTTACCAAAAAATATCTGCTGCACTTAAGGTTCCTGAGAGCACAGTGGCCTCCAGAATCCTTAAATGGAAGATGTTCAGGACGACCAGAACCCTTCCTAGAGCTGTCCGGTCAAACTGAGCTATCAGAGGAGAAGAGCCTTGATGAGAGAGGTAAAGAAGAACCCAAAGATCACTGTGGCTGAGCTCCAGAGATGCAGTCGGGAGAAAGTTGTAGAAAGTCAACCATCACTGCAGCCCTCCACCAGTCGGGGCTTTATGGCAGAGTGGCCCAACGGAAGCCTCTCCTCAGTGCAAAACACATGAAAGGAAATAAATGAAGTTTGCTAACTAACACCTGAAGGACTCCAAGATAGTGAGAATTAAGATTCTCTCGTCTGATGAGACCAAGATAGAACTTTTTGGCCTTAATTTTAAGCAGTAAGCAGGTACAGCTCATCACCTGTCCAATACAGTCCCAACAGTGAAGCATGGTGGTGGCAGCATCATGCTGTGGGGGTGTTTTTCAGCTGCAGGGACAGTACGACTGGTTGCAATGGAGGGAAAGACGAATGGGACCAAGTACAGGGATATCCTCGACCAAAACCTTCTCCAGAGAGCTCAGGACCTCAGACTGGGTTTGTGTTTTTAATTTTTTTTCAGTTTTTTGTCAGTATGGGGTGCTGTGTTTTCATTAATGAGGAAAAAAAAGAACTGAAATGATTGTAGCAAATGGCTGCAATATAACAAAGAGTTAAACATGTAAGGGGGTCTGATTATTTCCGTACTCACTGTATAACTTCTCCTGTTTTTATTTTGTGAAATTAGTTTCTTTTTGGATTTTTGGTTGTTTGAACATTGAGCTCATTACTGAACCCGTTCCAAAGAGCTACACACAGACAAACAGAAACTTTTTTTTGTGGTTCTTATCAGTTTGATCTTGAAGTTCCTACATCCCCTCAGTTTATAGCCTCCTTCGTTTTCTAAGAACTGTTTTTGGATATTTATGGTAATGTTTTCCACTGGCTCTGTATAGAATTCAGGCGGTTCAAAATTCAACAAGGTCATACAGTTTTAAAAGTCTGGATTGATCAAATAAATTGTTTGTCTGATCAAGAAAGTCGACTTTATGTGCAATTCTGATGGCTCGTTTTTGAAGTAAAAAGAGAGGATTTAGAGAACTTTTATAATTATTACCCCAAACTTCTATACAGTAGGTGAAATATGGTAATATTAAGGAGCAGTAGTTTAGGCTTAGCGATATTGTTAATGACCTTCTTCACTATCGTCATATCAATATCATTACAATCGTTTAATATTTCTCAAAATTGCTCTATGCAGTAGATTATTGTGAAGCAGTGTTTTACTGTGCCGTGTTATTTCAGTTAGTTTGGTCAGTTTCATTTAGTTGGTCACTCACTTCATCTTCCACCTGAGTTGTGAAAAACTGTTTAATTTAAGTTATTGAAAACATTTACATTATTTGAATTGAAACTTCCTGTCACATATATCTTTAAATCAATCAATCAATCACTTTACTTATATGGTATTGCACTTTTCATCGACAGGCTGTCAAACGCAAGGTGCTTGACATAAAAGATGTATGTAAACATTAGATAAAACAATAAAAAAATCATAAGAAACATTTGATTAAAACCACCAACAATGAAAAAAACAGACTAAGTGGAAGGAAATACTGGGCAAAATTCAAAGGACCAGCCCAAGTCCTGAAATATTTTCCAGCTGCTCTGCCTCGAATGTCTCTACAGAAATCTGTGTCCACTCAAAGGCACATTTCCATCTATAACGGGATACTGTGATAATCGATTGTGAGGTACAGCCTGACAGGCTGACAGAGGAGTGCCATGGTGTGTCACAATCATTACTGTCAAAAAGTGACAGAGCCATTTCCTGAAACAAAGAAAACCCCTGCAGAGCGTCTGCGCCTTGACTGACGGACAGAAACTCAAACCCACAAAGATCATTATGCTCCTGTGAGGGACGCTGTGCTCTACTGTGATTCAGGATGACTGCATTTCAGCTGCTCAGGCATGAAATGTCTTCCCTTCTGTCCTACAGACTGTGGTCCTACACTCTGCTGTGGGACAATCGCAGTACCTGAGTGCAGCAGGACTTCCAGGACCCTTAGTCCCTTCTCTGTCTTTACCTTCTTCTCTTTTTCAAACCTTCAACATCCAGTGTGCCATTACTTAAATGAATATCCACAAACTGTAGAAATGTAATTAAAAGCTACATTTTTCAAACCATTTTTGTCAGATTCAGATTTATGGAAGCAGATTTCCGCAGAATCATCTTTAAAATGCAAATTTGAGACTATAATCCTTTAACACCAAAGTTGTAGCTGGTGTTTTGTGGATTATTCTTACCCGGGAAATGTTCTGACTCACTGTGCATGTGCAGACCCAAATTACATCATCATTTTCAGTTTTAGCAGACCACCCATAAATCTGTGCTACCTCTTTAATCTTGTGGTTACTATATGCTGTTTTATATTCAGTATATTGGTTGGATTATCTGATAAGGTAAATAGAGGGTTATAACTATCATTTTGTCCTATGGTTAGGAAAATCTTACATGGTAGGATAGATCATTAGAACACCAGCGACAGAAAATGACACGCTCTTGGGCAGACACTTGGTGAGATGCTGTAGTATCGCGAGACCAGACAAGACAAGTGTGGTGCTTCAACATTTCCGTCTTATTTCTGGCATATTAAATTATTTAAAAAATGTTTAAAATCCTCTAAAAGAATTTAGTTTTTGACAGCCTGGAGGACTTGGAGAACTTCATAGACGAGTGTTACAATACCTTCGTCATGGGGAAGACAAACACCACCACTCATTCCTCCAAATGCGGCCATCCCGAAGACTCCCCTGGGGCCGCCTCTTCTCCAGGCAGCGGCATCAGCGACACTTTGGACTCCATAGAAAAGAAGCTCTCCAGCATTGATTGCCGCCTGAACCTTCTGGAGATTCTCCATAAAGAGTTCCAAGGCCTGCGAGAGTCCCTGGAGTTCAGCCAGCAGCAGGAGCTGCAGGAGAACCAGGCCCTCAGAGAGACCGTCCAGACTCTGAGCAGCAGAGCATTCCAGCAGCATTCCAACATTCATCCAATTATCATTAGTGATCATGCATAAGTTTCTGTAAATATTTCTAGAGAAATACCCAAACCTTCAGGCTTAACCTGGAGGTTTAACACTTCTCTGTTAAAAGATCAAGAGTTTATTCAATCCTTTAAAAAAGAGTGAGCAACCTTCTTAGAATTTAATGATACTCCTGATATTTCACATGTGCTCTTTGGGAAACAGCAAAAGCAGTGATGAGAGGAAAAAAATATTTCTTATTCAACAAATAAAAAACAAAAGGAGAAAGCAGATTTATTAGAAATAGAAAATAAAATCAAAGATCTAGAGGCTGATTATGCTGCTTCTGCACAAGAACACATTCTGGGAGATCTGAAAAATTTAAAGCTTCAGTTAAATGACATCATCAATAAACAAACACAATTCCAAACACAAAAAACTTTGACTTGAAAATTTTGAAAACTCAAACAAATCTGATAAATTCTTAGCTAATCAGCTTAAAATTAATAAAGAAAAATCAACAATTACATCTATTATAGACCACACAGGAAATGTCACTCACGATCCGGTTAAAATCAATAAAACGTTTAAAGATTTTTATAGACTCTCTGCTCTCATTGGCTGAACTTCATAAAGTTCTGTTGCTGATGCCCAACAACAAAGCTCCAGGGCCTGATGGCTTTCCTGCTGAGTTTTATAAGGAATTGTGGGAACAGCTGGAACAGACTTTTTATAAAATGGTTACATTTATCAAGGAAAGCCACTCACTGCCTCCTCACATGAATTCAGCTAACATAATCCTCCTTCTCAAACCAGAAAAAGATCTCACAATTCCTTCTAGCTATCGCTCCATTTTCTCTCATCAATGCAGACGTAAAAATTATTTGCAAAGCACTCGCACAGAGAATAGAAAAAAATCACTCCTTATATAATTCATCATGATCAAACTGGATTCATTAAAGGTAGACACTCAAGTGATAATGTCTGCAGACTTGTAAACATAATAGATTTAGCCACTATTAAAAACCAGGAAACAACCATACTCTCGTTGGATGCTGAAAAAGCATTTGACAGAGTAAACTGGAAGTTCCTCATTGCTGCCCTCCATAAGTTTGGGTTTGGGGAATCCTTCATTGATTGGATTAAAATATTAAATCACAACCCAAATGCATCAGTCAGAACCAACAAACAGACTTCTGACAGATTTTTTCTTGGTAGAGGGACCAGACAGGGTTGTCCACTCTCCCCCTCTCTTTTTGCTATATTTATTGAACCTTTGGTTGCAACAATAAGACAGCATGAGATCATAAAAAAAAAATCACAATAAAATACAGTCATCATAAAATTGATCTTTATGCTGATGATATTACTTTTTGTGAATACTTCATATTCCATGAGGTGAAACAACAATTATTAATGAATTTTCCTCTATCTCAGATTACTCAATTAACTGGAACAAATCAGTTTTATTGTCACTGAATGGTAATGCAGAGCAAATGACCTCAATCCCAGTCAAATCAGGAAATATCAAATATCTAGGTATTTATTTCTCCCAGAAACTATCAGAACTGGTGCAACTAAACTACACCCCATTACTGAAAAGTATACAGGATGATCTAACCCGCTGGGTCAACCTGCCTCCTTCACTCATGGGTAAGATAGCCACAGTAAAAATGAACATTTTACCCAAAGTTAATTATCTGTTCTCAATGATTCCCACACAACCACCACTAAAATGGTTCAAAACATTAGACTCAGCCATATCCAGCTTCTTATGGAACAATAAACCTGCAAGAATTAATCTAAAAACGTTAAAATTTGGAAAAGGCTGTGGAGGCTTAGAATTACCAAACTTCAACAACTACTTTCTTGCCAACAGATTACAGTCCATCTTAAGATGGTTAAAAAACAATCCAGAAACCAACCCATGGATGGATCTGGAACAGGCATTTTGTGGAAAGATTAACTTGTCAGATCTACCATTTATCAGCCCAAAAATAAAAAAAAAAAAATGGACTGCTACCAAAGTAGTAATATAAGTACTACTTTACCATCTTGGTGAGAATTTCTTAAAATGTCAAACTCTTCACTCTTACCATGCAAAATGACACCCATCTGGAACATTCCAGACATCCTGATAAATAAAAAAATGTTGCACTTCCCTGCTTGGCAAGCAGGGGGTGTAAGACTACTCGAGCACTTAATTATCAATAGAAGATTCATAACTCACCAAGAACTACAAGAAGAATATGGAAAAATTAAATTCAAGGAATATTCATTCATTCATTTTCTGAACCGCTTAATCTCTTTCGGGGTCACGGGGCTGCCGGAGCCTAACCCGGCTACTCATGGGCAAAGGCAAGGGACACCCTGGACTGGTTGCCAGTCTGTCACAGGGGCGTCATGGAATATCAGCAACTTAAATCTGTAATTACTAAAAAGTTTAAATAAAGTTATAATGATGTGGTATAATAATACTGGTATGTGCTGATCTGTGGGGTATTGAACCCAGGACGGTGGTTATTTTTGTTTGTTATGCATTTCCTGCTTTATTTTGCTGTTGGTGCCTGTTTCCTGTATTCTCATGTCTTCTCTTTTTAGACCTCTTGACTCTCCCCTCCTTATTGTGCTCTCTCCCTCCCTAATGTGGCACACCTGTTGGTACGAGTATAAGAGCTGTTTTCTACATGCTAACTGAAATAAATCTGAGATTTTTCTGTTAAAACGTCTGTTTGCATTTTGTGTCCTTGCGATAACCCTGAGATTACCAACCGACCGTTAAACATGGACACAGCAGACGCAGATACGTTAAGGGTGCTGCTCGCCACACAGGAGCGAGATATCAAATCGCTATGAGTGACAACTGGCTGTGTTTGGTGAGCAGTTTGAGCAGCTGGTGGAGTGGATCCATCAACCTCCGTACTTCCCACCACCACATCCATTGCCTCCCACGCCAGTGCAGGGCACCTCGGATGGGATCCTTGTCGCCCCTGCTGCTCACTTGGCCCAACCGGAGAAGATTTTCGGGGAATCTGGGCACTGCCGACCCTTTATCACCCAGTGTGAGCTTCACTTCCAGCTATAGGCCCCTCACTACCCCATGGAGCCACGGTTGCCTTTACGATGTCCTACCTAACTGGCAGAACTGGAGCCTGGACCACCGCCAAGTGGCAGCGTGGAGCTCCCACCTCTTGGAGGCTTTCCAGCAAGTTTTCCACCATACTAAACCAGACACAGAGGCGTCCCTGGGCGCTCATGAGACTAAACCAGCAGCACCAACAGGTGGCTGACTATTCCATAAAATTCCGCACCCTGGCTTCTGCTAGTGGGTGGGACACAACCACACTCACAGATGCCTTTGTGAAGGGGCTTACTGAGGTGCTATAGGCCGACTCATCCCACTGGAGCTGCTGTCTTCCCTGGAACCCGTCATCGCCCTGGTCATCAGGATCCACAATAGACAGCAGGACCACAAGCAAGAACATGGCAGGGTGGTACCCCGCCCCAGACGTAGTCCTGCTGATAACAGGACCACCCACTCACTTTACTTTGTAGTTCTTTCCACAGAACCCCCGTCATTAGTCTCGCATGAACCCATGTAACTCAGCCGGGGCAGACTGTCAGTCAGGCGGTGGATGACAGCAGGTGAGTGCCTTTACTGTGGTCATTGGGGTCATTTGTGCAGGGATTGCTCGAACGCCACGGCTCGTCAGTAAGAGTGGGCGCACTGACGAGCGGTTGTCCAGTGCTCACTATCCCTAAACCTGCTACCTGTTAGATGTCCAGGTTATGTTCCAGGGAGGGGGGATTTTTGTTAAGGCGTTGGCCGATTCAGGAGCAGAGCAGAACCGAGCTAGCCAAACAGGTTGGTCTTCAGGTTGAGTCACTGTCCTGTCCCATGCAGGCAGTCTCCCTGAACGGCCACTAAGTTGCTGTCTTCTCTAGCATAACTGAGCCAGTTCATTTAATTGTCTCAGGAAATCGCCACAAGCACACCTGTTTTTTCCTCTTTTCCTCCACCCAGAACCCACTAGTACTGGGTTACCCCTGACTTATAGTTCATAACCCGGTCATCGATGAGACTCCAGTCGGGTCACACCACCTGTTTGCGTTCAGCTTGGCCTCCTGGGAAAGACCCTGCCATCCCAGTGGGGCGGCCGCCCTCACCTGATCTATCCAAGGTTCCGCCTGAATACCATGACCTTGCTGAGGTGTTTTCTAAGTCCTGAGCCCTCTCCTTGCCCCCTCACAGGCCTTATGACTGCGCCATTGACCTCCAACCTGGCACCATTCTGCCTAAGAGCAGGCTCTATAGTCTGTCCTAGCCTGAGAGGGAGGTTATGGAGTGCTATATCGCGGACTCTTTAAGTTCAGGACTTATCAGACAGTCTTTTTCGCCAGTGGGGTCTGGTTTCTTTTTTGTTGGTAAAAAGGATGGAACTCTCCGACCTTGCATCGACTATGATGGGCTTAAGATCACGGTCAGGAACAGTAACCCTCTTCATCTTATGAACTCAGCTGTTGAGGCACTGCAGGATGCTAGGATTGACACCAAACTGGATCTGCGCAATGCTTACCATCTTACCATTAGTGCGCATCAGAGCCTGTGATATGTGGAAACCTACTTTCACTACTCCTTTAGGTCACTTTGAGTACCTGGTTATGCCGTTTGGCCTCTCCAATGCTTCTGCAGTGTCTCAGGCCATTATCAACAATTTATAGCAAGATTTTCTACATCGATTTGTTTACCTGGACAATATTCTTTTTTTTTTTTTCAGGGATATCAGCGAACATCGGCGGCATGTTCATCTGGTGCTCCAGCGGTTGTTGGAGAATAAGTTGTATGCAAAGGTGGAGAAGTGCGAGTTTCACTCTTCGTCTATCTCGTTTTTGGGGTTTGTTGTTGCAGAGGGGAGGTAGAACTCGATCCGGCTAAGGTAAGCGTGGTGGTGGAGGGGCCTACACTGCTAACCATTAACCTAGCTCTGGATGAGTAAAGGCACTAGTTGGAGGGGTCAGCAACACCGTCATTGGTCTGGACCGATCATATAAATTTATTGAACTGCTTAATGGCTGAACTCCAGGCAGGCACAGTGGTCTCTGTTTTTCAACTGATTTAATTTTGTGGCGTCCTATTATCCTGGGTCCAAGAACGTTAAACTGGATGGCCTTTCCTGACAGCAGGAACCGGCTGTGGAGGATGACATTCCAGCTACCATAATTCCTTCCTTCTGTGTGCTGGATGCCCTCTCCTGGCAGCTGGAAAGGGTCATTAAGACTGCCCTGGTTCAGGAGCCGGACCCCGGAGGGGGCCTCCCAAATAAACTTTTTGTCCCCAGCTCACTCAGGTCTCATGTTCTTCAGTGGACTTATGCAACGGGACTGACCTGCCACCTGGCAGGTGTTTTTTCTGTGTTGCTGGTTCTGGTGGCCCAGTTTGATCAAGGATGTGCAGGGCTATGTTTTAGCTTGTCTGGTTTGTACCCAGAACAAGGTCAGTACTCACCCGCCAGCTGGGTTACTACACCCACTGTCAATCCTGAGTCGCCCATGATCACATATTGCACTGGACTTTGTGACTGGACTACCTCTTTCCGCTGGGAGAACCGTGATTCTAACCATAGTGCACCATTTTTTCAATGCAGCCCATTTTGTGGCTCTGACTATCCTCCCTTCTGCTGCAGAGACTGCCAAGCTGGTCATTAAACACATCTTCAGGCTGCACGGCATCCCGACAGACATGGTGTTGAAATGAGGTCCCCAGTTCATCTCCCAAGTCTGGAAGGCGTTCTGTGGGGCTTTCAGGGCTACTGCCAGTCTGTCTTTAGGTTTTCACCCACAGACCAATGGACAGGCAGAACGCATTAACCAGGACTTGGAGGCAGTCCTCCAGTGTATCTGTTCCCGATACCAGACCTCCTGGAGCTCCATGCTGCCATAGGTGGAGTATGCTCACAACTCCCACACCTCCACTGCTTTTGACGTTTGAGTGCTCCCAGGGGTACCAACCCCCCCTGTCTCCAGAGTAGGAGACAGAGGTGGCAGTTCCGTTGGTCCAGCATCTCTACTGCAGCTGTCGACGTGTTTGGCGGGAAGCTCAGGTGACCCTGTTGCATTCAGGGGTGACCAACAAGAGGCTGGCAGATCGTTGGCGCACACCAGCGCCATCTTACCTACCTGGTCAGTCCGTCATGGTGTACACATCACACATCAGACTCTGGACAGAATCCAAGAAGCAGTCCGGTAGCAGTCAAGGCTACGCTTGCCCAGGTCCTTGGGCACCAACTCAGTCTTTCATGTCTCCCAGTTGAAGCCTCATGTCATGTCATGCGGTTGCCTGGAGCTTGGGGGCGTGTCTCCCTAGGGAGGCCCTGTCTCGTAACCAGGGCTGGGGTGGGGGGGATCCTCGGAACTCCTGGGTGGTGGTGAGCGGCTTGTTTGTGGTGGTTGGGCTCTTGGGGGTGGGGCCCCATGCTGGGCCTCCTGCAATGTGGGAGGGCTGCTCTTCTGGCTGGACTAGGGCTTGCACTCCGTGCTTCCGTCCCTCACTGCTGTCGGGTTTTGGATGCCCGTGTGGTGGCCTTGCGGGCCCTGGTCTGGGTGCTTGGCTGGACTGCCGGGCGGATGTCTCTTTTCTGTTGGCCCCACAGTACGGGTGGGGGCCTGGACGTCGCTGCTGCTTCGGTGATGGTCTTGGTGTGGTGTGGCAATTCTCCCTCCTTTTTTTTTTTTTACATTCCATCATCCACTTCAGCTTAATATAAGCATTCACCTTAACACAGGTGTCGGCTCACCTTTGCACATGTATTGGTTTGCATGCATAACTGTGCGTGTGAACTGTATGTTGACAAGTTTGTAAAGATTCTTGGAGCCAGCAGGTATGTTTGTAACAACTGAGTGTGTGGAAAGGCCCCACCCATTTTAGACTAACACTCACTGTTGACTGCAATGATAATTAACTTCCAGCATCTTTTTGCCTGTTGTTTTATGATACTACCCTCCTTCCCCTGTAGTCATCTAAGTTCTATGACCCACCCTTTTCCCTTTTCTTTTGTGCCCCCCCCGACATCTCTCTGTCTTTTCTTCTCTTTTTTTATTTCCAGACCGGCAGTCCAACAAAAAGAAGGAGACAAACCTAATTCATATAAATAAAGTTTACTTTAAATTACAAAAGGGATTTTCACAAATATACACTTTGTGTGTGTGATGATTTATAACCCCCGATTGTAACAATAAAATCTGTGAAACACAAGAGGCTCTCAGCTCATATCTGTTTGTTCATCTGTTGGACAGGACAAGTAAAAAAAAAAAGACACACTCTTGGAACCATCATAAGTCTTTGACCATTTATGCAGTTAATGTACCTCCAACAGCTTTCCAATGATATATTTAAATAAACTATTTAAGTGGGCTAAATGCACCACGGTGTATCTTCTATAGAAATGATTGAATATGTTCATTTTTTTACAAAAATATTGAATCAGACTCAGTATTGGCATATACTCAAATCACTCGGAGTCGGTAACATGGTAACAAGATGATTTCCCTGTCAAGGTATCAATAACATTAAAAAAAAGCTCTATTTTAATATATTTAAATAAATAGACTTTAATACGCATGCATCTTTTACACAAGTAATGTTTTGGGACTTAATGTATATGCCTGTGACCCTGTGATGTATTTTTGACGGCGAGTTAACAGGACAAATTTCATATTCAAGACAATAAGTCATATATAAAACAGACATGTTAAGCATAAAACAAAATGTTGATTTATGAATGTTGAAAAAGTTAATATCTTTCTGCAAAGTTGTGGAAAAAGTATTGTTTTTGTGCACAACTTTATCTTTATGAATATGTTTCTCATTGACAGATTATTTACCCCATAGTGACAACACCACATGTAAACAATATTTGAAACTGGCTTACAATAAACAGTCATTCTTATTTTTAGGTATAACAGGTTAAACTTAGTCCAAGAAAGTAAAAGGTCAATAATGACGTACTTGTTTGTTATTGGCCAGGTTTTCTTACTGGATTCAGATTCACAGTAACTGGGAAATTACATTAGTGACATAAGAGAAATTCCCAAAATCCATTGCTTTTTACAGTAAATTCCCGCAATCCATTGGTATTTATAGGAAAGTACCGTAAAGCCTGTCTACAGTGTAGACAATAACCCCAACACATTACAACTGCTTGGTTTTGGTTATATTAGATTAAAACACAAAGACATAGTTTCTCTAAACATATTTTAAACTTACTCAACAACTGTCTTTTTAAAGAGTTTCAGTTGTTCAAAAGTAATTTTCTGAAAAATTTGAACTGTTTCCGTCAGGTATTTTCTCTCATTTAAGGTTGACTGCACGAGGGGAAGTGTTTGCTCTTGTCTCACAGTAAGAAAGTCCTGGTTCAAATCCTGATGGTTTAATTAACTAGATAATTCCCCCGAGTGCTGATTAGATGGAGAAAAAACATAAACAAGCTTCTGAAGATTATGAAAAGCTTTTTTAACATTAATTAGATATCCTTGTTATCAGATGTTTTAAACCTAACTAGTAATGCCAAAAGTACAACTAGTTAACTAGTAACAGCAAAGAAATGTGAACTAGTTAACGTGTAATCATTAAAAGTGTGCACTAGCTCACTAGTGGGCACTATTTGTGCTCACTAGTGAACTACTGTCAATCTAAAAAGGCCACTAGTTAATTAGTTACTTGCAAATTTTCTACTAGTTTACCAGTAAAGGTCCTGTAAAGTGTCACCAAAATATTGTACTAGTTCACTATTGACATGCAGAATGTTAACAAGTTGACTAGTGAGGCATATTTAAGTCTTACTAGTTAACTAGTGGGACAGATAAATTGCACTAGTTAACTAGTGCACTGCAAAAAGCCCACTAGTTAACTAGTTGGCACCATTTCTTCTCACTAGTTATTCCTTGTAAGAGTCACTAGCTAACTAGTGAAAAACTACATGTTAGCTGGTTAACTAGTGTTTCAGTATGCTAATGTGGAGGAGTACTGGAATTCAGAAAAAGTTCTCCTATTGGCTCTGCAGCAAAGCTCCAACCCTCTCAACCCAGGATTAACCCTTTCAGTCCCAGTGTACTTTTACTGTTGATAACTGAAGCCATGTGGTTTTTATTATTCTTTCAGAACACAGAGAAATATGTGAACATTAACATCAATATGATTTTACTTTTTAAATTTTTACGTTATTTTAGGGACCATTGTGGGTTTTTATGTCATAAATAGAAAGGTACTAACAATATTCTGAACATGCCTTAATAGAGGATTTATTGAGCCAATATTCTTAAAATCATGATACACTGACCTCACCAGTCCATCATGGGAGAGGATCCCTCCTTCATGTGGACATCAATGAGGTCCCCCCCCCCAATTTTTTTTTGGCTTTTCCTTACCAAGAAGGAGGGTCTAGTGGCAGGAATGCCCAGCTTAATTTAGTCTGTTTAGTTTAGTCTGTTTACTTTGTGTCACTAGTTAACTAGTGAGACCTAAAAATCTTACTAGTTAACTAGTCATTTGAAAAAAGTGTACTAGTTTACTTGTCAAAAAAGCATACTAGATAACATGTCACAGTAAAAAAATGTGAACTAGTTAACTGGTAAAGCTTAAAATTGTGAACTAGTTTACTAGTGAGGAATAGATTTTTAGGTCTCACTAGTTAACTAGTGAACACTTAAACAGGGCACTTCGATGAAGTAACTTGAAGAATCAAGTAAAAATATTAGAACTCTAACCTAGGAAAAAAATGAACTATTATCTAATAAATATAGGTGATAATTAGTTATGTGAAAAAGTTTGGTGACTTTAGCTTTAATATCTTCAGAACTATTGAAAATTTTTAACCAAATGTGATTCATATCTTCATTTAAAATTCTCAAAAGTTAATTACTGTTCTAGCATGAATATGATGAATATTATTCATTACTAGCTGAAATCATTAAAACCATTTGTGATCTATTTATTTATAAGATTATTGGATATTTTTCTTTACCTCTTAAGAGGTTAAAGTCTTAAGACATCACATTTTTTTAACTGGGGTTCTTTCAGAAAATAAAAAGGCATATCAGAGAACAGCTTGGGTCTTAAGGGGTTAAATCACGGAGTAGCACTTAGCACAGTTAGCGGCTTTTGTGCAGACGTCTCTGTCAGCAGCACAGAGAACTTAGCATTAAAAAGAAGCAAAAACTAGATCTTTTTTCTGTTGAAATTCATTTGTAGATTGTTGTTAATATTAAGACCCAGCCAGCAAGGTTAAGTGGGCCCCAATTGATTAAAAAGTGGGCAGAATATGTGGGCCCCAATTGGGTTTGTTCGCAATTTGTGTGGTGGTCCCACCTGTGTTTGCCCACATTGGCTTTGCTGCCCAGGGACCGGCAGCCTGGGAAGGGAAGCCTGCTCTTCCAGACCAGTAGGCTGGCTTGTGCAGCCAACATAATTCTCTGTAGAAAAGTTTTTTTTTACTTTTTTAGGTTGTTTTCTTTTTTTTATGAAATTATCCATTTTATAATGTTATTAAAATTACAATTCATACGTTAGGGGACATACAGCTGCTTACTGAAAATCAGGCTGACCTGCTGTCTATCAGCTAAAATGTTCCCATTAATTCTCATAAAAAAAAAGGGACTTTGTGTTTCCATGTAGGTAAGTAAGTATATGTTTATTTCGATAACATCTTTCTCAGAAAAAAATAAAGTGCATCACAATAGCAAAAACAAATAAAAATACAACCAGTAATACACATATTAAAGGCAAACAAAATAAAAGATAGTAGAAGCAAGGTAAAACAAAATAAAAGACAAAATGGATTAACTAAAAGCTCTTGTGAATAAATACGTCCTAAAAAAATCTTGACCTAACCTAAAACATTTAAAAGAAATCTGCTTTACCAAGAAAGAGAACTTTTTGTAAATATTTGAGTTTAAACTGTGTAGGAAATAAAATAAAGTTCAAGATTTTGAAATAGAGATCCTAGCAGTGCATGTTCATGAGGCTTTAATTTATTTTAATAAAACAATATTCTGTTGGTGTTTTGAAGAGACCAACATCATACGCAGTGGAGACCTGCAAGTTTTCTTTATCATCTTGTAAAACTTTCACTGTCAAAAGGGAACAAGAAACTTTGGAGTTTAATCATAGGTTGTTGCATCAGAAATTTAGGTGAAGACAATTGGACAGCGGGCTGCACGGTGGTGCAGTGGTTAGCACTCTTGCCTCACAGCAAGAAGGTTCCCGGTTTAAGTCCCGGCTGGGGGACTTAAAAAAGTGTCACCAATGGGGGCCTTTCTGTGTGGAGTGTGCATGCGTGGGTTGTCTCCGGGTACTCCAGCTTCCTCCCACCGTCCAAAACCACTCTAAATTGTCCCTAGGTGTGGATGTGAGTGTGCATGGGTGTGCGATTGTGGCCCCTGCGACAGTCCAGGGGTGTCCCCTGCCTACACCCATGAGTAGCCGGCAACCCCGTGACCCCGAATGAACAATTGGACAGCAAGAAATATCACAAATTGCAACAAATCTTTACATGCAATTACAACATAAATTGATAAGCTTATTGTGCAAATTTGTTCTTTGAAACAAATTTACTCAGAACCATACTGTCCCTGGAACAGTTTTTGTTGAACAAAAAAGTTACTGTTGATAAGTACATTCACTCTGTGCGCCTGTTAGTTTTATTCAAGTAGACATGAAATTGATCAGCGGTGTAAACTAAAGGATTGTGTGTCTCTGATGTTGCGTTGATCTAAGAGCCAGAGGTGTGGACCCGAGTCACATGATTTGGACTCGAGTCAGACTCTAGTCTGACCAATCAGATCTGAGAAAAACATTGCTCCCTTAAAAGCAGTGGTGTTATTACGTTCCGGTAGAAAAGTTATCAGGTTGTCAACAACGTCTTACAGTTTTCAGAACATGTGGATAGAAGAATTACTGACAGAAACTCATGAATGAACAAACAGATGACAAGTAGATACTACCCCCCAACCCCCACCCCCCTCTGGATTTTTGCTGGTGCTCCGTGCAGACCAAATGATATTACTCTGAACCTGAAAAGACCACTGGGAACTCGGAAAGTGGTCAGCTCTTTTGAGTCTTCTGTTAGGGGTACTTGCCAATACCCTTTACATAGGTCCAGGCGTCAAAAGCAGAAACAGCATTTAACTGAGAAGTTAACACAAAACCTGAGATTTGGATCATCCTTCTTTGGCACTAGGACCACAGGACTGCACCATTCACTGAGAGATGGTTCAATAATGCCATTAGTGAGCATCTTTTGAACATCTTCCTTAAGCTGGGGAACCAGAAGGGCAGGGATGTGACAGGAAGTATCTCTTACTAGCTGTTGTGTTTTCAGTTGAATATGATGAGCGGTCAAATGTGTGCAGCCTTGTTTTGAACTGAAAACCCCACTCGGAATACATGTTTCAAGTTGTTGGAGTTTCTCTCCGGGAAGATGACTCAAGTCAGGAAACAGAACCTCTTTTGATGTTGTGAGATACTGCTCCAACCTCTTCTTCATCTTGCACAGCACATGCGTACAAAGCTTAAGAATGTTCCTCTTCAACCCACTCTTTCAGCAAGTTTACATGAAACACTTGATGCTGTTTCTGACGTTCTGGAAGGAAGGGTTCATAGGTTACTGGGCCAGTTTTCTTCATTACGTTGTAGGGACCTTGCCGCTTTGCCAGAAGACTGCTTTCAGAAGTCGGCAACAGAACCTCTTGGTCTTCTTGAAAAAGCCCCCCTCCTGGAAGCTTTGCCATAGGGATGTTTCTGCTTCTGTTGAACTTGAATCCTATGAGCAGCAGGCTAATTCCTGAAACTTGTCAAGTTTGTCTCTCATTTTCAGAGCATAGGATAGCTCACCACACTTCTGCTGAGAGACAGGACTCTCCCAGGCTTCCCTCAGAACATCCAAGGGGCCCTGCACTGAATGTCCATATATCAGCTGGAAGGGTGAAAAACCTGTGGATGCCTGAGGAACCTCTCTGTACACAAAAAGCAAAAATGGAAGCCATTGATCCCAGTCTGAGCCAATGTCATTGACAAACCTTCTCAACGTGGATTTCAGAGTCTTATTAAACCGTTCCACACAGTCTGGGGATGGTAGGGACTGGTCTTTTTAGCATGTAAAGTTGGACATTCAATCTTCTGCCTGGTTGTCATATTTGAGCTGCCTCCTACAGGCCTCAATCCCACTTCTGACACCAAATGTCACAAAGTAAGAAGATGTGACAAGAGTGGCCTGGTTACATAGGAGGCAGACATCTTTAAAGTTCAGGAACAGAAGTTTTTTATTTAAGGAGTCCACACATCAACTGAACAGCTCTCATCATCTCCCCCTCACCCACACTGAGCTCCTTCCCTTTTATGGGCTCCAGTTAATTGGCTGGTCACGCCCAAAAAGGAAGTGACAATACAACAATACAATAAATAAGCATAAGATAGACAAAAGAGACAGACCAAAAGTGTCTTGAAACTATATAGTCAAATTCATCTAAACAAAACAAACATAAATAAACAAACAACCCAAATCATTACAAACCTAAAGGCAAACAAACAAATCCAAATCCCTTCAACTTCCTGTGCCCTTCCTTAAAACAGGAAGTGAAGGCCTTGGTCACCATTTTGCCCTTTGAGCACCAGGAAGAGAAGGTGAGAAACATAACAAAATCAATAAACAAGTTTTTAACACATTGTGTTTGTTCTGCTCCTTTGTGATATACCTAAAAGTAATGAACAAACAGGTGACAAGTAGATACTACTTTGTCACAGTGGGTTATAAAAGTAGATGTTGATGGTGGTCCACTGATCTTAAGTGACAACTCATTCAAAAACAACAAATCTGCAGCCATCCCACAAACATTTTAAAAACAAGTATCATTGATGTTGAGCTTGACCCAGATTTCAGAAAGCAGAACCACCAGCGCAACAAATTTCAAAGACAAAGTGTTGATGAGAGCAGATGAAAAGATGAAAAGTGTACCAAGGTAGGCAGTGGGCCCGAACAGGTGCAGCCAAAGCTGTACCAAGGCCAGCAAAATTGTCACAAAAGATGCTCCTGGTGATTTTAGTTTGCTTGAAGGTGATGAACAGCTTTGTGGGTTTATTTCTGACTAACTCTGCCTGTTCAGCTACCTTTTGGCAAAACATTTAAGTTAGTCAAGCCTGCTGTTTCTTGGTGTGAAACTTGCAGTCATTTGCATTGCTTTTGGTGTTGGTTTTAGTGTGGCAAATGAATGAAGCAGCCTGACTGCTGGTGACTGCTGGCTGCTTCATTCATTTGCCACACTTGTGCTCCAAGATCCCATCAGTTTGAAATAACTGCAGGGTAAAAAAGGTAAAGTTCTCATTCTGCAAATGACAACACATTTAACACAAACACAAAGCTCACTTGACTCACATCTACAACCAGTTAGACATTTGGGGAGAGGGGTGGAGGGAAGGGTCAGGCAAAAAACACTGGATCAAATAAACGCTCATTCTGCAGTGTTTCTGCTAAAACCGCTAAAATATGTCCAGCATAGACAACAGTATAATGGTAATACCAGTTGCAGCAAGATGGAAAAAGGCAACCGGAAGCTTTAAGGATATCATCTTTTGTTCTTCTAAACTCCAAAGCTCTGCTCTGGACAAAATGAGTTTGATCAATGAGGCTGCAAATCTCAGAACCAATTGAACCTATAAAGTCTGTGCTTGCTTTTAATTTCTGCAGGAGCAAAAATTCTCACAACAGCTGCAACTCAAAACGTGGTTGTTTCATCTTTATTGGTGCAGTATTTAGTTACCAGCCTTTTGATGCACAAAAGAGATAGAATCAGAGCCTTCCAGTCAGCCAATATTTAAATATATGTCAATATTTGCTGCAATCACACTGGGGTGGGGGTAATGACCCAGTAAAAAGCTGTTCACCAATCCAGAAGCAAACAAATGACCACAAACTACAGAGCCTTGTCCTTTGTCTCTTACGAAGAACATTTTGCAGCTCAGGAGCAAACTTATGAGGCGAAGATTGACTCACTAGATTTGTATGTGCATAATTTTTGATTTGTAAGTCAGACAAACTGTTGTGCGTAACTGTGCATACTTGTAATTATTTATTCACATCCTCACTAAAAAACGTACAAATACAAAATACAAATTTACCACGCACCACTTGAAATAATTGCATCTTGAAACTACTAATTCAAATCAAGTCCTAAGCATACAAATCTTTAAATAATAAATAAATTGAATTGAATAGGATCAGAATTCAACGCCAGCATCACGAAAACATGTTGTCTTGTATCAACGTTTCAGCCTGGTGGCAGAGGTGTAACGGTGTGGGGGATATTTTCTTGGCATGCTTTGAAACCTTTAGGGGAGTACAACCTGGTACAAGAAAAGTGAGTGTAGATTTATGTTGTTTGTCTTCTTTAGTTTTATTTGTGTTTTAATTACTTTCAATAAACAATTTCCGAATCTAAATCTTTTTCATTTTTAGTGGAATCACTCAAAAACTCTCACACTTCAGATGAACATTTTACAGACGCGTTCCGCTATGGATTCTCTGATGTATGCTTGCAGACAGCTACATGATGTTCATCATGGACAATACTCAGCATCCTCTCTATCCTGTACTTGACGGTCAGCAGAGCGCTTTTTCCAAGAGGCTCAGGCAACTTCGCTGCCACACCAACCACTACAGGAGATCATTCCTGCCTCACTCTATTAGATTATATAATTCCTTATCCTTGTGCCATAAATAGACTCTCTTGATGTTGATTTTTTCCGTAATATGTTACTTGTCTTATTGCTTCTGTAAGTAAGTAAGTAAGTAAATATTTATTTCTATAGCACCTTTCCCAGATAAAATCACAAAGTGCTTCACAAAAGTAAAAACAAACATAATTACAGCCGGTAAAACACAAATTGCACACAAACAAAATAGAGGGAAATAAAAGCAAGATAAAACACATTAAAAGACAAAAATAGATGAACTAAAAGCTTTTCTGAATAAAAATGTCTTGAGCTGACATGTAAATCTTGCTACTCAGTTGATCTGTTGTACTGACAAAGGGAGGTCGTCCCAAAGACGAGGAGCAACAGCTTGAAGGGCGAGGTCTCCTCTGGTTTTGTAGCGGGTTTTTGGAATTTGTAAAGATTTTAGTTTGATGACCTCAGAGACCGGACAGAAGAGTAGGGGGTTAAAAGGTCAGCAATGTACTTGGAGTTTGTCCATGCACGGCTCTGAAAACGAAATTTATCTGGGAGCCAATGTAAAGAGAAGAGTAGTGGAGTTATGTGTGCTCGTTTATTGGCTCCTTCTTTAAAAGCCTTGCTGCAGAGTTTTGAACAAGCTGCAGACATTTTAAAGAACTTTTGCTAAAACAGTTAAAAAGTGAATTACAATTATCCAAACATGAAGAAATAAAAGCATGAATAATTATCTCCATATCAGGTCTAGATAAAATGAGTTTGACTTTTGCCACATTCCTCAGGTGATACATGTCGTTTTTGACAGTTTGTTTAGCGTGTCCTTCCAAAGTTAGACATTTGTCAAACAACACCCCAAGATTCCTGACACTCGACTGGACAGAGGAGCTCAGGGAACCAAGGTGATGTTTGATGGAAGGGATTTTGTTGTTG
Organism: Oryzias woworae; assembly: GCA_016861445.1. NCBI lineage: Eukaryota > Metazoa > Chordata > Actinopteri > Beloniformes > Adrianichthyidae > Oryzias > Oryzias woworae. The sequence goes on along the minus strand of BOLG01000197.1, from coordinate 6,618,159 downwards.
GGGTGAAAATCACTGTCTTCTTCTTCTGAGCATTTAGGTGTAAATGGTTATTAGATAACCATGACTTAATGTCAGATAAACAATCCAGTAAACTGGTCAAGATGTTAACGTGTGTTTCAGGGAAGGAGCAATATAGTTGAATGTCATCTGCATACAGATGGTAACAAATGTGGCTAAATCTACTAGTTTGCCAAGAGGGACCGTGTATAGAGTGAATAAAATAGGGCCTAGAACTGAACCCTGAGGAACACCACAAGAAACGTTTTGCATTTCAGAGGTTAATGAACCTACATTGATGTTGAAAGTTCTTCCACTGAGATATGAGACAAACCAATCTAAAACAGACCCAGACAGACCATAATCACCTTGAAGACGTGCAATCATAATGTTGTGATCGACAGTATCAAATGCAGATTTGAGGTCCAGAAGCACCAAGACAGAGAACTGTCCAGAATCTGCTGCCATGAGAACATCATTAGAGACCTTTAATAGAGCTGTTTCTGTGGAATGGTTCTTCTTAAAACCTGACTGGAAGATATCCAAGATGTTTTGTTGTTCCAAATAAAAATGTAGTTGCTCCATAACTACTTTCTCTAAAATTTTTGAGATAAAAGGGAGCTTTGAGACGGGTCTGTAATGTTTTGGATCAGAGTGATCAAGGTCAGGCTTTTTTAGGGTGGGAGTGACACACTTTAAAAAAGAAGACACAGATCCTGACTCCAGTGAGAGATTGATAAGTTTGACAATAGTCCCACTAATACAGAATGAACATCCTCCACAGTTACTGGGGAGAAGATGGACCGTAATGGTGAATACTGAGATTCTGCTCCAACATCCAAGACCTTTGGTAAAAAACCCTTAAGAAATGTGATTCCATCAGTTTGAGATTGTTTGGGGAATTGAGTGGTAGAGGGAGAAACAAGTGCATTCAATGTATTGAAAATAATTTTTGGATTCTGTTTATTTGTTGATATGAGATTACGGAAGAAAGCTGATCTGGCCTGTTTTATCCTCTCATTTAAAGCAAAGATCAGTTCTTTCAGGTGGAGTCTATGTACTTCCAGTTTGGTTGATTTCCATAAACGCTCAACTTTACGACAGAGTCTTCTGGAGCTGCGGATATCCTCATTTACCCAAGGAAAGGCCTTCTTTTGAGAGACTACACTCTCTCTAAACAGAGCAACTATATTTAAAATAGAGACACAGTGACTGTTAAAAAAATTCCATAAGAGAGTGTCAGCATCATTCAAATGAGTAAAAGAAACAGAATCAAACAGATTGATTAATCTGACACATTAGGACTTAAAACACGACGGTACACAGCTGCTGCAAGCAGCTGGGATCAATAAAGTATCTTTATCTTATCTTATATCACTGACCACCAGATGTGTATATTCTTAATTTCGTATTCATTGCATTTTTTTTTATTCAGATTGTCGCTATATTTAAAACAAAATCACTTTTTAGAAGTTATCTCAGTCAACTGAACTTAAGAAAAAAAAATTCCCCTTGAAAATAAAAACCTTCACCGACACTTTACTTTGAAGATTTATTTACTTTCAGTGACAGCAGCGCTTTGATTTAGTTATTTTGCAGCGCATTCCAAATGATTATACAAATTATATTTTTCTATGATCTTTTTAAGAATACTCAATACAAATGACAGTCATCATAATTTTCAAGACACTAACAAGTGACATATTAAACATTCAATGTTACTGAACAAACCTCCTAAAGGTAATAGCATTTTTTTTCAAAAAATGAAACCTTCAAATGTTCTGTTCCATATTATTACACACAACAGAGTTCCACACTTTGAACCTGTAAAGAGAACATTTTTATTCATCCATTTTCTAAACCCATTCTGTCCCTTATGGGATTGCAGGGCTGCCAGAGCCTAACCCAGCTACTGTCAGGCAACAGCAGACAGGTTGCCAGTCTGTCACACGTCCACAATCACACACCCATTCTGAGTAACCAAGTCACCTATGGAGCATATTTTGGAGTGTGGAAAAAAGCTTGAGTCCGCGGAGAAAATCCATGCATGCACAGGGAGAACATGCAAACTCCACACAGAAAGGTCCCAGCTGGGACTTGAACCAGGGCCCTCTTGCTGTGAGACAAGAGCGTTAACCACTGCTCCACTGTGAAGCCCAGGAAATGTTCATGAACATTTTCTTTTTTATTATGTTTTATTTTATCTTATTTGGGCAACAGGTTTCAGTGAACACTTATAAGATGTGTAAGAGACCCCCATAATCCTCCAGACTGTGCAAGGACTATGCAACCTGCAGTACGGGTGCATGTGACAAAAGCTTAATAGATAAATGCTGAAGTCCATCTACAGGAGTTCTACACCCTGACATCCTGCACATGTTTTTTCTTCATACAGCTGCTCAGAGGCACTGTGGAAAACTCTCCAGGGACTCATTAACTGCTGACAAAAAGATCATTGGCTGTTCTCCCTGAACACTGAAGAAACCTCGCCCCTAACCACTGAGCAGACAGGCACACAGTATCACATAAGACCAAGCTGGCAGTACAATTAGAGCTGGGAAAAAGACTGAAAAATACATTTTACCAGATTGCTATGTCCACAGCTAAAAACGAGAATTTCCTCAAATAAATTGCTGATTGTTACTTGCTCCAAGTATGTTGTTTTTGCAGTAAAATGATGTTGGGTGCTTCGACAAATAGAAATATTTCTGGGGAAAGCCTGGTTTTCTCAGGCAAGATGACATCCATCCTTTGTTAAATGGAGTAGCCCTCACTTGTAGGAATGTGGACCCTTTAAATAATATCCCAAATCTTTGATCGGGTAAACTGAAGTCTTCCTCACTTCTCTGTAGCCTCCTGCATGCTTCATAGTCCAACATCTCATTGCAACTTGTCTTCCCCCAAATTACTAAAACTAAATCAACACATTGCAAAAATAAAATAATTAAAATCTTATTACAATTATAAATAATGAATTAACTGATTGCTTATAGCATTCCAACAATACATGTATCTAGCTGTCAAACAATGCCAAGCACAAAGTTTACCTTAAAGAAGAATATGATCTTTGAAATGTGACAGAGAGAGTTTGAATTTGAAATAGTTATTATATTGCATGCATTTTGCTTCTTGAATACTGCAGACTTTTTTGGGGAATGAGCATGCAGTACTAAAAAGCTGACTGGGAGCCCATTAGAACTTCCTTTGTACAATTTGTGATATGGGATTGTGTTCCTCTATACCACATAGATGTTGTGAGTTGTAGGATCTTTCCAACCTGATCAAGATATCGTCATCACCTCAGGCAGATGTCCCAGTGGCTTGTGGAGTTTGTTGTCTGCTTCACAGCAGCTCATCCAAACAAAGCTACCTGTAGAGCTGACCAGAAAAGACTCTGGGTTATGTACAGTAGGACAAAAAAGGTATTTAAGTATTTCGTCAGCCACCAATTTGTGTTTTCCCACTTAAACAGATGAGAGAGGCCTGTAATTTTCATCATAGTCATACCTCAACTATGAGAGACAAAATGAGAAAAAAATTCAGAAAATCACATTGACTTCTTTTTATTGAATTTATTTGTAAATTATGTTGGAAAATAAGTATTTGGTCAATAACAAAAGTTCAACTCCATACTTTGTTATATACATTTTTTTGGCAATGATAGGAGTCAAACGTTTTCTGTAAGTTGTCATAAGGTTTTACTGTTGCTGGTATTTTACAGCCACAGTTCTTTATCGTTCTTTTTGGGAGAGTTTCTTTTTTATTTTAAAGAGTTTTTAATATTTTTAGTCCCAGCATTTACACCATGTCCAAGCAGGTATCTAATCAATGGCTTTCAGCGTCAGTCTTTACATGCAGGTCTCCTCCAGAGCAGTGATGTTTTGGGGCTGTTGCTGGGCCACTCTGACCTTGAAATGCTTCTTACAAAGCCACCCCTTTCATTACCCGGGAAGTGTTTTTGGGATTGTTTTCATGCTGCAGGACCCAGCCACAATTAATCTTCAATGCCCTTTCTGATGGAAGGAGGTTTTCACTTAAAATCTGTTTTTTTTTTCAAATTTTTCCTCACCATTCTTGTGATGATTTTGACCCCATGGGGTGAGATCATGCAGGGAGCCCCAGATCGAGGGACATGATCAGTGGTCTTGTATGTCTTTCCAATAATTGCACCCACAGTTGCTTTCTTCACACCAAGCTGCTTATCTTATCTGCTTATCTATAGCAGATTCAGTCTTCCTTGCCAAGTTCAACAAGTTTGTTTCTAGTGTCCTTTGACAACTCTTTGGTCTTGGCCATAGTGGAATTTAGAGTGTGACTGTTTGAGGTTGTGGACAGCTGTCTTTTTTATAGATAACTAGTTCAAACAGGTGCCATTAATACAGGTAATGAGTGGAGGACAGATGATCATCTTACAGAAGAAGCTACAGGTCTGTGAGAGCCAGATATCTTGCTTGAATGTGGCCTAATACATATTTTCTACCAAAATGTACAAATAAACTCTTTCAAAATCAGACAACATGATTTTATGGATGTTTTCCCTTAATTTTGTCTCTCATAGTTATGATGAAAATTACAGGCCCCTTTCATCTTTTAAGTGGGAGAACGTGCACAATTGATAGCTGACTAAACACTTTTTTTGCCCCACTGTAGATAGCCCTTGCTGAAATGCATGGTGGGAGAAACAGTTTCCACAAGATCAGATCTCAGCATGTCTCTGTTTTGTGTTCAAGAGATTCATCCACCCAGTTGCTGCACACGTTCCACCAATTTGACCAAAAGTTGGTCAAATTCAGCTTTCATTACAGGGTCACACCACCCTTTTACTGTTTCATCCGCACTGAGTGCCAACACTTTTGACACTTTTAAACTTGTTTTCAAAAACCGTCTCCAAGGGGAAAGTCACAGCAGAGACTGTAGTTTGAGAACATAAGTGGTGATTAAAGCCTCAACCCCCACCATGGAATCTGAGTCATACATCCTCACAGACAAGTCATTACAATGCCAACAGGAGTGAATATCTTCTTTTCTCCATCTCAGAAAACCACGCTGAACTTCTGAAACCATGTGAAGGAATGTAGCATGTATGTAACAACATGTAACAATATTGTTGTAACAACGTTCCTGCGTTTCACAGATGAGCCAGCAGAGTACAGAAAAAATGCCCTAACCCAAAACTGCTCAGACGCTACAACCTTCAGGGAGCCTCTATTTGGGAATCTGGCACCAGCAACAACAGAAAAATGCGCAACCAGGATGGGGTGTCCAAAAACGAAAATCTTGAAACTCGATAGAATAATACATGAACGTTATCACAACAAACAGTATTACATCTGGAAAACCAACAGCATGTCAGCACAAACATCTCCAACTACCATGGTCAGGCAAGCAATCAGGTGGAAGGAAGAACTACGAGGGAAAGTATAATCATGGACTCCAAATTTGCTAACAAAAAGTCAGCACCATAATGGGACTAGCTCAAAGCAAAAAGCAACACAGACTCAAAACTCAGAGGAGACAGGATTAAGTAAAAGCAAAACACAGGGAGAGTCAACACTCAATACACAGAGGCGGCTTGAGTATCTACTACAGCACTTTGCTTAATTTGAATTCAGCAGTGCTGGCATAGCTATGGCAGCTCACACAGACCAATGCAAAGAATGTACATTAGAACATAAAGAATCAAACAACCAAATCACAACACTGGAACTATCAAGCATGGTGGTGGAAAAATTATAATTGATTTTGCATCCACTGACTTATGGTCAAACTAAAAGGTCTCTCAAACAGAAAGCGTACATCAAAGGCTCTAAAAAGGAAAAGAAAAGAATGAAGAAGTGAAGAATGAAGAAGTGCATCATTCATATTATTCTCTGACTTCAGGCAGGAATCATGCAGCCCTGAAATGTACTTAAGTTAGTGTTTGATCTCTTCTTCTGTCAGACCTTGTTTGTTTCTTGTCATAAAATAAACCCCATGAACATGAGCAGGAAACACCAACATCCTCTCAAAGAAAAGGCAATCGCTTTTTTCTTCCTGTCACTTGTCCTCCTCCATCCCCAGCATTTTTGAATTTAACCTCTTAATCAAATCTGCAGTGAATAAATGCTGTCATTACCCATCCCTCCTCATTATTTCTCTGCTGCTCTGCATCATTCCCTCCAGAAAGCTCCCTCCTCCATCCGACCTCTTGCACAGTTGTAGCAGCAAAAGAAACATAGTGACCCGCAAGCTCAGCATCAGAGCAAACACAATTTTCTGAATGAAGCAACAAAACTTTTGCTGCCCTACTTCCTGTTACTGTGGTCAGCTAAAGTTAAGTTAAACTCGATTGTCATTACTATCAACCTAAAAACCCGGTATGTCAATATGTCAATTTTCACATTCATTTTCATTCATTCATTTTCTGAACCGTTTTGTCCCTTTCGGGGTCACGGGGCTAACCCAGCTACTCATGGGCGAAGGTAGGGGACGCCTCTGGACTGGTCACCAGTCTGTCGCAGGGGCCACAGTCACACACCCATATCCACACCTAGGGACAATTTAGAGTAACCAATGAACCTATGAAGTGTAACCCTGTGCCATTGAGCTGAAAAGAGAAACACCTGGCACATGCTTTTATTGTGGCAGGCCCTGCTGCTATTTAAGTTCCAGGTTATGCGAAGCACTTCCTGCTACCTGCTTCCTGCTCTGGCTGCTGTTATTGCTGTGGAGATCATTCTAACATCAGCAACAAACCTTGTTGCCCCACTCGTGCTTCAGCGACCTTGCCTTTAAAACACTCATCGGTGAGTGTTGCAATCGTGATCCAGCTGCTGTGTGTATGTGACAGTAGGAGTATTTTTTTAGTAGTTTTTTGAGTTTGTCTGTTTGGACTGTTTTTTGTTAATGTCACAAAGCCAAAACAGCCAAATGATTCTGAAATAATTTCTAACCTGTTTATGTTTGTGTTGTGAAAGGGGTTGGGTAGATTGCATGTGTGTGTTGAGGGTGGGGAGGGGGGGTCCTACATTTTTTATGGTTGTGCTTGTTTTTTAATCAGTTTTATTTGAATGTAAAGCACTTTGTGTTATGCTTCATAGGAAAAGTGCTATACAAATAAAGTTTGATTTGATCTTCTCCGGCAAAAATTGGGCAAACCTGTACGGGACAGGAAAGGTCAAGATCACTGACTGCTCAGTAAAACCGTAGAGAAAAATGTTCATGCACATTACTTTTACGGGCATGCTGCCGGAAACAAGTTGTAGTGCAAAGTACCTACAAAACGTAAGGATGAAGAAGGTGAGATGCAGGTTTTTCGTCCAGATTTTTACGTTTTTCAACCTGCAGACTGCTCCAGGAGCCTGTTTTATGCAGTTCATGTGACAAGTGTTACCTAACACGTGGAAAGTAGACTATCAGACCCTATGGGTGTCCTATGGGCACTTACTTATCACGTGCATACCCAGCATTTGTGCACAGTCAGCAAGGAGCCAGTACTCACACCTCAATAACAACTAGCGTGTGGCATAAAGGGCATCTTATAGCATCGTTTGTATGTCATAAGTGAGCTCCTAACAATACATGATACACTAACAACACACATGACAAGGATCCATCAAATTCTCGTTGACAACCCTTGAGGTCCATAAAAGTCACAAGGGAACCGCAAGACACACCAGCACTCCCCTCCTCTCTACAACCCTCCATGGACCAGGACAACCCAAAACCTTCAATACATCCATGTCAACCCTCCATACGAGTGCATGTGACTCAGACTAAACATGATTTAGTCTGAACATGTGCTGTTTAGATGGAACAGTCGGAAGCACAATGACATGCTGAATTTAGACCAGTGTGTAATATAGACTAATCAAGATTCTGACTGAACTTGCATCTCTTCTTTGACTTTCAGCTGCTCCCTTGGGGGGAAATCCTTCGCCTCAATCTGTCTTCTCTACATTCTCTTTGCTCAAACCATCCAGCCTTGTGTCTTCCTTGACTACATCCATGAACTTCCTCTTTGGTCTTCCTCTAGACCTCATTCCTGGTAGCTCCAACCTCAGCATCCTATCAACATCATCACTATTCCTTCTCTCAACATGTCCAAACATCTCCATCTGCTTCCCTGCATGTATCTCCAGAGCATCTACTTTGACCTGTTCCTCTGATGGATTAATTCCTGATTTTATCCATCCTGGTCACTCCCAAAGAGAACCTCAACATCTTCATCTCTGTTATCTCCAGCTCTGCCTCCTGTCTCTGCATCAGAGTCTTTAAAACAACAACATGGCTGCTCTCACCACAGTTTGGTACACCTTTCCTTTTATTTGTTATTCAAATATCAACCTGAAACCTTCTTCCACCCGCCCCAACCTGCTTGCAGTCACCTTTTCACCTCTTTCCCACTCTCTGTTGTTCTTGACTTTTGACTCTAAGAGCTTACAATCCTCCACTTTCTCCACCTGTGCTCCCTGTAACCTCACTGTTCCTCTTCAATTCCTCATATTTACACACTTTTAAAATGCTCCTGATTTTCATTCAACTCCTCTCAACAGCAAACCTCCACCCCTCTTATGCTGCATTCACACACGAAGCGAGTTGTGTGGCAGGGCAGTTTCAATGTTGAGTCAATGTACATCCGAGATCCTGGGTCTTGCTGTGCAATGCCAGGGTCGGGCGGAGCGCATCAATTCGACAGCAGCGCAATTTGAGCGGCGCAGCTTGATTTGGGCAGCAGTTGCAACAAGGTTGATGTAGCACGTCAACCAATCAGGTACTCAACTTCGGGCATGTTACGTTTTCAGTGACTCGATCATCAGGTTAAAAAAAATCCAATATGGCTGCTCAATGAGAGGATTTTCGTTCTGAACTTCCATCCTTTTTCTTAACCCGCTAGGGTTAAGAAATGTAGGGCAGGGGGTTTGCCAGAGACTGTCCCACTTACTGTTGGGAGAAGGCGGGATACATTCTTGACAGGCTGCCAGCCTTTCACAGAGCGAAAGAGCACGCTTTTCTAGTCAGCCGCCTGGTAGACAGCATAGCAAGCTCCGCCACCCAAGGTCCAGCAGAGTGGGGTCACTGCCCAGGCTGCTGGCCCAAAAGAATTATTTTTATTACTCCCTTTTTGGGTTAATGCTCAAACTGGGCCACAAACAGACGGAAGTACAGCTTAAAACAGCTGTCAGGTGTGAAGTGCACCACATCAGGAGAGACTCTGAAGGATCTGGTTACTCGCTCAACATCCTCCATGTTTTTCATGACATGGCAACAAATGAAGTCCAGAAAAATGTTGGTGGTTGCTCCGTGGCTGGGACATCAAGGACATTTTAGAGCCGGCGTCGAGCAGTTAATTTGACGCACATCAAAAAAAAGGTGGCAAATGTAAATTTGATGCTTCTGGTTTGAATGCAGCTTTAGATATTCCTCCACGTGCTCCCAGTTCAATTCTGAGATTGTTTATGTTTAGAACCTATAGAAGTAAACCCCTGCCCCTCCTCTGTTGGATCCATATCCTGGGAACAATCTTTTACAATGGCTTGATGAACAACTGATTGTGCTTCATGCTGCAGTGCAACCTGGAACAACTACAGCTCTGTCTCAAGTCTCAAAATCAAGGTATGCAGACCAGGGGTCTGCAACTTAAGGTTGAAGAGCCACATGTGGCTATTTTACCCCTCTATTGTCAGATAAAAAATCAAAATGTTTTTGTTTAAAAGAAATGTACTTTTGTACTATAAGGCACATCAAGCGAAACAAAACAGTTAAATTGAGCTTTTTTTCCACCTCTAACATTCCACTACTTGCTAGTACATTTGCTGCATTGAGATCACCCCATTTAACATAGGGTGACTTTTATTTTGAAAGGAAATTATCTAAACCTCTGTCAAAAGTTATAAACTTAAAGAAAAAACTGATATTTTCTCTTTATATTTCATCTATTCCAAAAAGTGTTTAATATTTATCAATAGAAACAGTAACATAAATACGAAACAGAGTCTCAATTTTCTAAATGGTTAAGTCAGATTTTTTGGGTGCTATTTGATTATAGCCAGTAAGAAATAAGCCAGAATGGCTCTTTAATTGTTGAAGGTTGCAGACCCCTGAGCTAGACCGTAAAAATTCCAACTGCAATTTTCTTCTCTCGCTCATATTCAGTAATGTACAGTAGCACCACTGCATGCTGAACTTCAATGTGAGCTGCATGGAGACTGACTACATTTATTCATCCTATAATCCTCTAATTGATTTTTTTTTTTAGTCAAAGGCACAGTTCCTCCATTTTATTCCATTGTGTGGGTCAAGATGAAGTGAATCCTTCCGTTCTTATCATTCCTCTGAATGTTGGAATTCCATTGGCCATTGGGCAAGAAAACATCCCATGTTATGTGGTGTTCGTTCTCAAAATTCTATTTCAATTCACTTTAAGTGTTGGGTAACAACTGAAGTTGCCTTTATTTCTTAAAGCAACTCTAAATTTCTCTTTCTTTTCATGTCATTATAAGAGAGGAGACTAAGAACATTTGAGGGGAAATCTCTTCATAGAATAAACTAAAAATGCTAGTTGGACTATCTTGAGTCTTGAGATCGTGAAGATCAACTCCAATGTTCACTGTAAAAGTTGTGCACAATGCTGTCTGTTGAAAGCCTGTACAACAAAAACAACTGCAGTTGCACACAAGTGTGTGGAAACGATGCTGAGAGAAGATCTGGGTGTAAAATAACCCTGAGAATCTCCAGAAATGTTCTTCACAGTTCCAAAAAAATCTCATGATGGACACAACCATTGCTTTGGGTGTTCCACTGGTGACTCGTCTGCCTGATTACATCTTACTGAGAAACCAGCAAAAACAGGATTGAAGCCGTCCTTCTGTCACAGTGGGCGTGAAGACAGGCACAGCAGACAGTTGTCAATGCTTTGTATAGCAGAGGCATGATAACACGTCTCATGTAGGATTTTATATATATATATATATATATAAACACACTTTCATTTAAAATTCATTTATTTTTAATGTTCCATGCGCTAAAGATACACACATACAAATGTACTCAACCCCAGACAGACAAACACAATTACACACACACATGCACACGAAAAAATGTGTGTGCACATGGACACACACAGACAGGCACATAAATAAATACATTAAAACACATACATTCATGAATGAACAAACAAAGACAACACACACAGCATTCTCATAAGCAAACTGAAACACTTTCACACACAGACTTTACACACACAGAGTAAAACACAAACACTGACACGTGTACACAAACAAATACACAGACATGCAGACGTTTAGGTGGAAGTGAGATTTGTGAAAATAAAGTTTGTGCATGAGTGCATCTTTCAGTTTTTGTGTGTCGGCTTTCTTGAGTATGTGTGAATGTGTAAGTGTTTGTGTCTATGTGAATGAGGTTTGTTTGTGAATGTGTGTACTGGTATGTCAGTACGCAAGTGTGTGTCTGTGTAAGTTAAGCTTGTGTGTTTCTACATTGGGATTGTTTGGGTTTGTGGTGATGTGCGTTTGAGTGTAAATGTGTTTGTGCATCTAAGTGATTCCCTGCTTATTTGTGTGTGTACAGACACACACAAACACTCACAAATGTAGACACACATTCTCACACACATATGCCAACAGACTAAAAAGAATGAGCAAAAAAAAGACACACATGACCACTCACGCAAACACACATTTATGCACAAACAAAAACACATACACATGCAGACAAACACACAAGTTGACTGATAAACATGCAAAGACACGTATGCAAACTATGCAAAAACACACAGACACACTCTCAAAAGCTTGCGTACCCCCCCCCCCCCCCCCCACACACACACACTACTACTTAAACACAAACACGCTCCTATTCACACTCACACAAACACACTTTGCACACTTTCACACTTGTAGATACACAAAGACTCACACGGGCAAACAAGCACATCACGTGATAAAGCCTCCAATCAAAGTGCTGTCAGCATCACACCTCCCACCCCCTCAGCGTGTCTCCAAATACTCATTAGCCCATCAGACACTCAACACCCCCACTAAGGAAAAAAACCTGCTGTAAGGATGCAAGGAGAGACCCCCCTCCCCTTTACACACACACACCTCACAGTGTCAGTGAGGATGGAGCTCCTATCTGCAGAACTTTTAAAGCTGAGCGCCCCCTACCCCTCCTGGTACTCACGGGTGCCATCGAAGCGGGTGGCGATGGTCTCCAGAAAGGTGTTCTGGGGGGCCAGCAGCCCTCTCATCACCGGCATCCTGCTCCGAGAGGACTGGCCCCGGCGCCCCAGGGGGGCTCTGGACTCCGGCTCAGACCCAAAACTTGGCAGGAAGCGGGACGTTCCCGGCGCACATCCCAGCCCCTGCAGGAGCGCACCGATCCGAGACACGCGCGTAGGATCCACCTTGGCACGGCGGGGTCTATGAGCATAATCAGAGCAGTGCAGAGGATGGAAAGGGGGGCACCTGTGCACGCTCCAAACTCAGGAAGAAACAATCACAGCGTGATGGCTGTGCGCGCGGGCTGGAGGCAGATGAAGCGTGGATGGATGGATGGATGGATGGATGGATGGATGGAGTCTTATAGCAGCATGCTCCTCCCCCCGCTCCCCCCTCTCTTCACTGTTTCGTGGCGAGCGTGTCACAATTGAGAGTCACGTGACTCCGACAGGTTGAGTTGGGCTGCGGTTCCGTGCATGTTCATGGACAAAAAAGGCGCGTGTTCGTGAGTCAACATCTGCAGGATTTATTTGCGCCACGCGCGTGCACATAAGGCGAATATGCTGCGTGAAGACCGCCATCTGCTGCTGAAGACAGAAATGACACGTGACTGAGCACGCCGTCCAACGTCTACATCACCAAACTTCAGGTTTACCTGCAGCAGGTAACCTGAAGCCTAAACAGTCTTCCTGTTTCCTAAATGTTTCTTTGTAGTCCTCTCTGATTGGCTCCTGGAAGTGATCACAGAACGGGTGGTCAGAGGAAGCAAATGTTCAGATGATCTTCCTTTGGGGCCTCAGAGGTTCTGACTGCATGAGGCTCATCCAGCCTGTGTGTGTCTAGGTGAGTCTGTATGAGTGTGCACGTGTTATGTGACATTGCCATGCTGTGACTTGTTTGTTTTCCCCGTTTTTGTTCAGCGTTGCTGTAAAGCAATTTTTCTGTGTTGAGGTCAGAAGAGGAAGAGTTAGTTCGTACCTGTGTGTGCCTAACCATTCTGGCTATTAGTGGAGGTGTGACTAATTACATACTGTTCAGGAACGGATGGGTTATTTTTGCGAAATTTAATGAGTTTGTTTATTTATTGACTTTGAGTGTGCCAGGGAGTGTCTTCCTTTCATTCATTCATTTTCTAAACTGGTTTATCCGTTTCGGGGTCAATGCCGGAGCCTAATCCGGCTACTCATGGGCGAAGGCAGGGGCCGCAATCACACACCCATTCCACTCACATCCACACCTAGGGACAATTTAGAATGACCAATGAACCTATGAAGCATGTTCTTGGATGGTAGGAGGAAGCCGGAGACCCCGGAGAAAACCCACGCATGTACGGGGAGAACATGCACACTCCACACAGAAAGGTCCCCCATAGGTGACACTGTTTCAAGTCCCCCAGCTGGGACTTGAACCGGGAGCCAAGAGTGCTAACCACTGCTCCACCGTGCAGCCCAGTGAGTTTCTTCCTGATTTACAAAATTATCCTGTATGTTTTTAGGGTTAAATCTTTTAACAAAAATGTTTCAAATTGTTGCTGTCTTTGGTTAAATATTAGTAGGTGGGAGAAAGTGAAGTTTGGTAAATCCACATGTTGCAGCATCTGCTGAGAATGCAGAGGAGGGTGAAGGAGCTGGATGCTGCTGCTCTTTTCTCTAAACTCTAAAAGTTTAAAATAATCCTCTCATAACCTTCTGACTTTCTTCTCATTGTACATGTGCACTGTGTGAGTGTATGTTTGAATGAGTGTGTTCACCAGTGTTACACACCCTTTTGTCTAGGGTGGTGGAGCATAATATAAAAAGTAAAATAAAAAGTTTCCATAAACTAAGAAACATTTATTTACACAAAAACATTAAAAAACAGCAATAACTGAAAAGGTGAAGCTAAAAGGCTTCAGGGTGAGGCAAGGCCAAAATAACAAACCAAACCGAACCCATCTAAAACCAGAAAACATCTTACCTGTTTATGAAAGAAAAGTATGAGGTAAGAAAGCTGTCAAAAAGAAACGCACAAATTTATATTTTGTGCACAGCTTTTCAGAAAAAATATGAATACAACCTTTGGTTTTACGTTTCACATGTCTCTTTTGAAAATGATTTGTCTTTAACTTGAAAACGAATTTCTCCTGTAAAATAGAATAGAAGAATAAGTCATGGGGTCACAGGCATAAACATCGAGTCTCAGAGCATCAATTCTTCCTAAAGCGCACGTGTGGTAAAGTTTATTTATTAAAATAAATTAAAATTGAACTTTTAGGAATTTTATTGATACCATAATGAGAAAATTATCTTGATAGTCATAGCTTTGTAGTAAACCAATGATTCTTAGCCATGGTTGAGAGTCTGTTGAGAGGACCTGAATGCAGCTTCATACCACTTGGTGCAGTGATGCATCAGTAACGTGTTGTGGCATGCGCTAACAGAACTGCATGATGCGTCCTCTCATCATATTTTCTTTATACCGTGGCTCTCTGCCTCATTTCTTGTTTCATTTTTTTTTTACCTTAAACCACACTCAAATCCATCCAAGAGCTTTAAAACAAATAATATTAATAGTGAAATGAAATTGGCAGATTGGGTGTTATTATGCTGCTCCGGCACACAGCCAATCATCTGTGCGGGTTACATCTGATGCTGAAAATGAAGAAAACATTTCATATGTCTGCAGACTGTTACCCTTCTTTTTGTACTAGATTCTAGTACAAAGATTAAGACTACTTATTTGTCAAGTTCAGTTGTAAGTTAATCTTTTAATTAGCTCTTTATTTTAATGTCATTTACAGTTTACCGTATATCTTCCAATAATGGCCAATAATCTCTAATAGACGCCGGTCTCCAATAAAAGCCGGTCTAACAGGGTTTAGTTGTAATAGACGCCGGTCCTTTAGGACCCCCACCCCCTGCACCTTCATACCCCCCACCCCCTGCCCACGTGCTTCGTACAGGCAGAGGGTGGAGGCTGGGTGTCTGTAGCATTTAGCCAGTGTAGCTCACAACATTTTGACTCATTCCATTTTGTTGAAACTTTTGGTATATACCAAAGAACATTCTGGTGAGGAATCTGAACCAAATTTTGGGATGAATCCTAAACATATCAGAGAATGTTGCAAACAGATGAATGAAGGAGTGAAGAAAGAAAAAGGAGCAAACGGAGCAAACTGATTTTCTGGTGTTTATAGTGGATCAATCCCTGGATTCTCCTGAACTTCATTCATTTTCTTATCCCACAGGATCACTTTCTGGGCAGCAAGATTTCCGGAACCGTCCAGTCTGCTGTTGTTGGACTAAGACGGTACACTTTAGAGCTGGAGCTCGCTATGCCGCCACTGGGGAGGAGCTGGCAGCCAGACAGAGAGCCGGCGTGGGAATGGGAAAGCAGTCTGCTCGGGCCTCCTGAACTTTAGTTTCATCCACGCCTCAGTAAAGGTATCCTCATTTTATTCTTCAGGTTAATGCAGGACAGAAAGCCGTCAAACTCCATAAGAGAGAGAGAGGAAACACAGAGAAGCAGCCGTTCAGACACAGTGGAGAGAAGCTCTCTGTAGCTTGTAGGAAATTCTAAATGTTTTCATGAACCAAAACACTGAGGCATGATCACTGAGGTTTTCAAAATAAATCAACCTGATCACTTAATATCATCCATGCCTTTTGTGCATAGTAAATGATAACACTCCATGTAGCTAACATGCTAAAAACATTAGCTGCTAGCTCCATGTAGCTAACAGACTACAAACATTAGCGGCTAGCTCCATGTGGCTAACATGCTAAAAACATTAGCGGCTAGCTCCATGTGGCTAACATGCTAAAAACAAAATTTAAATTTGTTCACAACTTTGTCTTTATGAATACATTTCTTATTGACAGTTTCCTTACCCCATAGTAAAAGGAAAACAATGACAAAACTCAGATCTCCCTAGTCTAACATAAACAGGAGAAACTTTGTACTTAAGAAAATGGCAGTTCACCCCTACAGCTTCACTTAAAACATTACTATTACTATTACTAAGAATTTTTGTTTTTATATGCTTTTATACAACTCATGTACTCTTTAAGTTCTTATATACCAGTAAAATGGACAAATTGGCATGCAGACACAAAAAGGAAAGACAAACAACTTGTTTTTGTGGGACAATGCTTATACAAACGTTCTCATGCTTTAAAAACATTTCTTCTCATTCTGATTTATGTGTCAGCTGTTAGAATCTACCTTGCTGCCCCCAGCAAAGAGATAAAATGCCACAGTCTGTATGGACAGATCCTACTCAGCCAGAACAACAATAAACAATAAATGAATAACAGTTTATTAACTTTTAACAGGGCTGCACAGTGGTGCAGTGGTTAGCACTCTTGGCTCACAGCAAGAAGGTTCCCGGTTCAAGTCCCAGCTGGGGGACATGCAACTCTGTGACCCCGAGGGAGATAAAGCAGTTTGGAAAATGAATGAAATGGTTTGTGCCTATCTACAAACAGCCCTAACTGGAAATTGTTGTAAAGCTAGAAACATTGTGCAAGGTGGTTTGTACCTATCTATAAATATGTGAGTTTTCCCATTCAGCCTCAGAGCTCTCCACGTGCAGTACCTCTACTGCTTTTCTTTTATTAAATCTTCTGAAATGAAGAGCCCACACTGTGCGTAGAGGTGAGCCCAATTACATCTAGCCGGTACCTCTCGACTGGTCGCACAAGCTCAGGCCCTTCCCCTCCCATAGTGAAGTTCCATGTTCACTACTTTTTGGTCGTCGTTCTTCTTCGGGTATTGTTTATATGGCGGTGGACAAACAACAGAATGGTTGCATTACCGCCACCACCTGGTCTAGAGGTGAAATACTTTCATACCCCAATAATCATGTCGCCGTTTTGCCCAAGTAAAAACCTAAGAAATTTGAACATATGACAATTTATGAATGTACTGTGTTCTCATTCCTTCATTCATTTTTTGGAAAGAATTAATGTTCTGTGTTCTGATGATAAAAACAACCTGGCTGATTTATAAAAAATAAATTTGCATACATTTTTGTGAAGATACTTACTGTTTTTGCTCAGAAATTAACTGATAAATAACTAGTCCATCGCAATGTTTATTTTTATTTTCGCACAGCAAAGCTATTTACAGGCTCAAGTGAGGCAGTACTTCTCTGTACTCTTTTCTTGTACTTTACTGAAAATACCTTCTAATATGAATCTCTCCATGTTCCTGTTGGTAATAATTCAACTGTTTTTAGTTTGATCAAAATGAAAACGATCTGAAATGAAACACAGAGTCAAGTTGTAGCAGACGTCTCAGATTACTTTGCTCAGGGTTACGTCATCTGCTGGGCAAGAATTTAACAATCTTTTCCAACATTAGATTATGATTTGATTCTGATTATCATATATTCTAATTATCTGTTACACTCTTGTGAATTCAGAGAAAGTGTTGTGTTTTTTTCTTTCTAGTCAAACCATATCAGCCTTCAACACAAAGTGTTTTAAATCATTTTATTTACCAAAAGATTTACAGACACTTGTTTTAAACAAAAATACTTACTTTCATATTTAAAAATAAATATGAAAATTCAAAAACTCAAACAAATAAATAACATGAGATTTTCCAGCATTCATCAATACTTTCTAAAATAAATGTAGGCCATCATAATAAACAGAAACATTCCAAAAATAAAACCTAATTTCACAAATAAAATAATTAATGTTACATTTTACAGGGTCTTCCACGTCTCTCCTGCTTTCAGGCACGATCCGTACACGTCTCCGTTTTCTTGCTTCCGGGTACGTCACGTGGTCTGGAGTTCACCATCAATCAGCGGCTCTTTTTCTCCTCGTTCTGTGTGGGCTTGTCTGATTGGTCAGCAGGCTCGGCTCTCGGATGTGATTGGCCGGGCGCGCGCTCGGACATGCCCGGCCCCCGCGGCTCTGGCCCGCTGTCAGCTGGACCCGCGTCAGTTCGCTTCCTCATCTGATGCCTGCTGCTGAACCGAACGCGGTAAGAAGCCCATCTCCGTGCAGTCCGTGCTCGTTTCGGTTTCGGATGGAAGGGAAAGGTTCCGGTATCAGGACCGGGAACGTGTCTGAACCAGATGCTTGGCCGATCCGAGCCTGTTCTGGACCCTGTCAGGATCCTCCAGGTCCGTCTGCGGACGGAGGCCCATCGGCTGAAGACGGTCACGGGAACAGGAAGCGGCTCACACAGCCGCGCGCGCAGATGATCGTTGAATGTGCAGTCACAGCCGGCCCCCTCCCTGAACGAAGGTTTTGACCCCCTCCTCTGCTCCCTCTCCCCCAGCAGCCTCCAAGCTCCACGATGTCTCAGAAGATCAAGGCCGGCTCTGTGGTGGAGATGCAGGGGGATGAGATGACCCGGGTCATCTGGGAGCTCATCAAGGAAAAGCTCATCCTGCCGTATCTGGAGCTGGACCTGCACAGGTGAGGGGCAGCAGGCGCTGTCCACACACGGTCAGAGTTCACGTTGTGTGGCTGATCATAAACTAGGAGGAACATCAACGTTCATGTGCATGGATTGCAGTCACAGTGCAGGCCAGAGGTGTTTGGTCGAAAACATTTCCAGAACATCTGGGAATTAGAGCGCGGCTGTGGAATAAAGTTCAGAGCCTCCTCCTGCTCTTCAGGTTTTTCTTGTTCCTTTTCCTGTTTTGGGACAAAGATCTGCAGGAGTCAGGGAGGAGTAACTGAAACACTGACGCTTCAAAGCAGAAGGAGTGAGGATGGGGGGCTGGTGGGAAAGACTGCTCCTCAGCTGCCCCTGATGGATCAGCTGAGGAGCAGTTATCATCAGTGTAGAGCTGACCGGACCCACTGCGCGCCTTTGCCCAACACATCGTCTCCCAGGTCTCTTCTGGTGAGATTGATGATGATAATGATGAGGAAATCTCAGCCTCATGTAATTATGCCTTCTGTCTGTGAAGAAAGTGGGTGAAAGGTCAGAGCCGCTTTTGAACAATGGCGCCGTGTCCACAGTCAGCCGTGCCCTGCAGCGCTGCAGCATTACAGCTCAGGAGATCAACAGGAGGCCCTGAAGACCAGCATGCTCAGGTCTTGTCTGTCAAATCCAAATTCATTTCTATTTGTACCTGTTCACATGAACCTTCCTGTTCCGGTTCAAACTGACGTTCCGGTCAGCATTTTTTCCACCACACTTTCCTTTTTGGTGTTTAGTTTGGACTCAGATGGTTAGTAGCAGCTTACCATGCTTGGTTAGCTGCTTACAGCATTAAGAAATGCACAGTTCATGAAATGAATGTGTGGATCTGCTGTTATAGCTTCTGGCTTGTTCTCCAGTGGACAACTCTAACAGTTCAGAAACCTAGAAAAGAACAAAACAAAACATATAAATATAAGAAATATTGGAGACCAAGTTACATTGCTAACAAAGAAGTGGTGTTCAGACTTAGATATTGGTTCCAAAAGTCCTAAGCTACAGCTGATTCTGTTTCAAACTCTTCATAGGACTCACTACACAGGACAAAGGATGTTCAAGATGGGTCTCAGAGAATCACACTCTTGTGAGTTTTGTAATAGTATTACAGTGTCAAATTACGGCGCAGGCAGTGAGGTGAAACGGCGCACAAGCGCAGCCTTGATTGCACAATCCCTAATAAACGGGGTCGTTGTGTGTCTTTAGTTTACCAACAGTATGCTAAAAATGTCCTTATTTATGAACTATTTATAAAAAAAATGTTCCCCATATCTATTTTAAGCTGATCGTTTCTTTGGTGTTTGTGTCTGTCATGAAACTGCACTGAAATAGAGCAGGTGATGCAGGCAGTAACACAGCTGCACTTCTCACATAGGAAGAAATCAACAGAACATCATTTGATTATGAATACATCCACCTTTTTGGGAGGACTTTTACTGTTGGTGCTGCACAAAATTAGGAAAACATCAAATATTTTTGCAGTAATCTCAAGTTAAAAGTTGTTTGGTTTCGTTTTGAATGTTTTATTAACATCTAAAAAATTGTATTGAAAACAACAAACAAAAACATTCTTGTTAGAATATTTCCAGAATAATTCTGTGAATTTTTAAAATAAGAAAACTTTCACTGAATCATTGCTCTGTCATTGCTAAAGATCACAACGACATGTCATGTTAGAATCTGAAGAAATGGCTCTGGATACTTCCTGGATTTTCTCTTCTACAGTATAGTTTCGGATAGCAAATGATTCCACAACAACAGTTTCTTCTATATTTCACGTTTCTTATCCTAAATTAATCAAACAAAGCTCTGTTTGTGTCACTGATCCCTGGAACTACACCGGTGTCTGACGCTAGCTCTAGCTAGCTAGCAGCACATTCCACACTTTGGAGACGCTGCATCTACATTAACGTGTGTGTTTTAAAAAAGATGAGACACAACTGATTATTACATTTTATTGTATTTACAGTCAATATTTTGACATATATAATTACATAAGGGGTTTAATAAAACTCCAGAAATAGCTGCATGTAAAATCGGACGTTTTAATTCTCCTCATGAGGAAGTAGATGAACATGCAACTTTAATGCCTCCTTGTTGCTTGGTGGCCCTTTACAACGTTATTACCGACAACAGGAACGGTTTTTGGGTTCCTCTTTTGCATCCCACAGTTTCAGTTCACAACAGTTACTTGTCAAAGCAAAACGTCTAACAAAATAACATCGTAAGAGACGTGACGGAAAAAAATATCATTAAACTGATTCTTACCTGGAAAGTGACTGAAGTATTTTCAGTTATCATATCCTTGGGTCTCTGGGTTTCCTTTTACGATCACAAAACAACATTATAAGATCTTTTCCCTTTGTTGAAAGACAACTGATGGCATGAGCAGTGGGTCAACTTTCAAAATAAAACTCCACGCAAACTACTTTCAGTTGACCCAGACTTTTCAGACGAAATTGCGAAAAACGAAATTGAACGCTCGTTATTCTGTTTGCTCCATTTTCAAATTAATACACAAATCGGAAAACGAAAAACTATTCGTTTTTTTGTTTCTTTAATGTTTGGTTTTAAGACAAAAAAACAAAAAACGATTCATTTTTCGTGCTTTCGTTTTTGATTTTAAATTGAAAAAATGAATGAACAAACGATACACAGTCACAATGACCACAAGAGACTTCACGCGGTTATTGATGCAAAAGGAGGCAATACAAGGCATTAAGAACCGGGGGATGTCCAATTTTGAACAGGGTCATTTAAGTAGTTTCAGTTGTCATTATGATTTTTTAAAAGTTAAAACAGTTTATATGTCTATAACTATAACTGTGTATAACTGTAACTATAAACTGCTTAAATCAACCACTAACCATAAGCGGAAAAACTTTTGTGTTTTTTTGTTCATATTCCCTGAAAAATTGCCCAGAATTCATAATTTCTTCCCAGGTATGTAAACTTATGAGCACAACTATATTTGCAGTTATTGCAAGAACATTTCATAGTTTCACAGCTGTTTGAGTAATTTTGTTAAACGAGATAAACGCTCTTTGATTCTCCTGCTCCTTTCTGTACGTTTTTTGGCACATAAAATCTCAATCACACTTTGAGCAATCTCGGTATCAAAAATTGTTTCTTGTTCAGGACATTACTGCTTGCACTTTTGGTAGTGATACAATTTAAAGTTCTTAAGATTTTACGCAATTTACACGATTCTTCAACCCCATTGAAAATAATTGGGTTTTTCAAAAATAACGACTTAAAGAACTCAGATCTTAACGGAAATCTTTTAGGAAATAATTGTCCATAAAGTCGAGTTTTTTACAGTCAATGTGTCTTGGTGTTTTTCCAGAAGTTGTTGAGTTGGTCCTGAAGATGTCTATAGCTGCCACAACCAGGTGCCTGCATGCACATGGACGCACTAAAAGACCTTCAGTCTCAACCTCTTCAGCGTTGTTTCCAGTTCAGCCTTCTCTGTAGGTTTAACTGGATTTGATCATGCTGAATGCATAACTAAGATCAGTTGTTTTTCTTGTTAGACCGGTTTGTTGACCACCGTCTTTCCATGTTCCTGCACCAAATTATCTTGGAAATTGAGATTGATTAAACTTTGTTTATTTGTGTTTTCATGCTCAGCTTTGACCTTGGTATGGAAAACCGTGACGCCACAGATGACCGGGTGACAGTTGAAGCCGCAGAAGCAGTCCGCCGTTACAACGTGGGCATCAAGTGTGCCACCATCACACCAGATGAGAAACGGGTGGAGGAGTTTAAGCTGAAGAAGATGTGGCGTTCACCCAATGGAACCATCCGCAACATCTTGGGGGGCACGGTATTTAGGGAGGCCATTGTCTGCAGGAACATCCCCCGCCTAGTGTCCGGCTGGGTGAAGCCAATCATTATTGGCAGGCACGCCCATGGAGACCAGGTGAACTCTCCCTTCTGCAGGCTGGTTGGGTAACGGAGATGGCAGCTGACTCGACTGTGCCTAAGTCAACAATGGTGTTGTCAGTGGGGAAAAGTGCAACAACAGTTCAGGCGCATGCTTTTGTGCAATGAATGTCCAGGCCTGTCAAGTTTATGGCTGCACTCAGGTGAACTTTGGTCTCTTTTATCAAGTGCTGATGTCCTCCTCTTCTTCTCAGTACAAAGCTACAGACTTTGTTGTACCTGGCCCTGGAAAGGTGGAGATGACATACACGCCTGTAAATGGAGAACCAGTCAAGTATGTTGTGCACAATTTTGAAGGTGAGAAAACAGGTGATCCAACCAAGAACAACAAGTTAAAAAAAAAAATAGGCCTCAGCCCTTGACGATAGCTTACTTAACAAGTTCACAAAAAATTACTACAGTTCCCAACAGCTCTCCTAATTTTTTTTCCTGTTTTCCTTTTTGATTTTGTTCAACATTTTAACACAGCTACACACACTAAAAACACACTAAGCGTGACTCTTGACATGACTAGCCGATCATAATTCAAAACTCACTATAGTTAGCTACAAATCACCACAATTAACCATTAATTGTCACAATTAAAGATATATCACCTCAGTATAACAAAAATCACCACAGTCAAAAAAATGCCACATCTAACCATAACAGACAACAGTTAACCATAAATTACCACAGTTAAACATAAACCACCAAAGTTGTCAAACATTACCAGTTAACCATAGATCATCAAAATGAAGCGTAAATCATCTAATTAAACATAAATTGCCACAGGTTAACTATGCAGCAGTTAACCATACATTACGACAGTTAACCATACAGTACCACAGTTAACCATACATTACCACAGTTAACCATACATTACCACAGTTCATCATACATTACGACAGTTAACCATACATTACCACAGTTTACCATACATTACCACAGTTAACCATACATTACCATAGTTAACCATACATTACCACAGTTAATCATATATTACCACAGTTAATCATACATTACCACAGTTAACCATACATTACCACAGTTAACCATATATTACCACAGTTAACCATACATTACCACAGTTAACCATATATTACCACAGTTAACCATACATTACCACAGTTAACCATATATTACCACAGTTAACCATACATTACCACAGTTAACCATACATTACCACAGTTAACCATACATTACCACAGTTAACCATACATTAACACAGTTAACCATACATTACCACAGTTAATCATACATTACCACAGTTAATCATACATTACCACAGCTAACCATACATTAACACAGTTTACCATACATTACCACAGTTAACCATACATTAACACAGTTAACCATACATTGCCACAGTTAACCATACATTAACACAGTTAACCATACATTAACACAGTTAACCATACATTAACACAGTTAACCATACATTAACACAGTTAACCATACATTAACACAGTTAACCATACATTACCACAGTTAACCATACATTAACACAGTTAACCATACATTACCACAGTTAACCATACATTACCACAGTTAACCATACATTACTACAGTTAACCATACATTAACACAGTTAACCATACATTAACACAGCTAACCCTACATTAACACAGCTAACCCTACATTAACACAGCTAACCATACATTAACACAGTTAACCATACATTACCACAGTTAACCATACATTACCACAGTTAACCATACATTACCACAGTTAACCATACATTTACACAGCTAACCCTACATTAACACAGCTAACCATACATTAACACAGCTAACCCTACATTAACACAGCTAACCATACATTAACACAGTTAACTATAAATCACAACAGTTAGCAATAAATCGCTAAATTTAACTGTAATTTGCCACAGTTAACCATAAATTACTACAGTTAACCATAAATTACTACAGTTAACCATAAACCACCAAAGTCAATCGTAAATCACCATAGTTAAACATAAATTGCCACAGTTTAACTATGCAGCAGCTAACTATACATTAACACAGTTAACCATACATTAACACAGTTAATCATACATTAACACAGTTAATCATACATTAACACAGTTAACCATACATTACTACAGTTAACCATACATTACCACAGTTAACCATACATTAACACAGTTAACCATACATTAACACAGCTAACCATACATTAACACAGCTAACCCTACATTAACACAGCTAACCCTACATTAACACAGTTAATCATACATTAACACAGTTAATCATACATTAACACAGTTAACCATACATTACCACAGTTAACCATACATTACCACAGTTAACCATACATTAACACAGTTAATCATACATTAACACAGTTAACCATACATTAACACAGTTAACCATACATTAACACAGTTAATCATACATTAACACAGTTAACCATACATTACTACAGTTAACCATACATTAACACAGTTAACCATACATTACTACAGTTAACCATACATTACCACAGTTAATCATACATTAACACAGTTAACCATACCTTACTACAGTTAACCATACATTACCACAGTTAATCATACATTAACACAGTTAACCATACATTACCACAGTTAATCATACATTAACACAGCTAACCATACATTAACACAGTTAATCATACATTAACACAGTTAACCATACATTACTACAGTTAACCATACATTACCACAGTTAATCATACATTAACACAGTTAACCATACATTAACACAGTTAATCATACATTAACACAGTTAACCATACATTACTACAGTTAACCATACATTACTACAGTTAACCATACATTACCACAGTTAACCATACATTACTACAGTTAACCATACATTACCACAGTTAATCATACATTAACACAGTTAACCATACATTAACACAGTTAATCATACATTAACACAGTTAACCATACATTACTACAGTTAACCATACATTACCACAGTTAATCATACATTAACACAGTTAACCATACATTAACACAGTTAACCATACATTAACACAGTTAACCATACATTACTACAGTTAACCATACATTACCACAGTTAATCATACATTAACACAGTTAATCATACATTAACACAGTTAACCATACATTACCACAGTTAACCATACATTACTACAGTTAACCATACATTACCACAGTTAATCATACATTAACACAGTTAACCATACATTAACACAGTTAACCATACATTACTACAGTTAACCATACATTACCACAGTTAATCATACATTACTACAGTTAACCATACATTACCACAGTTAATCATACATTACCACAGTTAACCATACATTACTACAGTTAACCATACATTACCACAGTTAATCATACATTAACACAGTTAACCATACATTACTACAGTTAACCATACATTAACACAGTTAATCATACATTAACACAGTTAACCATACATTACCACAGTTAACCATACATTACCACAGTTAATCATACATTAACACAGTTAACCATACATTACCACAGTTAACCATACATTACCACAGTTAACCATACATTAACACAGTTAACCATACATTACCACAGTTAACCATACATTACCACAGTTAACCATACATTAACACAGTTAACCATACATTACCACAGTTAACCATACATTACCACAGTTAACCATACATTACCACAGTTAATCATACATTACTACAGTTAACCATACATTACCACAGTTAATCATACATTACCACATTTCATTTCATTTTCATTTATTTATTTATTGAGCACCTTCCACCACCAGCCAAGGAAGCCCAAAGTGCTGTACACAGGGAAAACAGATTTAAAATAATTAAACAAAGAGAATAAAAGCATTAAAAGAATAAAACCAATGTAAAACAATATAAAACTAAAACCAGGATAATAAAAGGACTAGGTTGATGCTAAAACGCTGTAGTGCAGGAATAACTGTTTTTTAAAACTCTCCAAATGCTTGACCTCTCTAATTGCTGGTGGCAACTGATTCCAAAGTTTAGGAGCCACAGCTAAACATACATTAATACAGTTAACCATACATTACCACAGTTAATCATACATTAACACAGCTAACCATACATTACCACAGTTAACCATACATTACCAGAGTTAACTATACATTAACGCAGTTAACCATACATAACCACAGTTAACCATACATTACCACAGTTAACCATACATTAACACAGTTTACCATAAATTGCCACAGTTAATCATACATTACCACAGCTAACCATACATTAACACAGTTAACTATAAATCACAACAGTTAGCAATAAATAACGATATTTAACAGTAATTTGCCACAGTTAACCATAAATTACTACAGTTAACCATAAATTACTACAGTTAACCATAAACCACCAAAGTCAATCGTAAATCACCATAGTTAAACATAAATTGCCACAGTTTAACTATGCAGCAGTTAACCATAAATTAGGGGTGCAATGGATTGCATTGCTTCTTGGTTTTAGAGTCACGGTTAAAAAAATATTTTTTTTGCAATTAGCGAAAAAAGAAAAAGAACAAAACTACCATTTTGTTTTTAAATAGATTTCAAACTAATATTTATTAAAAACATATCTGAAGTACTTCAAAACAAACACTTATCACATTCAAAGATTTGCTCATTGACGCCTATTTTTAAAAACAAAACATTGATGACATTTTTTTAACTTAACATTGTTACGGGCTGATTATCTAAATGATCTCATGAACCCAGAAACAGAGACGTGCACTGCTAATCAATGCTTTTGTAGAGCTCTTCAAAATAAAGAAACCTGATCTCTCATCATCCGCGTCCTCAATGATAAGAAAAACTTGACAGAAGCACGTCCTGCACACTCAGGGAGCACCAGGAATATTAACAGACTTTTGGACAACCACTGACAACCGTACAAATCACAGATCAGCCATGATCCGTTGCATGCCTACCATAAATTGCCACAGTTCACTGCAGGTCACTTGAACTCAGAGTTCACCCAAATCTACATAACATCAGGAAAATGTTTACAGACGAGTTGATCTTAACTTAGATCTTTTTTGTCTGTGTCTGCCAGGCGCGGGTGGTGTAGCCTTAGGAATGTACAACACAGATAAGTCCATACAGGACTTTGCCCACAGTTCCTTTCAGATGGCTCTGTCCAAAGGTTGGCCTTTGTACCTCAGCACCAAGAACACCATTCTGAAGCAGTATGATGGCCGCTTTAAAGATATTTTCCAGGAGATCTATGAGAAGTAAGACCCTAAAAAATGCACAAAACTGGCATATTTACTGTAGCAGAACTTTAAGATGATGTCTGCATTTCAGGCAATATCACTCTCAGTTTGAGGCCAAAGGCATCTGGTATGAGCACCGCCTGATTGATGACATGGTTGCTCAAGCCATGAAATCTGAAGGAGGTTTTGTTTGGGCCTGCAAGAATTATGATGGAGATGTACAGTCGGATTCTGTAGCACAAGGTCAGACTAGCAAATTGTTGATTCACAGGCAGAGTGTTATTCCTTGACTTTACAGATCTCTCTTGTGCCTTTCTTAGGGTATGGTTCCCTTGGAATGATGACCAGTGTGCTGGTGTGTCCTGATGGATGCACTGTAGAAGCAGAGGCCGCCCATGGGACTGTGACACGGCACTACAGACAGCACCAACAGGGGAAAGAAACATCTACTAACCCCATTGGTAGGAAAGAAACACAAATGAATGCTCAACATAATCCAGAACCTGGTTCTGGTGTTGTCAGTTCATGTTCTGGAGCTGACTTAGTGTTTCCTTTAGCCTCCATCTTTGCATGGACACGGGGCCTACTGCACAGGGCCAAGCTGGACAACAACAGTGAGCTGCACTTCTTTGCTGAGTCTCTGGAAGCTGTGTGTATCGAGACCATTGAGGCCGGGTTCATGACCAAGGACTTGGCTATCTGCATCAAAGGCTTGTCAAAGTCAGTTTTGTGTCAGGGTCAAAGCTGTTGTGAAGATGTTAGATTTAATAGTTCTAACTTTATTACAAGATAAAAACATATGTTGTTAGTGAGTGGCAGTAGTTGATTAGGTGACCGAACTTTAAAGATCATTTCTGTTTGAATGCTCACACACACAGTTGATTTCCGCAATGGTTTTCTTTGGAAACAGACAAAAAGACCTTTTTCAGAGCAAAAGTTCATTGAAGACATCCGGTTCTTCAAGACTCTGGTATAAAGAGATTTGTTCTGTGCTTGAGGTTTGTGCATGTCGGCTTCAGCTGCAGTAGATCAGCCATGGGAATGTCAAGAGTTTGAAGCATTTGTCAGTCTGTCTGCTCCCACTGTAACACCCCCCTCCCCTCTGTGTTTGCAGTGTGGCTCGCACCGACTACCTGAACACCTTTGAGTTCTTGGACAAGCTGGCAGAGAACCTGAAGATGAAACTGGGCAGCCAGCCTAAGCTGTGATGCTGCATCCTCTGCCTTACAAAAGCAGAGGGGAGGAGGGCAGGGCCTGCCCCCCCACCCCCCCTACACATTACCCCAAAACATGCTCTTCTTGGGACTCTGAGCTGCCTTTATGGGGGTGGTCCTGTGTAGATTAAGTCTTGTTTGATCGCCTTCCAGGCCTGACGTCTGAAGGACGGAAAATGTTTGGTCCATCAGCTGAGGTCACATAAGCTTTTGTACACAACCACTGTTGCACACAATAAAGGCTTTTTCATGGTTGCAGTGCCTTTTTTCTCCAGCTAAATCTGTTGGTGTGTGTGTGCACGTGTGTGTTGGCTGGCGGCCTCCTACAGGCGTTGGGAATAGGTAACGGGGAGGAGCTGGGTGATGTTAGTCTGCTCACTGCTTTTTTTTCAGATAAACACTGATGCTTCCGACTGTAAGAAGACTCATTATAGATAAAAATTTTTTACATTCATAAACATTGCATTCTTTTATTTTACATGATAAATACACTGTAATTTATGAATATATCATTTTAATATAAAATGTACATTAATTAAATTATGCTTACTGTATGTCAAAAATTATGATTAATTGTTATGGGGTCAAAGGGCACCTGTCAAAATGAGTTTGATTGTAGGTTTATTGTAATTCTCTCTGTGTTCATTTATCCTCTTCTGTCCATCTACCAGCAGAGATTAGAGTTCAGTGTTTTCCTATGCAGACACCAGATGGCGTCAGAATGTAAAGAAAGTGTGGTTTTGTGGCTGCCCAAGGGAGTGAGCTTTCTGTCTAAGGGTGGCAGTCTTTGTCTTTGTTACCTTTAGTGCCACATGTTCAGTAACCCTGACAGGGTCGGCCACGCCCCCAGCCCACCTATGTCTAGAGCCGGGCACTGTGGTGGAGGGTTACTCCAACCAGTCCCAGAGCCAGTGTCCGAAACTGGTGGTGTTAGATCCAGTATGGAGGAGACCGGGCTTGGTGACAGAAACGTCACTTTCAATCAATAAACTTGACCAAGACAAAACCCTACGGCAAAACAAAAAGGTGACACGGCAAAAAAGATTACCTGAAAAAAATGAATAGAACCACAATAGACTTCAATAGATTGAGGATAGTTTACTGAAAACAGCTGGGGATCATGATTAACTTGAAAGTGGTGTGACTGACAAAGGGAAACTCAGAACAAACACATAGTACGACCTCAGAATGACCAAAACCCTCCTAAAAACCAAACCGGAACACAGAATCTGCATTGAGATCACTCAGAAGGAGTGCCCCCCCCCAACACACACCCAAGCCTAATTTCTTCGTTATAGTAAATAAACCTACCATGTCTCAATCCAAATGTCAGTTAGAGCAATAGGGGACAGTGAGAGGGGTAGCGAAGCAGTTTGGATTTGGCCTTAGACGCTCGTCCTTCTCATCTCAAAACCTGAATGTCAATGGCACATGTAGAAAATGTACTTTTCATAGCTCAAATTGAGTAAAGAATCTTTTTAAAAATTGTGCTGAAAGGTTTTCTATACTTTTCTGTCATTCATTAAAACTTGGATCAAACCACAACTCCAAATGTTTAACTGGGCTTTCTAACATAGTTGAGATAAGTCCTCCATTCATGCAGTACCTCAGGAAAGCATTCACTTTGACATGCTTTTGGATTTTTGTGGCTTCTGAACCATTGTAAATCTGAATTTAGCTTACCAACAGCCTCATGGAGCACAGTACTTTGGTAGTAAGTGTTCTCATGGTGACTCCCCAGGCTAAGCCCTTTGTCTTTCTACAACAAACCTTGAAGCTCCAATAGTCATATTCATTTCCACTGTGAAAACTCAGCTATGCATGCCATGATGAATATCTTGTGCTGCTACAACTGCAAACGTTTTGGGATGAGCCAAATGCATTGTCTAATTCTTGGAAAACTGTATGATGATCTTGCTTCTTTGCCTTTGCCTTGGCCCTGGGGAGGACATTACCCTGGGGGTATCCTGCTGAATCCACCAGCTTCACTGCCCCTTGGTTGAATGAGATCCTCTTTTGTCATTTCTGCTTGTCAGTGTTGTTCCAACATGGACTGTTTGATGGTGGATGGCAGTGACAGCAGCATCTCTTGAAGTTCAAACAGTGAGATGAAGACTTGTGGCATGTTAAAACCTTTTTTGTTCTCAGTACAATCTCCAATGATCCGAGCAGATTATGAGAAAAGGGTCTATTGTGTTCTTGTTCCAAACAAACGGCTGGTTATGAAACTAGAGTCCAGATGAAAACAGTTCAGTTGGTCTTCATTTCTCTTTACTCTTTCAGGCAAATTCCCTGGATTATTTTATGTTTGATCATTGTCTGTCGATACCTTTTTTTAAATTTCTTAGAGAAATGAATCTGCTTCAGAATTTCTGGATCCGTTTTAAGTCAGGTTCATTTGTTCAGGCTGGGCTCAGAGCAAACTCAGCTGTCTGTCCTGCATGAGTGCAGGATGTTTTCCTGCAGTCTTTGCAGTGCTGACAGTTTCCGTCTGACCTCAGCTGTCAGACTTTCTTCACTCAAACACTGACCTACTTAGGTCTGGAGGTGTGAGCCGTCTTCCCTGTTTACATCCAACGGTTTAACCTCAAACACAACTGAGTCGCAATCAGGCAAACCTACATTCCTTCATCTGGGTAGGTGTGTATGGTGGTGTTGGTGTGTGTGTGTGTGTGTGGGGTCGTCTTTTTTGCAAAACTTTAACGTTTCTGCCTCAAAGGCATTTTGCTTGTTCTGCCCCCACAGATACAGGTTCACCCCCCACACTGACAGATGTCCTGATGTGTGAGTGTGTTTCCCCACAATGCTGAGTCACAGAAGTTAGAGCAGCCATGCAGGCATGTTCAGGCTGAGAGGATGTCACAGAATCCAAAGGAGCCTGAGGCTGAAGCGCTTTGATCAATGGTCCCGCCTCAAACAGTGATGGAATTGGAGATTCCCACAGGGTGGTTCCCAGGTATAATTAGGTCACTTCCTATTGCAAAGTTACACGTTACAACTGTGATGGTGCTAATCTCTTCTTGTGAAACTTTTCCCGGCCTTCAGTCCCAGCCTGAAATTGGACTTTGACTTCCTTAACAAAAGCTTTGTCTGCTTCAGCACATATCTGATGATGGAGCAAAGTTCGGGCGGTGTCACCGGGCCCTTACCTCTTTCACATGTTTACGTCTTTTTTTCTGACAAAATGTGCTCACAGCTCAGGATGGTGCAAAGTTGACAGCTGCCACCTTTGGCTGCACATTTTCTTGGAGCTTTCCTGCTTTATCTTCAAATACATTGAAACTCTGCATACGGATCCCTCTGCCTGATCGTCACTATATCACTATGTACTGAGGCTATTTTTCAGGGCATTCGTTTGAGGTGGGGTGGGGTACCAGTCTCGTGCTGGTTTGAATCATAGCAGGGAGGTCAGTGCAGGTAGCGCATGCACCTATAGTGTATTCTGCTGACCATCTGGTGGAAGCAGCTCTTGTTTTTGGTCAGATAAGTATCAGCAGAAGAAGGGAGTTCAATGTTTGCTGCTTCAAATGAAGTACTTCAAACCCACCAGGTTATGTCTGTGACAAGGACATCTGGCATTGGTCTTTGCATCTGCAAACCATAGAAATATACAAGTAATAGAAGAACACACTTTAATACCATAAGTCCACTTTTAGCCAAATTTGTACACAAATGAAATGCACAAATATGAAAGCTTGCAGTTCAGGATCCTGCCTGCTATAAGATGGCTGGTCTCTCTGAACCTAAAGCCCTCTAGAACAACAAAAAACATAAAAAGATTGTCTGAACATCAAAGTTGAAATGTGTTACTGCTCAGACGGAGGTGTGCAGCTCCCTGCAGAGACCCTGACATTCTCTCCTCTCTTCTGTTGTTCTGAAGCTAATGACAGAGAACACATGTAAGCAGATGTATGTGCAGTAATATTGCTGGGTTTTTCTTGGCCAGCATGAATCTAGAATTATGCTCTTTTAAGTGTCTGTATATGTGGCGAGGGGTGGGAAGTGTTACCAAATAACATAAAACATTTCCAACTGAGAGGAATGTGACATATACATTTTGGGACTGCAGCAGGCCTCAGTCTGACCTCCAGACCTGGATAAAATTACCCAGAATGTCTGAGCTCGCACACTGGTGCACATACTGGCAGTCCTTCATCCTTGCTATTGTTTCTCCACACATCTCACTATTTCTCTGCACAAACACTGTCAGACCACAGCCAAGTCACAGGGTGGGGGCCAGTGACAGGAGCACGTGGAGCTCAGACCCTGATCAATCATCCGGGCTCCACTGCCCAGTCTTTGGAATGATCCATGGCCCACACAGACCCACACACAGACTCAACAACTCCTGAGAAGATTTTTCATAAAATACAAACATGAGGAACTATACGGATGCTGTGCTGCTGCGCTCTGCTGCTGTCCCACTGTGATTGACATCTGTAGCAGCTTTGAACATGGCAGTACAACATCCATGTTCTATTATAATGTGGAATATAGTTGTATCCTCCCTGAATCAGTAAATAAAAGACCAACCATTAGAAACTAATTCATAAACACTTTTAGCATAGGAGGGTAATTGAAAAAAAGACCCACGTTACAAACTACAGCAGGAAAACAAAACACGTGTTTCAGTAATTACGTCCTCGTGCAAAAAACCACAATATCATCTTTTCTTCTTAGCAACTGTCAACAGCATACCAGAGGCCATGCCGTCATCATCATCCGACTGGGTCAAACTTACCTCCACCCACGGGATCATTACCTGGTCTCCATGTCTGCTTACACCAACACACTGACACTGTGGTGTGGGACAAATGACACCCATCATTCCAGGAACACAGATTCACACTCAACACTTCTTGTCCCATCCAGAGCGACACCCTCCTGAAGACAGGATCAGACTTGGTCTTCATCCTTGTTTATCAGCTGCTTCATCATATCTTTGGCTTGCTCAGAGGGTTGCAGATATTTGGAATGGGGAGGATGACAGAGTCTGAGTTCTGACTCTGTCATGCAGTGTGAGCGGTTCCTGCAGCATACAGTATGTGGTCCAGTGGGAGTGGAGTGGGAGCATAATTAGAGGCTTGTTTCTGTGGAGTGGAGCAGATCTTACAGTAACAAGGCTGATGGTGACAGATTGATGGTGTGTAATGGGGGTTAGGCATCACTGGAGGTCCTGCATGTGAGCAGATGAGTGATTGTCCTACTGTGCAGAAGTGATGCAGGAGCTGTCCTGTCTGGGAAAGAAAACCCGCAAGCCTGTAAATGTTCACAGGAAGCACCCAAGCATTTCCTAGAAATAATGAAGCAGAGCTGCTAACACATAGATCCAAGCAGTGACTGCCAAGCCCTTTTGCTCTCTGCTGCGTTTTTTTTGTGACAAAACTGCAGGTCACTCTACACAACTATCAGAGAGAAACTACTTTCTCCTGAGCAGCAGCATTGGTCACATTTTCAAAGGTCTGAAGATTTAAGATTTGAACTCAAAAATGGTTCAAAGAAATATTTGCATGGAAACAACAGAGAGAAAAGCTCCAATGAACCTGTAGACATGGGTCAGGTCCTTTCCCCGAAACACACTCAGCAGTTTAATATAGCTGTTCCTTTGGAAGCCTGCCCTGACCTCTGCCTGACCATGTCCTGACCAGAGCTGTGGTCACCTGCTGCCTCACTCAGGTCCTCTGATAATTCTGGCCTATTGTACTACACATACATGTGTGAAAATGCAGACGGTTGCCACATGTGTGTGCGCACTAATGCTTTGTCAGCAATCTGCAGCCTTCAGCGTTTACACAACAACTCATAATGGTCTTCCTCCCCTCACTGCTCCTCAAAGACCAAGCCTGTCCAACTGAGGGGCTTCAACCCAGAATCAATCATCTGAGTTTGCTGTGGTCACCCCCACCACCACAGTTCTAGAATTCCACATGATGGAGAGATGGTAAGTTCAGAAAGTTGTGACACTGTGTTGTGCACCAGTCATTTCTAAATCAGATTTTTTGGTTCACGAGATACAAAAGAAGGCTTACAGAGTCAGAACAGAGGAGGAGCTGGACATCCCTTGATGAGCTATTCACACTACCAGTGTTTCTGCCATGTTCACTCCTGGAGAGATCACCGTCCTATCATTCCTACAGCACAAAATAACTATATTCTTCAGGTTACAGCTCCTCTCCAATTCAGGGACTTGTCCAACACACAACACACTGGCATAGCAACACCAGGGTTTGGTAATAAACACACCAGGAAAAGGAAAAAGTGCCATAATGGTATCACTCCCACTGTACCAAACAGACAGCAGATCCCCACAGATAAACACACGCAAGTACATATCATTGAGGTTGAGCAAGTTATCTGCTAAACCAGAGATAAATGGGTCATGTGGTACCAGGCCACACTTCTTCCACCTGTAGGCGGTGGACATGCGCTGGAATCAGGAAGCGACAGTTCTGTGTGAACAGTGTATGCTAAATGCATATTTGAGAATGCGCTAAACACGGATTCTTGAATGCGCATCACATGCCCGTTGTGAACATAGGATCCCATTAAAAACCCAAAGGCCTGCAATCAAAGGGTTAAAAATAGAAAGTGCTTTCTCTTTTTTTGTGGGTACGTTTCCCTTTTCTCTACAGACTTTGCTGTGCTGGTTGAAGCAGAGAAGTGTGATTGTTTTTAGTAATAAAACTTTGTAGAAAAACTAACTACAGTTGCACTACATTACCCAATGAAACAGAAAATTCTGCATTGTGTGTGTGTTTTTGTAAGTACTTTAACCTTTTGTCCCAAGAGTTGCTTTTAGTCACAGAAAGATTCATTTTGTGTTTTGGTTTTTTTTTGGTTTCAGAACCTGTCACAAAGACTTTTCTGATCATCTGTAAACATTTTCTTTCTGTTGCAAAACACGGGACAGATTTTTTAGGACTCCAATAATATTTTGTGAACTTAAGAACCATTTTTGCCACCTGGTCTTTAACTGCACGAGACCTTACACATATTCCACCAAAAGGTGGGGTGTCAAAGGCTTCGTCTGACAACAGGCAGAATGGGAAATAAAAGGACACTACTTTGCTATCTGTGGGTGAATTCCACCTCACAACCTCTGGAAGCAGAAATGGGTCAGTTCAGAACAAGGTTTCACTTTCAAACATGCTTTTCAGTTATTTCTCTCAGAGATTATCACTGACTGAAAGTTGCAACAAGACAAAGCTCCTGACAGCCGCCTACGGCTTTCAGAATCTCTGTAGGAATAAAAATGCAGAAACTATCATTCTGGTGAAGTACAGAGCAGTTCAACCACTTTCCAGTTCTTTTTCTGCTTTCTCCCAGGCAGCACAATAGTCCTCCCCTCTCAACTTTTGATTAAACCCAGCCTCTCTTCTCCTTTTGGTTTACTGTAAAACCAATGCAGGAACGTCTTCAATAAACATTCAGCTAAGCAGAACCCACATCTGCTCTACCTCAACAGGGCCGAGGATGGATTTGAAACCCCCCCCCAAAAACATGAATCTTCACACTACAGAAGTCAAAGAGGATAGGAACCAGTCAAGCTAGAAGCTGTAGAAGACGAAACCCGTGTCCTTCATTTTTGACTCTGACATTTTAAACTCATAAAGTGTTAAATCAGACATCCCAGAAGTGTTGTGTGTGCACAAAGCACAACAACAGTCAGACAAGCAGAACTGTAAAGACTTTCATGTCTGCAGTTTTACTCCAAGAAAACAAAGATACTGATATACATCCATAAGAAACAAACATTGTGTTCCTGCACTTTCAGTGGTCCGGGTGAATCCTCTATTCTGATTGGCTGCTGGGTGTTAATGCACACTTACAAAGGAAGTTCCGATCACATAGCCCAAATGTTTTCTGGCTTTCTCCAGGTCTCTGTTTAAGTTTTTTTCACTTTTTGCAGTTATGTGTCCATATGCAGTCATTTGTATACATATATATATATATATATATATATATATATATGTATATGTGTGTGTGTGTGTGTGTGTGTGTGTGAGTGTGTTTAATGGCGTGTTTATATAAAGTGTGTATGTTTTTAGGTGTGTCTGTGCAGGTGTGTGTTTAGTTGCGTTTTTCTGCTGGAGTGTATCTCTCTGCAGTTGTGTGTCTGTGTGGCGGCAGGACTGGATGAGTGCTGTTGTGCCTAACCAGCATCTCGAGTAAATAAGTGTTTGGTATGTGTGAGAGCTACTGACGGATGGTTTCCTCCTTCATGTGGTCTCCAAATTCCGCTACAATGAGCATAATTGTGTTTACAGGAAACTGCCTCCCTCTGACTGGCTGTGGAACAAACACTTACTGGATGGGACTTAAACCTGAGACAAGGAGCTGCCAGTGTGGGATTTAAGAACAGACTGCAGTCAGCTCTTAAAACAATGCACAGACCTGTTTTAGCTTTCATCTGCACAAAGTACTGGAATTGTGATGTGTTTCCATAAAATGAATAAAACATCTCAGAAACTGACATGCCAACAGTAATTTCCTACCATGCTGGCATGCTTTTAGCTGTGCTTTCAAATACACTGTTAAGCCTTAAAACTTTAGGAATTAGCTAAAACTTAGAAAACTATAAAGTTGTTTTTTTTTTCTAATATACACTAGCTTACAAAAGTATATATCCCCTTTGATCTTCTCCACGTTTTCTCACATTATGACCACCAACATAAATATATTTGATTGGAATTTGATGTGAAAGACCAACACAAAGTAACACACACTTGTGAAATGGGAAGGAAATTAGACAAGAGTACCACTTTTTTTAAATAAAAAACTGAAAAGTGCAGGTTGCAAAAGTATTCATTCCTCTTTTCTCTGAGTTAATCCAATTACCTTCAGAAGTTGCTTGATGATTGATCAAATGTTGACTTCATGACTTCATAGAGTCCATCTGTGTGTCATTTCATCTCAGTCTTCAAATCCAGCTGTTTTGTGACAGTCTCTGTGGTTTGTCAAGAGAATATTGGGGAGAAAACAGCATCATGAAGTGTAAGGAACACACCAGACAGGTCATGGAGAAAGTTCTGGAGAAATTTAAAGCAGCGTTAAACTATAGAAAGATTTCCCAAACTTTGAACATCCTATGAACCACTGTTCAGTCCATCATCCACAAATGGAAAGAGTTTGACACAACTGCAAACCTACCTAGACATGGTCGTCCACCTAAACTAACAGACTGAACAAGGAGACACTGATCAGAGATGCAGCCAGGAGTCCATGATGACTCTGGATGAACTGCAGAGATCTACAGCTCAGGTGGAGGAATCTGTCTATAGAACAACCATCAGACGTGAACTGAACACATCTGGACTTTATGGAAGAGTGACAAGAAGAAAACCATTGTTAAAAAAAACCCACAGGAAGTCATGTTTGCAGTTTGACATAATCCATGTGAATGACCCAGCAAACGTGTGGAAGAAGGAGCTCTGGTCACATGAGACCAAAATGAAACTTTTTGGCCTTAATGCAAAGCGCTGTGTGTGGAGGAAATCTAATACTGCACATCACTCTGAACACACCATACCCACTGTCAAACATGGTGGTGGCAGCATCATTCATCAGGGCAACCTGTCACAGCTGCAGCAGCAATCAGCTAATTCCCTCCAGCTGTGCCTGCTACTGTATACTTTATCTCTCCCTCTGCCCTTCATTCTCTGCTGAATCGTTGCACTACAGACTTCCAGAGAAACCTCCAGCAGTGCTCATATTCAGCTTGCCTGCCTGCTTCGTCAGCTCAGCTTGTCTGCCTGCCTGCCTGCCTGCTCCGTCAGCTCAGCTTGCCTGCCTGCCTGCCTGCTCCGTCAGCTCAGCTTGCCTGCCTGCCTGCCTGCTCCGTCAGCTCAGCTTGCATGCCCCTGCCTCTCTCCTGCTCAAATTCCTCCAAAGCCTCGTAAGTCCCAGCACCTTCTCCTTTTCGCCTATACCTGGAGCCACGCCTTCCTTGCCATACAGAGGACTCCTCTCCTCTTCTTCCCTGCAAGTCATCTCTCCTCACTTCAATCGGCTGTTGCTCTCCAAGGCCTGGTGGAGAACATCTGAATGAAAGACTCTAATAAACCTGGTTTATTGTATTTTGGGTCCCTGAAACACATCCTGACACAACCACCCTAAACATACAGCCAAAGCTACAATGGAATGATAAAAATGAAACGGATTCATGTGTTGGAATGACCCAGTCAAAGTCCAGACCTGAATCCAATCCAGAATCTGTGGTAAGA
Source organism: Oryzias woworae (assembly GCA_016861445.1). Classification (NCBI taxonomy): domain Eukaryota; kingdom Metazoa; phylum Chordata; class Actinopteri; order Beloniformes; family Adrianichthyidae; genus Oryzias; species Oryzias woworae. The sequence goes on along the minus strand of BOLG01000197.1, from coordinate 6,578,951 downwards.
TCTGAAAACTGCTGTTCACAAACGCTCTCCATCTAATCTGACTCATCTTGAATTGTTTTGCAGGAAAAATGAACAAAGATTTCAGTCTCACAGAGTTTTGTTTATTTAATAAACTGTGTTCATTTTACTTTTGTGTCCAATCATTTCTTTATGTTGCGACCCCATCTTGTCTACCCCTAGACTTGAGCCATGGTGGAGTTCTAACACCCATGACTGAAGCTACTGACTCCAAACTGTGTGGAAACCTGTGCAGGTGTTTTAGGTTAGTTGGCTAATTTGGATCCCCATGCCATTCCAACATTGAATTTTTTCACCGTACTGTAATCAGTCAAGACAAGGAATTTTTTTTTAATTACCAATAAGCCACAATCATCAAAGCTACAAAAAGGAGTAGGTGGAAACATTTTAGTTTGCATGTAATAAATTTGTATGAAAAGTGCGTTTTTTTTTTTTGGACTTGACCCATATAGAAATATTAAATTTCTAACTTTTTTAAGTGTTCCAGTACACTTGTTCCCTATTAAAGTGATTAAAGTCAAACTAATTATCTATGTCTTAAGCCCATCTCCAGCCTCTGTCTTTTCTCAGATCTTATCTAGGTTTTTTCCTTCCTCGGGTTTTCTTGGATCTCTTAAGTCTTTTGTAGGTCTCAGCTCCATTTTGGCAGAGCTTGCAGTTACTCTGCTCCAGTTCTTTCTACAGATGTTTCAACAAAACTTCTTTCCCTCTCTAAAAACACAAACGCACAGCATCCATGGGTGCTTTGATATGTGTGCGTAGTTAAATAAATTGTACTTTTATCTGAATTCCTCAGCAATGTAGCTGTTGTTATTTGTCTCAAACCTGTCTTGTCTCCAAGCACAGATGTTGCAGTGTTTTTGAGTCTGTCTCTTCTCTCAGACCCAATATTTCACAACAGATGTTCTTTGAGTCTAGTTCAGCTGCAGGTTTCTTTTAGTCTTCCTATAATTGGCAGTTTTCTTTTCCACTGTTACCTATTGCTTGGTATGAAGATGACACCATTACACCTTCTTTGTAATCTTTTGGTCACTCATATTACCTGATATTATACAGTTGAGGTAATCTATTTTTATTGACATGATATGGACTAAATAGAATTACAATATTATGGAATAATTGGAACTGCTAGGATTATTTCTACATTTAATTAATCTGACTCTTGCTTTTGTGACCTCCTTTGGGATCTGAAATTATCTGAAAACTGAAATGAACAGAAGTGAACTGAATTTATATGGGTCAACAATGAAGGAGAATTAAAGCCTGCACAACGAGCATACATGGTGTGTCTGTGGGACATCCAGTGGGCAGATTTGAGAAACTTGGAGCTCACTTTGGCTTTTTGTTGCCAATCCATATAAAAATAAATGAAAGACATTAAATGCAATGTTTTCCTTCCTGGCTTTGAGAGTTGCGTGAGTTGCTGCACTCTGAGAGTTCATCACTCTGAAAGTGTAATTCAGAACAGCTGTGTGTGTTAAATGTGCACATACATGCATGTAACCCAAAGAATATAGAAGTGTGTTTGTGAGCCCTACTTTAACCTTGCACCACAGACAGGCTGCCCATTCCTGCATTCCTCTCTCTGGTTTACTGACAAGTGTGACCTGTTTGCTTCCCATCAGTGCAGAAGGATTAACTTAGGAAAAACATGCTCCTCACTCTCAGGTGATGCATCTCTGCCAGAATGAAAGTGGCTAATCTAGGAATCAGTCTGGTGTTTTAGTTTAATCACACAGGTTTCTGCTGCACCTTCTTCGTGTTTCGGAAAGCCTGTGAGTGGCTGTTTTTTCCAGTTTTTAGATGCTGAGTTGTGCTTGCGTTTTGTAGAGTTTTGCTGCTTCTAAGAACCGTCCTCATGGTGAAGAGTCAGAGCCTTTTGTTTATGTTCGCAGTTTCGCAAACACTCAAGCTCTCCAAAAATAGCAGAAGCAGAGGGTGTGGGGGATGAAATGCTGTCTGGACATGGGGCTCAGGAATGCAGAAAGAAGAGAAACAAAAGCAACAGTTTACTTCCATCTGAAAAGATCAAAGATGGTGAAGGTGTCAGTTCAAGCCTTTCTGGCTCTGGTGTGGTCACATCTTTTGCTGGTGTCTGATTGTTGCTGACTTTTAGAAGCGGCTCGAGTAAATGAAAGGACTGGAAAGACATTTTTGGGTCACATTTCTTGGTGGGGAAAAATGTGCAACATAATCTGTGTGAAGGTGAAGAAGATGTCCAGAGAGTTTCAGCCTCTGTGAGGTCAGTCTGATTAGGATTTTTGTGCATCAAACCCTTCCACAATTGAGCTTAATCTGTTTACATGCATTAGCTTGTTTTTAAACACACACACACACACACAAAAACCCACACAATTTGCAAAAATTTTACTCCAATGAGCAGAATATCTCAGTAGATCTGCACATCATTTAAACAGGTCTGCTTCATGCTTTTAGAACACATTACACAGAGTAATTTGCAAAACTCAACAAAGATTTTGACATCTTGAACACAAACAAGGATTGTGAGGCTTCTTCCACATATGTATTCAGCACTTGATTACTGAGAACTTCACTAATGAGAATATTGAATAAGCACATCCACCACGTATGGAAGCACATAGATGCTAATTTAAAAATGCAGCACTTAGGTTTGGTTTGTAAAGATAGCAGTTCAGTTAACCTGTCTTCAGCAAAAATGGAAGGAGCAAGAAGAAGAATGAGAATGAGAAGGGGAGCTCAAAATTAAGATAAAAGTGAGGGAGGAAGAGGAGGGAATAAAAGAGAAGGACCAGGAAGAGGTAGAGAAACACTTGAAGACTTGATAGAACCCAGACAAAGAAAATGAGGACCAAATTTGACTCAAGAAATCAATGCAACTCTGATAGTCCACGTTATCAGTCATGGACTGAGACTGATGGAAGCTGGACAGAGTTCAACCAAACCCCAGCAGAAATACTGTTACAGAAGTAACTGGAACATTTACATATCAGGGTAACAGGATCAGACAAAAGTGTCTGAACATCGTGGACTGTGATGGTTAAATGAAAACATATTTGCATTTTAAGAAATGTGTTTATATGTTTCAAGTGATGTGTGTATGCTTTGAGAACTGCAACTTTGACAAAAAATAATTTTCAATTTTTACTTCTACACAAATGAAGTAACAAAAAAGTGTATCTAGTGGGGGTTCTCTTGTGCTTGTGTCCCCCATATGTGTGGGAAGAAAAAAGAAGTTTACCAAAAGGAGGATTAATAAACATGCCTAAACATTTCTACAAGGAATTCTCATAGTAGCTGCTACCCTGCTACTAATCATCTCTGATTTGGTGTAAAACACCTATTCATTATTGTAAGCAATTGTAAGACATCTAACTATGCTAATTAATATATTTATAAGCATCTTTTTAACACCTGTAAGGTATTTGTAACTGTGCTAATAATTGTATTTTTCAGGAGCTGATTAACACCAATAAGACTTTAGAGGGACTTGTAAGATAATTCATTGTTGATGGAGGCTACAGTCCATAATGGTATGGGAATGCTGCTAATGAGATGTCTTGGTAGAGATCAGATGGCATGAGCTGGACCAACCCATCAAACCTGTTGTCTGTGTAGACGACACATTCATGCAGGTTGATTCTATTGAAGTAGTTATTAAAAAACAGTCAACTGGATTTTGTTTATTTTTTGCATCAAAGACATTTCACTTTTTCTCCAAGTAGTTCTCATTTCTATGAGAGTTCCTTTTTAGCCTTCATGAGGAGCCCCATACTCTTCTTTTTGACCACACTGCACACCATAACCGCATGTCACTAAAGCCACCAAAGCTTTTCTCAATTTTAAAAAAGGCTGCTGGTGAAGAGATGCAAATTCCTCAATAATGCAAGATACAATTGCCCTTGAAGCCTAGACTTACCCAACTCTAGTTTATTGGCAAGCAACCACTGGACACATGGATGGCATGTGTGCTGGAGAAAAACAAGATTATGATCTGATCTCCCACCCTTTGGTGGAGGAACACCTTATAATGCACCTAAGAGCTTAGTGTAGAACAGATCTGTAATTTTTCTCTTTTAAGTGGTGCAATTCACATCCTACTCAACCAGTAAGACTGGATGTGAAAGAAGCATGACAGTAACTACTGCCCATGCCTGTGGGTGCTGGGTAAGCAGAGCGGAAATTATTTGTGACTGACGTCGCACACTGCTGCACCATCATCCTTTGACTGAACTGTGACAGTGTCAGAGCATTCTGTTGTGACAGAACAGTTTGAGACTCACCACAATCCAGTGAGCAATTCCTGTATGTCATATGTCAAGAGTTACATCATCTTTCATATGTGCACAGCAATAGCCCTTCCACCTTATTCTGTCAGCACCCACAGTACAGAAACCAGATAATTCCACACATGAGTATGAGGCAAAAGTTTCTTAGCCACATCTCAGTTAAACACATGAGACTGCGTTCCCGGTGCTGACTTCTAGTAAGTGCCAATAGCTCATCGAGCTTGTTTGCTAAGGATTTAGCATTTCCAGTTATGACGGAGAGAAGAAACCGCTTATGTTCACCACTGACAAACCTTCATTATCCTGCCCACCCAGCAGTTATAGCATCGCTTCTTTACTTCTGGCAGATTTCACTGAATTTATCATTTGTCAGCGCCAATGTCTAATTCTTTGTATCTGATTTGTCAAAAATAATCCTCATTTTACAAACATACAAATGCACACTGGGCTATTCAGGGTGCTGTCGTACCATACAGCAAAACCATTCCTTCACAAACATTCAGTGTAAATAAAAATCTTGATGTTGACTTGGAGCAGATCTACAGCGGCTTGCAAAAGTATTCATACCCTTGAACTTCTCAACATTTTCTCACATTACGACCACAAGCTTAAATCTATTTTTATTGGAATTTTATGTTAAAGTGCAACACAAATTGGGACACAATTATGAAGTGGAAAGAAAACTATACAAAAATTCAATTTTTAATTAATTAATTTTTTTAAATTAAAAAACTGAAAAGTGCAGTGTGTATGCAGTATTACTCCAAGAAAACAAAGATGCTGATAAACAGCATACAAAAACAACAAGAAATTTTAAACCAAAGGTTTAATAGACTAGATTTATTTGTGCTTACTATATATTACTAAAAAACTCATGGCCATAAAGAAAAGACGATGTAATGACACTTAACATCAAAAGAGTTATCCTGATGTTTTTGAAATAATATTTACAAAAATGTATGTTGAGCAATTTAGCGGGAAAAAAGAAAAAAGATTCAACGAACGACCAAAGCCGGGTGCAGGATTCGAACCCAGGGTTCTTTCGATTACAAAAAATAACAGCAGATACACAAATGCTGCGTTTGTCGCTCAATGAAGACAGGTACCCACAAAATGCTGAGTGAAGGGCTCACTCAGGTTGTCATGGAAATAGTTTTGAAACAGGAATCATATTCCTCTTGTAACAGCATGTTGGTTGTATATTTGAGTGCTTAAAAATGAAAACTTCACATTATTTTATGTGTTTTAATTAGCTGGCATGCCAAAAAAGTGTGAGCATACTGATTTAGTAGTTCTCTGAGTATAGTGAGCTTCAGTCCCGCTGTGTCTGGTTGACGACCGCTCCGTGGTGCTTCTGTCTCTCTCTGACCCTGTTTGAGAAATCCAATCCACCACATTGGATGTTTTCTACCCGCTGCCACTGAAAATGTCACGCGCCCAAAATTGAGTCCCTGATTGGTTGACGCGACATGGCGACCTCCCCAGTTTAGATTTTTTTTTCACTCTGGCTTGGTGCGCCCGCCACTCAATTCGCACCGCTCAAACCGCACTGTTTCTAGACCTCCGCGTTTGGTGTTGAACTCATATTCCTTTGCTGACGCGTAACATCAAACAGGGCTCCAAATGAACACCCACCAAATGCGGGTAAAACTTTTATTTGGCAGGTAGAAAAAATATTCCACTAACCACTTTGGCAGGTGAAGCTTTCATCATCTCAGACCCAGGGCTCAAACCCACAACCATGACTTTTAGGTGTCTCCCTTCCCTCTTGGCCACAACAAACATCCATCCCAGAGATGGTTCAAATATTTCATTCTAACTTTATTGCGCAGATTTAATTCTCACATTTGCCGCAGCAGGAGGTGCATTCAGGGGCTACATGGAATGTCCACACTTATGCAACACAAGCACACACTCATTTGTTGCTTCATGTCACTGTTACTCTTTGAAATGACTAAGACTCACAACTACAACACACTGATCTGTAAGAACACACACAATAAGGCAAAATGTTGTACATTATTCAATATATGCATGTTTTTTCTCTGCATGACATAAAAAAAAGTAAAAGTAATTTTTTTATTGCTTATATCTAATTTGAATCTTTATGGAAACATATTGCTTCAATTAAAAATGTGTTTGTTTGTTTTTTAATTGAAGCAATATGCTTCTATGAAATAAATAAATAACAGTTCAAAATGTTCAAGTCAAAGTTTTTTGTATTTGGAATTGTGTTTGTTTATTGATGATGTCATTTAACTGAAGCTTTAAATTTTTCAAATCTCTCAGAATGTGTTCTTGTGCAGAAGCAGCATAAGCAGCCTCTAGATCTTTGATTTTATTTTCTATTTCTAATAAATCTGCTTTCTCCTTGTATTTTTATTTGTTGAATAAGAAATATTTTTTCCTCTCATCACTGCTTTTCCTGTTTTCCAAAGAACACATGTGAAATATCAGGAGTATCATTAAATTCTAAGAAGGTTGCCCACTCTTTTTTAAAGGATTGAATAATCTCTTGAGAAGTGTTAAACCTCCAGGTTAAGCCTGAAGGTGTGGGTATATCGCTAGAAATATTTACAGAAACTGGTGCATGATCACTAATGATAATTGGATGAATGTTGGAATCCTTGATATCTTTTAAAAGAGAATTACTGACTAATAAGTAGTCTAAGCGAGACTGTGAGAAGTCAACTGGAGAAAAGAAGGTGAACCCTTTAGCGGTTGGATGTGCTGTGCTGAGTCTGTCAAGTTCAGGATCAAGGACCAAGTTGAGGTCTCCTCCTATAATTTTTGTGGAGTCAGCGTGAACCAAGAGTGAGGTGAAGAATCTGTGAAAGAAGGAGGATTCATCAGCATTGGGACCATAGATACTGGCTATACAGAAGTTTACAGTTAAAATATAAAGTTATGCACAACTTTGTATTTATGAATACAACTTTTTGTTGATGAATACATTTCTTTTTGACAGCGATCTTACCTCAGACTTTTCCTTATATCCTCTCTTGTAGTTCTATTTTTTGTTTACTTACTTCCCTAAGTTCATTTCTCTTAACTCTTAGTGGTTAATATGTTTTTTCCTTACAATTTGTATTTAATTTTCACCTTTTATGTTTTTTTTTCCTGCTTTTACTTAATCTTTCATTAAAATCTCTTGAAAAGGTCAGTTTCACCTAGTTTGAACAAACACCTCCCACTTGATATTCTTGTGTAAGCACTAAAAATATCGCTTACTAAATGGTCAAATTTTCCACATTTCACACCTTCACATCAACTTCTGGTCTTTCACAGGAAGTAGGACGACAAGTTGTCTAACATCCCTACGTGAAATGACTGCTCTCTTCCCATTTCCTCCAGAGCCTGTCCGACCTTTCTTTCCTTGCCTACTCCGTCTTTACCTCAGGTGGTCAGTAACTCAAAGTAACCTTAACGGTAGCATCTCTGGAAGGTTCTCTGGACATAAGCTCCACCTATGGGATCCAAAAGGGGAGGTTGTCTCACCACGGGGTGCCGGGTCCCAACCAGTGCTGTTGCTGCTGCGTGGGTTCTTCCGTGCTTCAATTCAATTCAGTTTTATTTCTATAGCCCAATATCACAGCTATAGCCGTCTCATTGGACTGACATCAGTATATTACAAGAACAAAAAGTCAATCATAAAAATGCAAACAATGGCTGGTTTTTAAATAGACTAAGCTGAACATATATCTCTGTCCTTACACCCTCCTTCTAGGTGAGGAAAAACTCATTAAAAAAAACTGTCTTTTTTTTGAGGAAAAACTAAGAAACCTCAGAGTTTCCCACATGAAGGAGAGATACTCAACCCTGGATGGACAGATGATGTACAAGAACTAGCAATGCTAGCACTTAGCAGAGGCTAGCGGTGTTTGGCTAAGGGGAAGAAACGATGTCACAAACTGCTTAGACAGCAGTCATTAACACAGTAGTTACTCACTAGAATGCTAAAGAAGACACTTATAATATTTGATTACCAAACCAGATAACACTAAGTTAGATATTAACAAAACAGGCGCTCACTGACGGGAGCAGCAAAGATAAAGAACAAACACGCTCACCCGGAAACGAAGTCCTGGTTATGAGCAGTTATTTATCACCGTTTTGCCACTCTGAGTTTTCATTGAGGTTTTTAGCTTCCGTGCTTCTTGTAATGACGTCAGCGATATTACTGCAGCATATCTGAATCCTGCCCTTATATGTAATGACATTGATCAAAGTAAATGACAAAAATAGAGAAAATGCAGTTGTTTTTTTACACTAAAAATAAAAACTAATTAAAGATATTAATTTAAATACATTTGAAACATAATTAAATCAAATTACTGGACTTAACAGAATTTATCATAACATATATATTTATGGTTTAAAAATGTCAAATATAAAGTGATTTTTTGGTACTTACCAGAGAAAAGATAACAAAGGATGCATGTTAGAACTGTTTACAGCACAGCAACAGAACACAAGCCAAAATATAGCTAAAACAGAGCAGACGAGCTAAACACTGGAATTATGTTCCCAGAATCCATCTCAATCATCATCTGTCAATCATAAACTGCGCCCCCTCATTTAGCTAAAAATAAAAGATGTTTAAAAAAAACAACTTAAAAAGTCAAACTTAGAAAAAAATCACTCCCCTCAGAGTTGTAATGAATTAAATATACAGCCATTGATGAAATAAAAAGTCAAAGCACCAGGCATTAAAGGGGTGTATTTGAGGGGTGAAAATGACAATTTTAACATGGGAGTAAATGGGAAAATGCTCAGTCTAAGCACCAGCCTCTCTGGTCTGTTGTGATACTGCAACATTTTGTTACTTCCTGGTTGGCTTCACCTCCCGCCCGCAAGATTTGTTGCTTGGTAGTAACAAAACCAAAAAGATCACTGCATCTTTAAGAGCTTCAAACTCAGGCTTTGAAACAGACCAATCAGAGTTCCTGTCTCGCTCCTTTATTTGCATACCAGCTTACTAGTTGGCACAAATGAGTACACTAGTTAACTAGTTTGGTTTGTAAATTGGTATTAGCTAGCTAGCTGACGTCTAAAATGCCCACTAGTGAACATGAATGAGCCAGAATGGCAGCTAGTTTACTACTAAAAATTGTCACTAGACAACTAGTAAGGGCTAAAAACCCTTCTAGTGAAGATACAATTTTATCACTAGTTAAGTAGTCAGACCCAAAAATCTACTACATAATTGGTTTTTTGAAAAAAACGTATTCTAGTTTGCTAGTTAAAGAATTTTGAACTTGTAAGGCCAAAAGAAGCATACTAGATAACATAACACAGCAAAAAAATGTAAACAAGTATACTAGTAATATTTAATGTTTTACAAATTTCACATCAATATTATTACTATCAGTTGAAGACTTTATTTCACAACTTTTAACTGTGGACACAGCCGTCACCTCTTCTGTCAGACTGCTGGTTCTACTCCCAGCTGATGAAGAGCCTCTGTCTTCTTCATAGAGCGGCAGCAGCGTGCTCGAACCGTCACCTCGTCTGTCAGACTGCTGGTTCTATTCCCAGCTGATAAAGAGCCTCTGTCTTCTTCATAGAGCGGCAGCAGCGTGCTCGAACTGTCACCTCGTCTGTCAGACTGCTGGTTCTATTCCCAGCTGATGAAGAGCCTCTGTCTTCTTCATAGAGCGGCAGCAGCGTGCTCGAACCGTCACCTGGCCTGTCAGACTGCGTTACATTGAAGATGACATTGATAGAAATGTAGAAACGCTCTGCTGTGGAGGAATGAAACACAGCTAACAGGTCATAAAGATAAAGACGGCGGTCATTACATATGTCGTTCATGCTAGTTAGCATTAGCTCAAATGAAGGTGACCATTCACACTTATTTGTTTCTGAACTTTTTTCTTTTTTATGGCCGCATGGACCCTAAAGAAAGGTAAGGATTAGGGTTATGGTTAATATACCAAACGGTTTCTGAGTTGTGTCTGCCAATCACTGCCAATCCGCGCTCAGGGTGAGTGACAACTAACGGGACTTCAACGTTAATTACGTACGACCAGTAACAGCATTCAACACTTAAAATACGTGCGGCAATCCATTAATTGGCATATTGGCTTCATGTATTATGTGTTGCCAACATGAATTTCCATCAGTTTTGAGCTGATCGTATATAAATACATGTGAATAACATCAGCATTAGCAAATTACATTCAAAGTTTGCTATGCAGGATGACACATCAAATTTAAATCTTTTTTGCCTTTTATTTTTGGGGAATTTGCTAGAAACATGAGCAATGCACATAACACATCACTAGATAACTAGATAACATTTAGTTCTTTACTAGTTAGCTAGTGACTTTTACAAGGATGCCCTAGTTAACTAGTAATATATAGAACATATTTTGCCAACGAATTAACTAGTGGGCTTTTTGCAGTGCACTAGTTAACTAGTGCTATTATGTCTTTCTAGTTAACTAGTAAGACCTATTTAGTCTCACTAGTCAACTAGTAAACATTTTGCATGTCACTAGTAAAACTAGTACAATATTTTGGTCACATTAGTTAACGAGTGAGCTTTACAGGACCCTTACTAGTAAATGAGTAGAACATTTGCATGTATTTGCATGGCCTTTAAACATTACTACATTATTTTTTGCTGTCAAGTAGTTAACTAGTTGTATTTTTGGCATGACTAGTTAGGCTTAAAACAGCTGATATCATGGGTATCGATTAAATGGTAAAAAGGCTTTCCATAATCTTATATCAACAAAACCACCATGCACGTGTACAACTCATCTAGAACTAATTATTTGCATGCTGCTGAAGATGGCACACTTGGGCTGTGGAAAATGTCAGGAAGAACAGTGGCTCTTCACGTCAATTTCTTTCTTGTTAATCATTATTATGTCAATGTTATGTCAATGGAAGCATTATGGGAGAGCAGCTGCTGGTGAACAGAGGCACGTCTGACTACAGAAGTAAATGGATATCATCTGTACACAATCCGTGGTTTCAGTTTATAGAACAACTGAGCGCATTTCCAGGAACACAAGAGCCCAGCCTGCTGAGAGCTTCCTGTCTGCTGCAGCCCTCTCATACGCCTTCTGAGTGTTGTTTTTGAATGGTTTCTACAAGATAATGCCTTTAGTTTATTTATGACCAAGAGAGAACCTTTATGTTGAAATAGTAGTTTCCATTAGAGGTAAATTAACAACATACTGCACTCTAACAAGACAAATTAGAGATGCAATTTTACCATAATCACGTTTTTAAAGCTGTCATCCTATGAACTGTCTCAGTTATTATGAAATGCAACACCCAATTTGATGTTTTACCCACTTATGGGGTCATGTCAGTTACCATGATTACACTATGAGGACATGTTGATTGTGGACCAAGTTGCATTAAGATCTACTGAATAAAAATACCTGTGGAGGCAAAATAAAGTTGTTGTTATTTTTTTTTATGGGGAAACTTGGGGCTGGTTATCCCTCCACTGGTAGAGTAAACCACGTTGTGCTCATGGCACTAAAGAGAAATGCATTTCTTCACATGGGTGTGCTCTCAAGCACAGAAGGTTTTATTCATGAATCAAGCTTAACAATTCACAAATCTCACAAATCAAACCCTGATTCCTATTATTTAAGAAATGTTCGTTGCTGTATGTATGTCTTCTTTACTGGACGTGTTAAATACTAATTAAATGTATTAAATCACCATCATTTATACCTTTATTTAGAACAGGAGATCAGAATCAACAAAACTGATAAAAAGACAAAGATTTTTAAATACAAAGAAATGGTGTTTGTCACTATGTCAAGTTTTTTCCCCCTCAGCCATCTGATGAAGTGCAGCAGTAACAAAAACAACATAAAAAACATACCTTTCACTCTTGTTTTGGATCATTGAACAATAAATCCTGAAAATGTTCTCCGCAGTTTTTCCATCTTCAAAGTTCTGCAACACTTTACATTCTAAAGCATTGCAAATTGGGGCAAAGCCAGTATGAAAAGTAGCTTTTTATCCGTGGCAAAATAAGCTGATTGATGTTGATTCCATAAGCACTTCACTACTGTGCAGCGTTGCATCTCAAGACGAGGCTGCTTTTCTCCACTTATAATCTGCTGGAATTATCAGTATTACATCAACTGTTGAAGAGTTGCCATAACTAAAAAGAATGTAAACACTGGTGGTGTTAAAGTATTTTTTTTTTAAATTTAGGTCAGTAAAGTAAACTTTAGTCTCTCTTTTTTGCGCAAAAAAACCCCCACTCGATAGTGTGTCTTTGAAAATGTGTTAACTTCAGGCAAAAGTAGCAGTGTGCATTTGACTTTTTTAGTTGATAAACTTAAACTCCAGTATTATTCTGCATTTCAGAGTAATAAATACATTGTGCCTGAATTTTATTTTTACAAATCTCTACTATATTTAGAAAGTAAAGTAACTAAAGTAAAAAAATCAGCGATCATGGACGTCGCAAATATTCATATTTGAATTTTTGGGAGTAGATGAGTATCTGAGTACTCAGATACTTGTTACAGCCCTGGAAGGTACATGTACATATTTTATCAATCAATGTGATATTTAAATAAGACTTTGCATTAAAAAGCAACTTTATAAAATCAATGTTTTGTATTTTTTCAGTACTGGCAGCTACTCGCTAATATAGATGACTGGTGACTTTTGATACTGTATCATCAAGCGGTAGTGATATCCAAACTACATGTTTTAGCATTTTATTTGTGGATACTGTGAAATATGATGGGTGGTACATAAAATGTTCTCCAGTTCTCAAATGAGTCGTAGAGGTCTCTCATTTGTAAATCTAGCACTGAAAGAGTCAGAGCTTCACCAACCATAACATCACTGCTCTAGTCATCCTTTGTGTGTTCCATGCATCGTAGTGACATATACACAGACACTGCTCCATGTAGCCATCAGGCTGAAAACATTTGGCAGTAGCTCCTCCCACACATGGCTGGGGCGTCAAGTGTATGAACACATTTTTGGCCACGCGTTGAACTAAAGTATTATAAATTGCCAGGAAAAGGGGCGTAAAGAAGGGCGTTTTGGTCATCAAAAAAATATATTTTTATCCTCAAACAGCAAATTTGCCATGTGGCGAAGGAAAGACGCTTGACGCGGGTACCCCTGTGGACTCTCAGCAGCTCCTCTTAAAAAAATTACTGTTATTACTTTTATTTGTGTTAATATTAATACATTTCTGTTAGGGATACAAGAAAAAAAATGTAAGTACAAAATCCTCATGGTATTCTTCCAATTGTCTTGTAATGTGTCGCTTCAGTCTTTGTGGCTCCACTCTGTCTCAGAGCTGCCAAAGAGAGAGAGAAAGAGTGAGAGACAGCAAGAGAAGCAGAAGGAGAACTAAAGAGAATGTCTTCAACCTGTGAGTTCTGGTCTAGGTAGTCACTGTGCACTGATGCAACAAGCTTATTCATTCATTTTCTGAACTGCTTTATCCCTTTCGGGGTCATGGGGTCCATAATGAGAGAAAAGAGCAAAACACGAACAGGGTTCACTGTCGGGGACAAACCGACGTTTCCAAAGGGCGCCAAAATCAGGAACTACACCGAAAGCACAGCGAGAGTCGGTGTAGATGTTAACCAATTTTTTACAAGAATACACATGCCAGTGAGAGCAACAAGTACAGAAGTTAGTGCTGAGTAATGAGACGGCAGAGGTTCGACCTCCACAGTGTCATGATCAGAACACACCGTCAGTCCGTAGTCAGTCCGTAAATGACCAGCGAGTGACTCCATCAGTCCCTGTCCCACCCACCAGCAGCCCGACAAAGAGGTCTCATCCTCTGAGCCGCCACCTGAACCCATGCAGGTGGGTTTGGGAAGGCTTTGCCAGACTGAACGACAAAGGCGCATGGCTGGTGGCTTGTGTCTTTTCTGCGGGAGAGCCGGCCACTTCGTCAGAAGCTGTCCGTCAAACACCAGGACTCCCCAGTGAGAGGGCAACTGGTGAGCCGTGTTTCCCTGTTTTCTTCCCTGTTTTCTTTTTTGTGGTTGAGACTATGAAGCCCCCTGTGATTTTGGGCTATCCTTGGTTGTGTAGACACACCCTTTCACATTGATTGGGTTTCCGGTAGGATTTTGTCTTGGAGTGCGTTTTGTTTGTTGAACTGTTTCAATGCTGCTGCCTTATGTTCTTCTGTCCAGAACACACCCACTCCTGAACCCCCTGATCTTGGAGGGGTTCCTTCTGTTTACCATGACTTGGGTGATGTGTTCTGTAAGACTCAGGCTAAAGCCCTTCCTCCACACCGCCCCTACGATAGCTCCATCGACCTGCTCCCAGGCATTCAACCACCCATGGTCCAAGAAACTGTGGATGTAGCTTTCTGCATTCACCCGTCCATCACTGACAGGTTCTCCAACTTGGCCCACGGAGTACCCCTTCAAAAGCTACCCACCGCCAAAGAGTTGGCGGAGGTTCTGTCCAGGCACGTGTTTCGCCTACATGGTCTCCCTATCAACATAGTTTTGGATCGTGGACCCCAGTTTGTGGCAGATTACTGGAGGGAGTTCTGCAAGTTGTTGGGGGTCACTCTTAGCTTGAGTTCCGGGTTCCACCCTCAAACCAATGGCCAAGTGGAGCGCTGTAATCAGGATCTGGAGACCACCCTTTGCACCATGTGTGCTAAAAATCCTGGCACGTGGGCCTGGCAGCTTCCATGGGCCGAGTACGCCCACAACTCCTTGGTCAACTCCTCTGGTTTTTCTCCTTCCCAGGCACCCTATGGATACAAGCCCCTACTTTTCCCACATCAGGAACAATTGGCATCTGCTTCTGGTCTAGCTGCCTTTGTCCGATGCTGCCAGCGTACTTGGAGGTCGTTTAGGGCTTGTTTGTTGAGGAACCAGGAGCGGTTCACCGCAGTGGCCAACCGTGATCATTCTGCAGTCCCTGACTACAAGGTGGGCAATAAAATGTGGCTTTCCTCCTCAGACATACCCCTGACGGGTGGATCCAGAAAGCTACATCCACAGTTTCTTGGACCATTCCCC
Source organism: Oryzias woworae (assembly GCA_016861445.1). Taxonomy (NCBI): domain Eukaryota; kingdom Metazoa; phylum Chordata; class Actinopteri; order Beloniformes; family Adrianichthyidae; genus Oryzias; species Oryzias woworae. The sequence continues at coordinate 6,563,656 of BOLG01000197.1, read as the reverse complement.
ATCACTAAGGTCGTCAACTTGGTTGCAGTGCGATTGGTCCTTCCAGCATCCTTGAGAGTTCATCCGGTGTTCCATGTCAGTAAACTGAAGCCAGTACGGGTGAGCCCCCTTCAGGCCACTGAAGCAGAGCTGCCTCCGCCACGCTTTGTGGATGGTGGGCCTGTTTACACTATCAATCGGCTTCTTGCTTCCCGAAGACGGGGAAGGGGCATACAGTACCTGGTAGACTGGGTAGGTTAAGGACCAGAGTATCGCCAGTGGCAGGATCTGGGGGAGGCGGGCCATCAGGGTGGGGGTGGTGTCTTTGGAAAGGGAGTCTACAATTGGTTTGGCGGTTTGGGGCAATCGGTGGCGGCTTCGACTGGATGGGCTGCCTCTCTCCCACTGGTGCCTGACCAGTGGTCTCACAGAGACGGGGCTTGAGGCAGGGGGCCTGGGTTTGCCCCTGGGATCGGCTCCTTCTTGGCTCCTCTCTCTTTGTATGGGGTACAAGGTGTGGGGCCTGGAAGCTTGGCTCTTCTTGCGATGGGGCCCCAGCACCTGGGCCGGCTGCCATGTTTTTGGAAAAAACGTTATGGCTAATTGAAAGCAAATAATCCCAAATAAATAAATCATTCATCTTTCACATTCCTAACCTGGTCCTGTTTAGATGAATACAGATGTCAGGACTAACCCACCCATATCTCCCTCCGACCACCAGAGGTAGCAGTCACCTTAATGCTGACCACTCCAGTCTTCCTGTGGATCTCGAACTCCCAGCCTGCTCTTGGTCACCAGGTTCCTCTCTTTACCAGCTGCATTTCATTATGTCATCACCATGCTGCTTAAGAGTTTGCTTCCCACTCTACTCTTTGCGTAGTTTTAAGCTGTTTACCTGGGCTCCTTCTAAGCTTTCTATCTAGTTTTGCCTGCCTGTGTGTTTTTGACCTTAGCCTGTTATTCTCGACTCCCTCCTTGCTTCTGTGTTCTGACCCTTGCCAGCTTTGTGACCTCACCTTACGTTGTCCTCTTGTGCCTTCTACATTAAACTCTGTTGCACATGGATCCACACGCCTCGGCATTCTCATTACAACAGAGCAGGTATTATGACAACAGAAAATGTTTTTAAATACGTGAAAATTATTATACTTAATTAATAATAATAATAATTTCCCTCAATACACTTGACTAATAGTGTGCACACTGGTTGAAACACTGCATTAGGCAGTCAGCGTTTCTTACAATGTGGAAAACAGCCCAGATCATCCCTATTTCTAGGTTTGATGATCCCACGTTTCCATTTACCAACCAACCCTAATTCTCCCAAATGTTTTCAAGTTATCTGAAAAAAAATTAAATATCTCTCAGCTGAAGATTCTGGACCTCAATTTGCCACAACTGATAACTTTTTTCTTTTTATGTCCACGCCGTCAAAAAGTCACCATCAAACTAACACACAAACAATTAAAATTCAAGTCCTGAGATAACAAATTACATGAATCTCACTGGCTGCATTCTCCAAAGAAAGGAGGGAAACATCTTTTTTTTTTACTTGTCCTATCCAACAGCTGAGCAAACAGAACAAAGGTAAAGGCTTCTTGTGTTATACAGATTTTACTGTTACAATATGCACTGTGAAAAATAACTGTATATTTAACAGTAAAGAACAGTTAAATCCTGACAGGAGAACCCATTAAACAATAAAACTGCCTAAAATTTAAATAGCATTAAATAGGATTTATTTAAATAGCATGCATACATAAAAATAAATAAATAACATGACAGAGTTGAAATGAGAAATATACCTTTATATTAGGATATCTGCAACTAAATGAAACAATCAAAATGTATCAACAACAAAGCAACCCAAAACCTGCTTCTACTATGTTTCTGTCTCTTTGACCCAGTTTGAAAGCTTGCCAATACAATTAGAAGGCTATCTTTATTAATGTCTCAATGAAAATAACAAAAATATCAGAAGGTAGAGCGCCCCACAGCTACTGCGTATCAGGGAAATATGGCTGAAACACTGTTGCTGAAGAACAGGGTGGATGCAATAGCTGGAGTGCTTCCAGACCTTCCAGATGAACTTGTCAAGTCAGTTGAACAAACTTAGAGCAACACTTGCAGATGATTTAATGTACATCACAGAAAATGATTTTCTGCCTGTTTTAAAGCCAATACAAGCAAGAAGATTGGTGGCTGCCTGGACCCAAAATGGTAAATTTAAATGATTCCCACCATACGATCCACACTTATTAAACATGGTTGTTTAAGTTGAAAAACATTTTAAAAGTTGTTTTTCTCATTCCATGTATGTTGTCATTTTCCTTATTTAACCATGCTTTAATCAAAGTTGGAATGCTATATAGAGGAAAGTTTTTAAAAAATTAGTACTGGGTTTCAATTTTAAAAATAACTAATTAATCTTAAAAGTGAAAAAATGTGTAAACAATTGCAAAAAGAGTAAACAATTGCAATTACTTGCATTATAAGAAGATTAAACACTTAATAATAATTTGAGAAGGTTTTGGCAATAACAGTTAATACATTACAACAGTTTTTGTTTGTATCATTTTTTTAAATTTTACAGCCCCAAGCACCTCAAAACCAAGCACAGGACATTCCTCTCCAGTACGTGTCCTTTCATCTTCACCCTCAATCTCTTCTTCACTTGGTTCTTTCACCATCACTTCATCACCTTTGGGAAGTCAAACTCTATTAATGCCAAACTGGTTAGAGAGATTTGAAATACCCTGGGAGGTGCTTCCTGAAGAGCTGGTACAGAACTTGGAAAGGCAAAAAAACCAAGTGCAAGACAACGAATAGAAATGGTTAGTATTGTGGTCACTGAAATGATGAATTTTTGTAGGATTCCAACCAAACAAAACACTACAGAAAAAGCAAACGAATACTGGCCAGGTATCTAAAGTCTAATCAAGATGTAATGTTATGTGATGTTATTGGATCAGGATTTCATTCTCTAGTAAAGCAACTTTAGTCAAGAAATAAAAATAAAAAAAAGAAGAAATGAGGAAGCTGTTCAAGAAAATGAACTAAAGCATAGCTCTTGTGAAAGAACTAGTGAAGTGCACCTATGCAGCAAAGACATTAACAAAGATGCAAGCATCCAGAAACTTGGTGAGGAATTGCTTTTTCTCTTCAATAAAGTTGGAATGACAGAACATTTCCAAGAAGTGACTGGCGTCACCCCCTTTTTCTGGCTCATTTTGATGAGAATGAACGGCTTTTGTTCCAGTGTGCTGAGATGACAAGCCATGGAGATGGATACTGTACCACCACCAACACCCTGCATCATTGTCTGTGGTAAGTAAATAAGGGGGGTTTAATAATGCTAAATTAATTTTTGGGATTTTATGGATGACGATCAGCTGGGCAGGCAGGAACTGGATGTAGTGCATGCAGGGAGATGAGGAAACGAGGGGGTGAGCAGTCAAAACTCTGGCGAGGGCTCCTTCTGGTGGTAGGAGGTGCACATGGGTGAATGAGCCCTGACAGAGCCCCCTTCCTGCAAGCGGCTCTGGAAGTGAGAGGCTCTCCAAAGCCGGGGTCGAGGTACGGGTCTGTCTGGGTGATGAAGATGAAAGTCATCAATCAGGGAGGGCCAAGGATGTCATCAGATGTGACCCAGGATTTTTCCTCAGGTCCGTACCCCTCCCAATCCACCAGGTACTGGAAACGACCACCCCAACGTCGGGAATCCAGGATCTCGTTGATGATGTAGGTCTCTGCGCCATCCACGATGAGGGGAGGTTAGCCACTGTCAGGATTGTCAGGTTGCAAATCCTCGTCACAGTGAGCAGCAGCAAACTTCAATAGGGAGACATGGAAGGTGGGTGAGATACGATAATCGGAAGGCAGTTGGAGCATTAAGGACACAGGTGTGATTTGTCTGAGGATCTTGAAAGGACCCGCAAACCAAGGGCTTAATTTACGGTATGGCAACTTGAGTCTGAGGTCCCGAGTGGATAACCAGACCCAGCGTTCTGGAGCAAAACTGGGTCCCTCACATCACGTTTGTTGACTTGATTCCGGAACCGGCGGACAGCACAACCGAGCTGGACGTGGGCAGCCACCGCAGGTGTTTGGGACATCCCTTGAGCAAAAACATGAGGGGAGCTGCCACCAAGCTGAAACCTTGGATAAACCTCCAATAGAAGTTGGCAAACCCTTGAAGTTCTTTTACGGAGGTGGGTTGAGGCCACTGCAGCACTGCATCCACTTTGACTCAATCCATGGCCACCCTCTGGGCACTGATAACATAGCCTAGAAAGGTCACAGAGGTCACATTTTTTACGTTTGACATATAAATGGCTCTCAATCAGACATTGCAGTACCTGACAAACATGTGAGATGTCCTCCTCCATGGTATTAAAATAGATTAAGATGTTGTCGCTGTCCACAATACACGTTTTATTTAGCATATCATTAACAAAAGCCTGAAACACAGACGGAGCATTGCAAAGACCAAACGGCATGACTAAATTTTCATAGTGACCACTGGTAGTGGAGAAGGCAATTTTCCACTCGTCACCCTCTTTAATGCGTACAAGATTGTAAGTGCTTCGAAGATCTAGTTTGGTAAAAAAAAAAACGGGCCTGTCTCAACTGCTCTAAGGCCGGAGAAACCAACTGCAAAGGGTAACGGTATTTGACTGTGACTTTATTAAGGCTACGGAAAACACAGGGGCGTAAACCGCCATTGTTTTTCTTTACAAAGAGAAATCCGGCTGAAACCGGGGATGTTGCGGTCCAAATTTTCGTCACTGCAGGCAATTTCCCGCTGCGGCCACAGGGGTGCACAGTCTTTAATCGACATGGTGACCACTTGGTTTGGGCAGCCAGGGTCTGAAACTTCAGGGAGTATGCGGAGCCGGAGCGGGACCGCTAATTGGCCAAAAATACGGAGTGAAATGGACCAAGAACTCATTTGTAATTGAGCTGCCATTGAGTTCAGACCTACATTGAATTAGCCCAAACTGCATCACCATGGATCCTGAGAGACTTGCAATGATTGGTGCACTAGTCCATCAGCAGAATCTGAATCTCCTCAGACTCCTCAGCAACCAGTGCTATATCAACGCTCGCCATAGCTCGCAACCACTCACTACTGCTAAACCAATGCTAAAGCTATGCCAACGCCCGTGAGTTCAATTCTTTTTCCCAGTCTGTGCTCTGTGACGAGCATTGTCAAAATTGGGCCCTCCCTGCTGCTCAAGGTACGTTCCAGCAAAGTTCGGGTGGTGTGACCAAGCCCTAACACGAACAGGACAAGGCAAAGGTGAAGTAAGAAAACAGGCCATGGTCTAAGGACAGGAGTGAGGCAGGAGATAAGAGAACAGGCAAACGTAAAGAAAAAAAAATAGGGATACAAGGAAATAACGCTTAGACTGTATCACAAGAGGGCAAATACAAGACTACAAACTGAAAAGACAGCTGAACTGGCAAATAGCATGTTTGATGATGAGCATTGAGGATCAGCTGGGAAGGCAGGAACTGGATGTAGTGCATGCAGGGAGATGAGGAAAGGAGGGGGTGAGCAGTCAGTACTCAGGCGAGGGCTCCCTCTGGTAGTTGGAGGTGGACATGGGTGACTGTGACCTGACACCATCAGAATTTCACAACAATGTAAATACCTGACAAAAAAATGCCAAGGAATCCACATTTTTGCTCAGATTAAGGCTTTTAAAGGCATGTTGTCCTGAAACTTTTTTCAGCAGCATAACAGCTAAATCAATTTATTTGTTGTTTTGACTGTTTAATTAAAAATCTCAATGTGTTGTTCTTTTCATTATATAAAGGTGTTTCTTTTCCATAAATCCCGAGAGCGGCATAAAAGTTGAATCCAAGAAGAAAAAAGTGTTCTCAGTCAATCCCAGAGTCCTAAGTTTTATCACAGACACTGCTGACCATGAAAGGATCAAGACCTACCCCTTTTCTCTGGAACAACTAAATTGAAACTAGAATACGTACTTTGCTCTTCTGTTGAAAAAAGTGTTACAGTTTGGAATGTCAGTTGGGCGTTTTTAATTTTGGGAATTTTTTTTAAGAGACTGTGTTCAAGTAGTTTCTCAACTTTTGTTGTAAATTTTTACTGAAAATAGTGTTAAACCTGGTAGTTTTGAGACCTTTTGGATTTGAATGCTTCTACAGTTACTGGGGTGGGGTGGGGGGTGTTAATAGTGCAACAAGCAACAACATGCTGGAGGATTATCATCATTACTTTCAGGTGTCAATGCTAGCTTAACCTAAAGGGGTGGGACCCATCCATACATACACTCAAATGTTACAAATAAACCTGCTGGCTACTAAAATCTTTACATACAGACATTTCAACATGTACGCAATACTTCTACTATAGTTCACACACACACACACACACACTTACCACACAAACCAACACGTGTAAATCATTTTATTCTGTCACATAAACTAATTTTGCAAACGTGATGTCAGGTTCAAATAACCTAAAACGTGTTCTGCAAAAGGAAGAAAGATAAAATGAGTCGATTTCAGTTTTTCGCGAGGAGAGCAGTTAGTCTTTAGAGTCACTCTGCAAGAATTCTGCCACAAACCTTTTTTTATTCATTTTAGAAGTGCCCTATTACATATCAGCTGCAAGTCCTGAAGGGAGGGGGAAACCATTTGACTTACAGCTGTGGGAGAAAGTATAAAGATTTTCTCAGCTTCTTTCTCATAGCTATGCACCTCTTCTTGACATTTTGTTTCTATTTGTTACTAGGAACACTGTGTTGAAGATTAGTTAGGCTTGCAAAACATCTTAGAACAATGCATTATTCATGGGTTCTTTGTCTTTCGCTGCTGACAGATTTAAACTCAAAAAGACAAAATGATTTAAAAACAATAATAGGTTATGAATTTATAAGCAAATAAATGGCAACAGTATGTACTGTCACTCAAACACCAACTCTTTATCAGGCAAGTATCTTCCTGATTCATACAATGGGGGAAAAAAAACTTAGGTCTGGCATCATGTAGACCTATAACTTTATTTATTGTAGAAAGTAAGATACTTGCTAAAATTCTAACCACACTACTAGAAAGAGTTATGCCAACAATTATATTCCAAGATTTATTAAAGATCAATGTTTGTATTTAATATAAGAAGGCTTTTAAGCATCATCTATTTGAAAGATAAGAAAGCACCAAACTCAGAAATATTACTCTCCTTAGATGTGGAGTAAGCCTTTGACAGGGTTGAATGGGATTACTTTTTTTACTAATCTTTTTAAAGTTTGAATTTGGCCCCAAATGTACTTCTTTGTTCAAACTAACATACGCTCAACCTAAAGCATGAATACAAACAATGTTTATTCTGATTACTTTACTCTGGTGCCACTCAACAAGACAAGGATGCCCTCTCTCACCTCTACTTTTTGCATTAGCCATTGAACCGCTAGCACAGCTACTATGGTCAACAAAAAAACATTTTGGCATTAGACGGAAAAACATGGAACACAAAGTTTCTCTGTATGCAGATGACCTTTTATTATGTATCTATATCCTTGCACAATCAATCCCAGTCATCATGAAGATTTTTAAAGACTTCAGAGAAATTTGTGGATAAAAATTGAATTGATCCAAAAGCATACTATTCCCAATTAGCACTAAAGCCAGGGAAAATCCAAAATGTTTTTAATATCCAGTTGCAGTTACAACACAATTCAAATAACTTGGAGTAAATATTAGTCAGGAATATAGTATCTTGATTTTGATTTGATTTGAAATGATTTATTTTAAGCAGACAGGATATACAAGACATGTGTAACACAATCAACAACAACAAAGATTTGCAACAGTAATCATGTCAAACATAGGATAACAAGATATCAGAAAATTGCTTGAAAGGGATTGGGAGGAAGCGAACTTATATAATCCCACCCCGACTCGACCAAACCATTTACTTTACATTAGATATCAACCGGTTCATAACTAATAATCAGGTATTTATTCTGTTCTGACAGTAATACAGGTAATTAAACCTCCTTTAGTAACAATAAGTCAGACTGCTTTGCATGTAAGTACAACATTATTTTAGACTTGATTGGAGCTTATGCAAAAATAATAATAATTGAGTATAATGAATAATGAATTTCTCTTTTTTTCTGCTTTTTCAGAATAGTTTCGTCATAAAAGAATCAGTGATGTGAATAAATAAAAAACAATAATAATAATAGTAATTAAAGAAAAAAGTAAAGAATGAACTAAGACAAAATAAAAAGATCAAAATCATTAAATATCAAGTAGATGCTGAATATTTTCATCAGACAAGTCGTTTCTTCAGATCAAGTATAGAAAGAGGCAACAATACATCATTTATACCTGAAAGATCATTTACTTTAATCAGATATAGAAAATCTAGAAATCAATAAGTGCAGGTTGTTTCATTAGTAGATCCTTTGACATTAATCACATTTCAAGGAACTATGTCAAGTGATTTGATTAAAGCCTTTGACCAAGACGGTATTCCTGCATTCTGCTGCCTGATTAAAAGCCGTCCTTCAGGTTAGAACAGAGTTTATAAAGTTCTCCTCGTTGTTATGACTGCAGACTTTGTTTTGGTCCATTGTCCTTCAGCTGGTATCACAGCAAGTAAATTGAGCTCCAGTTGTCTGCAGGGCAGAAATCACTGCTGAAAATCAGGTCAAAGTTGATCTAAGAGTTAGTGGTAAATCCCGGGCGCCATATTTTCTTGAAATCACTTTTGATTCTTATTTCGCTTCAAATAAAGGCTCAGACGTCAGTGACCACACACTTCTCAAAGTCTTTCATGTTGGTGATGACCATTGCCCTGGTCAGGTCTGGTGGACCAAGTGGTTTTACATAGATCCTTGAATTCAGCACCCATGTGCTCTGGATCTGTTCTTTCCACTTCAGGAGTCGGGCATGCTTAGCCAACAATGCGTTATGTTTCGATAAATGATGATTAATGAAAATCTCTGATCCTTTTAGCAGTTTTCTTTGCTTCATGAGAGCAATTTTGTGCTTTTGATTCACAAACCTGATGAGGATCGCTGGTTTATCTGACTCCTTTCTCCTGAGAAGCAGGTGGCAGATCTCGATATTATTCAAATCCAAGGAAATCCCTTTGGAAGTGAGAAATGATCCAACTTGAGATTCAACGGTTTCCGGCTGTTTCCCTAGTGGCTCCGCTAGCATCCGTGCTAACGTTAGCTGCACCAGACTTAGCTCTTGGTTTGAATTGAAATCGCATGAGAATTGATATAACTCATTCTTAGTTGTTGATCCACGTCGTTCTGTCTTCTTTTCATGAGGTCAAACCGATTATCCTGTTGATCATTACGTACTTTTTCTTGTCGGAATTCCTGCACAAATGCCAGTAGAGGTGTTAGCTTAGCCTCCAATGCCAACAGTGGAGTTAGCTTGGCCTCCATAGCCAGCAATGGAGTTAGCTTGGATGTCCACTGGTTTGGCTTGGATATCTGCCAATATCGCTTTAAGTTCTGCCAGTTCAGCCTTAGGTGCCTCGTTCAGCTCTCTCTGTAGCAGAATATCTGCTGATTAATATAAAGAATATATAAAAAAACGCTCCAAAAAATGTCAGGAATCGAGAGCCGAAGAAAGACGCGTGTGGAGTCGTGAACCGGAACCGGAAGTCCCCAAGTTAAGTCCCCAGTTAATCTTATTTGAACAAACCCTCTCAATAATATATGATCAAAGCAAAAATAATGTAGATCAATAGATTAACTTGAAAATTGCATTAGCTGGACGAATAAACATTCTCAAAAATAAATATTCTGCCCAAATTCCTCTTTTTTATTCCAGTGCATCCTCATTCTGATTAAAAGATCATTCTTTAATAAACTGGATTTCTTAGTAATCCTATTTCACATGGAATAAGACAAATCCAATAATAAAAAAGGTTTTCTTGCAAAGACCAACATCTCAGGGAGGAATGGGATTGCCCTGGTTGCGTCTTTATTACTAGTCATGTAATAATATCCGTTCAATCTCATTCTGGTTTTGTACATGGGGTCCGACTAAATGAGGATGGAAGAAAAAAGCTGTCACCCCTCCTCAGTGGGAGCTTTTGTTTACTTGGCTCATCCTTTTCCCAGATTTGAGAACCCTGTAATCTCTCACTCAATTAAAATATGGACACAAATTAGAAAACATTATGGTTGGAACAAAGGTTCCATACAAACTCCATTGACGAACAACCATGCATTCATGCCATCACATTCAAGCACATAATTTCAGCAATGGAGCCTTAGAGCCTTAGCCAAGATTTATTCATTAATGATACTGTTTCCCCATTCCAAGAGTTACAAGAAAATGTAACTTACACAATATGACGTCTTCAAATATATACAAATTAGAAGTTTTACAAAGACACTTTTCCCAACCTTTCCCAGTTGACCCCTAGACTGGATAAGTTACTTCTGTTTGATCCATTCAAAAAAGGATTGATAACAAAGATCCATAATATGCTGTCACAACTGGACTGTGACACTACTTTCGAACGCTTTAAAAATACCTGCCAGGAGGATTTGGGAGTGAAAATTACAGATATACAATGGGGAAAATGCTCAAGAAAATGTACATTCATCCTCTGTGTGTATTCCACATGGAGTCTTGCAGTTCAAAGTTTTAGACCGACTACATTTATCAAAGTTACGACTGCCGCAAATGTTCCCCTCTGTGAATTCCTCCTGTAACAGCAGCGGGCATCATCAGCACATATGTTCTGGAACTGTCTTAGTATTGGAATATATTGGAATTATCTTTTTTAAACTTTGTCCAAAACAAAAAATAAATCACTCAAACCGGATCCGCTTTGTTCAGAGTGAAGCCAGTCACTATGGATTTATCGGAAACCCAAAGTACTGTATAACAACTTTTTGCATTAAGATTGATTCTGCTGAATTGGAAATAAAAAAATCCACCAACCCTTTCAATGTTACTACAGTACATAATGAAACATTTGAAACTGGAAAAAATGAAATTCACACTAAGGGGAAGACTGGATGAATTCTACTTAACCTGGTAACCCTTAATGGACTTTTTTGACACAACAAAAATGTTTTTAGCGAGCTTTGTATGGAATGTTCAATGTAATATCCTCAGTTCGGACTTTAGTTTCTTGTTCTGTTGTTAAAATTCATTCATTCATTTTCTATACCGTTTCATCCCTTTCTGGGTCACGGGGCTGCTGGCTACTCATGGGTGAAGGCAGGGAACACCCCTGGACTGGTCGCCAGTCTGTTGCAGGGGCCACAATCACACACTCATGCACACTCACTTCCACACCTAGGGACAATTTAGAGTAACCAATAAACCTATGAAGCATGTTTTTGGACGGTGGGAGGAAACCGGAGTCCTCAGAGAAAACCTGTTGTTTAACTGTTGTTAAAATGAAAAGGGAAAAAATCAGGTAAAAATGTGATCGTATATATGGATATAGTTTACTTGGAAAGGCTTAAGAATAGCATGCTATAAAATCTTAAAGAAAACAAATATTCCTTTTGTTTCCTCCAGCAAAAATAGATTTAATTTGCTGTCACACATGTTAAGGTTGTCACATAACTGAGTGTACTGTAATTATACAACTGTCCGACTTGAAGCAGAGGACAGTTGCATCCCTGAAGTCAAACAATTTCTGATAATGGGACACGTTGAACAGTATTTATACCATGGTCACTTAGGAAAGAAAGAAATATCAAATCACTTATTAGCACTGTAATCTTGTTAGGTTTGAATATTTTTGTACAAAAAGTGGACTATTTTTATTTGCAGTGTGATGTGTTGTCATTGTAACCCCTACAGAACCCTCAATGACCTCGCTCTGCAACAGTGGAGGACAGTGATAGATATAGTGAACATCATGATAAGTTAAAAATGCATCACTTTAGATGGAAAGGTTACTTCTTAGCACTTGTTTTGTCCAGATGATGAAACAAAAGTTTGTTTCAGATAAGCAAAGTCCAAAATCAAAATAGTTCAATTCCTACAGCGCAACTTCCTTGTGTTTCATCTGCTCCTTCTTAGATTCGCTTGTCTCTTTCTGTTTTGCTTCATCACAGTTTCAAAAAGATCAAATTCACCATCAGCTGTCAAGAAACTATAAAATCTAACTTTTTAACTTTCTTGCTGATGTGATAAACTGTGGAATTGTCGCTTTCTCTGGTGAATAAACTGGACCGCAGTTTGCTGCAACTGGTGACTTTAATCCTCTTTTTCTTTGTCCACAAAGTCACAGTCAAACTAACAGACAAATTCACAACTTAAATACAAGATCTGACATAAAAAATTACATGAACAGAATGTAAACATGTACCTGTACTGAGTTTCTGTTGTTCTGGCATTTAGAACAGCGCAATAATACAGAACATTCAAGGTATGTGACCGGAATTTCCAGTTTATGTGTCAATTATCACTTTTTAATAGACAATCTGCAGCCTATCAGAATCAAGTTTCAGCCGGACCACAATAAAAACAGTCTATGCTAATATCCTTGTATCGTTCATCTGGAAGAACAGATTCAGAGCAAGATATTTTTCTTGAGGTAAAACACACAGAATGGCTGTAAAATCAAAAAAAGAGAAGACCAACTACGGAGCCATGTGAAGCTCCAAATGAATTTTATTTTTGTTTAAAATTAGTCTAATGACTAAACTTTAGACCTGCCTACCTTTCTATTACATCTGTGCTGAAGTGCCTCAAACTGCATTTACAGAGCTGCAGCGTTCCACAGACACCAAGTTGGCCTCTTAGTGACAAAAAAGGGTTACAATGCAGTTTTTAACAAACACAAATTCAAAAATACAAAAAAAAACAGTACAGAAATGTTCTAAAAGACTAACAACCAAAGCCACCCAACATGCCAATTTTCAGACAAACAAGAAGAAACTTGCTAACAGATCTGACAGGGGCTTCCTGTGGAGGATGGGATCCACCATGTGGTCTAATCCAGGTCAGACTTACAGAAATCTGCTGTACCTTTTCCGAGCCTTCAGATAAGATCAAATGCTGAGCAGCATGGTTTTCATGAACCTAGTTTATCACTGAGTCACATGCAGAGATCAAATACTTTGATATCCATTTCCATCTGAGTGAAAGATGCTTCGCTCATCATTTGAGATTTGGAAATGAAACATGACGGTAATTTGCCTGTGGTCATATTTTTCAACCAGGGGAACTTATTTTCCTCCTCAGAGAAAACTTTGAAAATCTCCCTCCTGATTAGCTGTTTACCCCCAAACCCTGTTCATTCTTTCAGACACAATCCTGAAGTGAGCGTGAAACATGTAACTGCCAAACCGTAGCCTCCAGGACGGCCAGGAATTGTAGCGCTGCCACAGTCTGTTAAACAAGAGCAGCATGATAAAATGCTAATCCTGCAAATGGCACAAACAGTCAGCTGGAGCATGGCCAGGACACTTACACAACAGCCCACACTGCAATAACACCATCAGTCAGACTGACAAACAAGCCAGCTGAGGGGACATGAGGGGATCCAGAGGGGAGGCCTCTGGAGGGTTGCTGCTTCTGCTGGAGCTGAAGTGTCCTTGGGCAGATGTCTATAACTGTGGTGGGTCTGGCTGCTTCATGGTGGAGTAGCGAGGAGATTGCAGAACATTTTAACACTTTCCACATCATTTCTACAGAAAGAAGAAAAACATCCATGAAGGGTTGACTCATCCCTGTCCAAACTTCAATGAGTTTCTCCTGCTTAATAACCACTAAATTCTGATCTTCAATGGGAAATGTTTTTTTGGGTTACAAAACTCTAGATATGTGCACAAGAAGAAGAGAAAAGCAAGAACTTTGATCTGATATGCACAGCATAAAGTGATGCACAGTCTCATGGAAAAAAGGCACATTAAAAACTATCATTTAATTTATTTTAATGTCCTTTATCTCCATTGTCTTTGTTAATCTGGTTTAAAGGGGTTTTAAATAAAATTTAGGAACAGATTACAGTTTTTATCCTGGACCTTGTTAGCTCTGACAAAGTTATCAGTGTAGAATTACGTCCAACATCTTTTTAAAGAATGTTCCAGCAGGCTTTAGCCACTGTGAGATATTGATGGACAAATCATGACATTCAGATCACTTAGAAAATCCTGGTTCAAATTCCAGCTGAGTTCTTTCAGTATGGAGTTTGCATAATCTCCTGGTACATATGAGGGTTTTCTCCAGCATCCTTATGAAGTCCTTATGAAAAACATATTTCATGGGTTTATTGATAATTCTAATTGTCCCAAGGTGTACACGTGTGTGACACTGTGTGTGACTTTGTTGCATTGCATTACATCAGAGAACATTCTTGCTGTTCCCCCTGTCTCTGCCTGTATCCCACCATTGCCTGCACCAAGCCTTTGCCTGCACCCCGTCCTCTGCTTGTATCCCGTCCTCTGCTTGTATACTGCTTTTGCCTGTATCTTGTTCTCTGGCTGTATCCCATTCTCTGCCAGTTCCTGCCTCTGCTTGTATCTTATTTTCTGCTTGTATCCCGTCCTCTGGCTGTATCCTGTGCCCTGCCCTTGCCTGACAATAGCTAAGACAGGCTCCAGTAACCCTTTGATCGTGAAGAGGCTCAAGTAGGTTTGGAAAACTGAGAGATTGCTGATGATTTTAGATTTATTTCAGCTTATCTGCAGAGCTGGCAGCTCTGCCCATACATTAAACATGTATCCTCCAACAGTATGGTTGTTGGTTTAAATCTTGGAAATCGGTTCCAGTGGAGAAGAGCACCTGGTGTTGCTGGTTAACATTTCAGATGGTATTAACTCCCACATAAGGGCTTTTCCCCTCAAAGTCACAGATGATCAAAAGCAATCTACTTAAGAGCTTGGCCTTTACTCTGCCGAGTAAAGGCAGACTGCCTCAAGATATGCACACAGCTTCGTATTACAGAAATTCTTGGTGTATGTTTTTTCTTTCAGGCATTCAGAATTTGAAGCCCCATTATAAAAACTTGCAGAATTTGGCTGATGAAACAAGTCAGACAGAAACAAGTGAGGCAAGAAAAGACTAGAGCTACTTCCTGGGGGAAAAAAATCAAATCAGAACCATATGAGAAGCATTGTGGCTGGTTTCTAGTCTGGGTGTGTTCCTTGTTGTGCTGGTGCTCTGGGAAGTCTGGGACTGACTTGACCTGCCTATCCTTCTGGCTGACTCACCGCTCTGCTGATTTAAAGACATGTCATCTGTTAGCAGCATCTGAGGTCATTTTGAGAGCTTCCGGAGAAGGTGGAGCTCTGCAGATCAGACAGAGCTGCAGTGATCAGCAGCTCTTATCACGTCTTTGTGGAAACTTTGTTGAGACTGTTTTTCCAGACAGGATTACTGGGAGCTGCTGTTGCATGACTGGAATGGGGATTCCCTCTCTGCATATTTCTTTCTAGACGTGCAATAAATAGTGTGGGTATGAATGCGTGAATCTGGTTGTCTGCTGGTGTCGTCAGTGAAGTAAACCATAATCCTCCTGGTCTTTTATATTTACTGATGCTACCTGGCTGCTTCTGAAATGTTGATGAGCTCAGAGACCTTCAGCCTGAAATTTTTGAAAGAAACCTGGGGAGTGGGTGGTCAACAAAAAGCAATAAAATAAATAAATAAATAAAAAACAAGGCTAAGACAAAACTCCAATAATTCCCAGAAGAGCTACCTTCCCATCCACTCAAAAATCAGATTTCCAAACTGATTCAAGCACTTTCACCCAACACTGAGACGGATGGAAAATTCTAACCAGCATCCTTAAGCTGCGTTCACACCAAACACAATTCGAGCATCGGAGCATCTGGTTTCAATGTTAAATCATGCTCAATTAATGCTCCAGTGCTTCTATCACAATGGATTTTTGCTCATCGAAATGAAGATCAGGAACCATAAACAAATCTGGAGTGGTCTCTTGCTACATTACAGTTCTATATTGGTTTTCTATTCCTATGATTCCTTGTGGTTCCCCTTTCATTGTCTTGCTGCTTTGTGGATTTTTTCAGCTTAATTTTGCGTGATTTTTTTTAACAGCGCATTGTTTTCTGTGTCCTGATCGAACATCTGTGATCTTAGTTCAGTAATTTCACTTATCGTGAATATAAAAGTGCCCCCAAAAATTGAATTTTCTGAAATGATTCTTGAAATGTTTCTGCTGGTCAACCCGACAAGCACGAAGCAGCTACTGACGGCTTGTAGATCAACAGATGATGCAACACTAAAGCAGTTTTTGTTTGCTGACAATCAGCATTAAACAACAAAGAAACAAATTCACAAAAGAAATGTAAAAATTTCAGTCAAGATAAACAGCGTAACATTTTTTTAGGTTTCAATTGATTTAATTTATTGCCTCAGCTTTGCAAACTGTGATTTAACAGGTTAGTGAATGTCAACATAAAAATAGATAGTCACTGGTTTATGATCTGGTTGGTTGTACCCAGCATGAAATCTCTGCCTAGATCATGTTCTAAAAGACTTTGATGCTGAGAAGCTCCCCAAGCCAACCCCCCACTCACACGCCACCCACCCAATTTAATTTCTTATTGACGTCTGAAATAAGCACAGAGTAAGCACGAGTAAACAGTAGGCTTCTAAATGTGATTCTTCAAACCTTCAGCAGATTCTACAGCTGAAAATTTGCCAAATTCTGGTCACTCTAGAGCAATTCCCCCACCAACAAAAACCATGAAAATAAGATGAGTCAGATTACCGGGATAAAATGCCCATGCCTACCGTGCCTTTCTTTGGGACATATATGTTTAGTTCAATTTTATTTATATACAGCCCAATATCACATTACAGTTGTTCAATGGGCTTCACACCAGTAATTGTAAAGACATCAAGTCAGTAATAAACTTAAAAAGAAAAATAGCTGGTTGCTAAACTAAACTAAAAAGAATGTAAGGACGAGGCTGAGACCGGATGCGACAGACAAAATTTGAGAACCCCAGGAAAAAGAAGCCGGCCAAAGCAGGTGACGTGGATTGCCTTATGAAGCCCTTTCTCAGTTCTTCCTGTATGTATGAGTTCATGGCCTCTGTCTCAGGTTGCGAGAGCGGGAAGACCCGACCCTGAGTGAGTTTGGTTCCTGGTACTAAATCTATGGCACAGTCATAATCTCTGTGAGGACGTGTGCAGACGTGTAGCATGCTGCTTGTGGAAGGCCTCCTGGAGGTCATGGTATTGCGGTGGCAGGGAGCCGGTAGTTACCTCAGAGTCACTGGTACAGAACCTGGTAGAAGCAATCTGGCTGTGTTCAGGGAGCACCGGTCACGCTGAGCTGGGAAGACAGAGATGTCGGCAGTGCACTGAATTGAAGAAAAGTTACTTAGTTGACCATTTTATGGTGGGATCATGCATCTCCAGCCAAGGAAGCGCCAGGATGACAGCACACTGCGGAATTCCACGGTGAAGAACCGGATGATCTAGCGATGGTCCTTCTGGCTTTCGAGGTGGATGTCTTAAGTGACAAACTTGATCTGACCGGAACCCAGGGGTTAAATATCTATAGCGAAAACTGCCACCTGTGAGGTGCAGGGAAGCAGATGAACATGATTAACTTGGGCGAACCCCAGATCGATCAAATTTCCTGCTGACCCTGAGTCTATCATGGCTTTGGTGTGCATGACTCTATGCTGAATGGTCAACGTTATGGGTATTTCGAAAGTAAGTGTATTATCACTCACCGACCTGCCCGAACGTCAGGGCGGACGATCGGGACAGGAAGCCCAAAGATAGCCAGGCTGGCCACAGGAGAGGCAGAGGTGTTCACGTAGGCACTGCTCCCGCTCTTTAGGGTTGATATGAGTGGAACCTAACTGCATGGGTTTGGCAGCCAAGCTCTGTTGCTTCCACGTGGCAGGCACAGAAGAGAGCTCAGTTTTTCCCTGGATAGGTTTTCTAGCCCGGAGAAAATTTTCCAGTCTTATGGTGAGGGCAATTAATTGTTCCAAACTCAGGTCTTGATCCCGGCAAGCGAGGTCTCATTGTAGATCAGAAGAAATCCTGCAGCTGTAGACAGTTTTGAGTCCACATTGCGACCACTTGGTTTGGGCGGTCAGGGTTTGGAACCTAAGCGAATAGGCAGTGGCTGAGTCCTTACCCTGCTTAATGTCCAAAAGTTGCTCACCTGGTTCTTTTCTGTCGGTTGGATGTAAAAAAAAACCTTGTGTAGCAACTGCTTGAGGGTGTCATAGGAATGGAACGGAAAGGACCCTCCCAACCATGTAGCAGCTAACCATTTCAGGGCCTCTCCTGATAACAGCGAGCATAGGAGGGATACCTTGGACTCATCAGTTGGATATTGATGAGCCTGCTGATGTAGAATCAACAGGCACTGCATGAGGAAACTTTTACAGTGAGCCGGGTTACCACTGAATTTGTCCAGAAAAGCTTGTCAGAATGCGGTGGTAGATGGGTCGATTGTTGATGGTTCCCCAGTAGTGATCGGAGAAGTGGACCTGGGATTAGCTTCAGGGAGGATTTGTAGGCGACTGATTACGGCTTCCGTAGCGGCCGTCAGGTGTTGTAGTTGGCATCTGTGCTCCAACAACATGGCAGCGAAACCCGTTGCTGGATCCATGTAAAGCATAGTCTTTTGTAAGGACGAGGCTGAGACGTGTGGATCCATGTGCAAACAGGGTTTAATGAAACAGCACAGGAAGATGAGACAAGACGTTGTTGAGGGTCAAAAACAAAAGGAGCAAGGTGGAAGGCGTCAAGACAGGCAAAGATCAAAAACCAGGCAAACAGGAACATGGAACTCTTAGTATGAACGAGAGGGACGCCAGTTAAAGACTACGCACAGATGAACAGAGGAAGTTAGTATTCTGGCGATGGTTCCCTTTGGTGGTCGGAGAAGGAACTGGACGACCGGATGCTGACACAGACGAAGCTAAACTGGGCATCCCTCAGATATCAGATATATTTTTTTTACTGGAATTCTTTTTTTTTCTTTTGCAGCTTTTTTACCTCATACATTTTCCCCTTTTCACTGGTCAAAAATAATAAAGAGCATTTTTTTGGAGAAGGGTTGTCTGATTAAATGTGTGATATTTTTGAGAAGGAGAATTATTCTGATTCTAGTCGATTCTGATAGGACTCATTAAAGGCATTTTTTTTCTTGATCAGTGAGAAGAGATCCCTTTATAGATATTTGAAAACTGTATTTAATTTTGTTTTCATCTTTGATGACAACCTTTGGTGCAAGTTCTCCACTGTTTTGTGAAAATTTGACAGAATGAGTTTAGGATTTTTTAAAGACATGTTATTGCCCCAATCAGTGGCAGAAAGTTTGATATTTAACTGTAGAATTTTTTTAATTTACTATTTTAGTAGTGTGATCATTCTTCAGGTTGGTAGTAGACAGTCAAGTGTTGCAGGTGAACTTGGTAAGTCTCAAAGTGTCATCAGCAGATTTGCATCAAGACACAGTGTCGGGTCACCTTACACAGAAATGATGGTCGCCAGTGTTGGGGGAGAAGGCGAGGTGAGTGAAACGCCAAGGTTAACATATTCCCCAGGGTTTGCTTTGGTGGAGGGGGTGCAACATTCAGGGCAGGTATCACCAGTCAGCCAAAACCAACTTGGTTATTATAAATGGTCCAGTCACTGCCCGTTCTAACCTCATCATAAAACCATCATCCCCCAATTCCACCAGAACACCCTGAACTTTCTGTTCATGGATGACAATGCTCCACCACATGGTACCAGAATTGTTGCAGCTGGACTTCAGGAAGTAGGAGTGGCTCATATGTTTGGCCAGCAATGACCCCTGACCTGACCCCATAGAGCACCTCTGGGACCAGCTGAAGCGACTGTATGATCGGACCCCACCTCAGACCCCCTGCCTCAGAACAACATCATGAGTCTAGTGAGGAGCATGCAACATCATTAAAGCAAATGGTGGAAATGCCTGCTATTGACACGGTCCATGTTTGTTATATGGGGCAATAAGTATTAAATTATATTCTGGGGGTAATAGATATCAAACTAATGAAAATAGTGTTTCCTCTTATTCATTATTAGTAACATCATAGTAACAACATTAAGATACTTTTATTGGTTTTTAAATGTCTTAACGGTCTTGCGCCTTCTTATTTGTCTAATCTTTTGGTTAAATATGAACCCTCGCAGACCCTGAGATCCTCTGGCACTGGTCTATTGATCATTCCAACTGTGAAAACCAAAAATTATGGAGAGGCATCTTTTCAATACTATGGCCCCGTTTATGGAACAGTCTGCCGGAGGACCTGAGGACCGCAGAGAACATAGAGGTTTTTAAGAAAAGGCTCAAGACTTATCTTTTTAAATTAGCTTTTAGTTAGGTTTTATCATATTAATTTATCTTGTTTTTATTATTTTTATCATGTTTTATGATTTTACACTGAATTATTTATAGCTTATTTGAATATTTTTTATTCTCATGTTTTATTGCTTGTTGCTTTTATCAAATGCTCCATTTTAAATTTAGATTTATATTTTATCATTTTTAAATCCAGTGCCTCCTCCTCGGCTGAGTCCTTTCCCTCTGGGTCAGCTATGGTTCAGCTGCTGCGGCTCTAGGTGGGGACCTGCCTCGCCACCTTGTTGTGGTGGGGCTGGGTCCTCACCTGTGATGCTGCATTAGACTGGCTATGTGGTTGTTCTCGGAGGAAGAGGACCCAACTGTAATTGGTTGAACTACCAACTCTCTCCATGCTCAGCCTGTTTCCCAATGGGTTCCATCAGTTAAGGGGGTGGGAGTTGTGAAAGGGGTTGGGTAGATTGCATGTGTGTTGAGGGTGGGGATGGGGGGATGGGGGGGCGGTCCTACATTTTTATGATTGTTCTTATTTTTTAATCAGTTTTATTTTAATGTAAAGCACTTTGTGTTATGCCACATAGGAAAAGTGCTATAGAAATAAAGTTTGATTGATTGATTGATCAAAGGAAACTTTCAATTATTTTATTTAAATTCAGACCAAATAGAAAAAGTACTAATGTCAATAACAACATGCCAAATGTATTGTGAGTAGTGTACATGGTTTATAACCACAAGGATGGCACACACACTCAGAGCGACAAATATAAACATACATAAACACATGTACAAAAAACACATTCACACACCCACAAAAAAAACCCTTAACACACAAAAAACCCCACATATGGATGATGGTTCATGTAAACAGGAGATAACAGGGACTTCTTACCATAATAACCTTTTTTTTTCTTGCCAATGCTTTTCCTGTATGGCCTGTAAATTGTATTCTGTTATTTTTATAACCCTAATGTTAGCGTTGGCCAAGTGGTTAGTCAGTTAGACGTCAAAACAAAAATATGTGAGCTGCACTGAAATAAGGACAAAGGCCAAGAGCTCCGCTTGTGAAATGTTGTACTATGCTGACTTAGGCGAGAATGTGTACTGTTGTAGTGTGAGTGCAGAGTTGCAATTTTGTATACTTATTGTACAAATGTATAAGTGCTTAGTACATAAATGTGTGTACATGTGGTAAACAAGCTGCAAGAACAAAGCCACCCAGATACTAACTATAACCACAAAGCCTCATAAAGCTAAGCACCAAGAGTTGGTTAATGAGTCCACACTGATGCTTCTGTGGTTTTTACAGGGGGAAACACCCTGATACATTTTGCCAAAATGTTTGGACCTGAATCATCAGCTTCATGAAGCTGTCCCGGGGACAGAGAGAGAATTAAAATAGTGTTTCTACAGATGAAGCATCACAACTCTGTAAAACAATTTTGAACAAAGTTAACTGAGCCAATCTTGTGTTTACCTGCAACAGAACATGTCAAAACTTTGGAGTCAGTAAAAAGTAATATCAGCCTGCATTGTGAGGACATGGGCAAAGCCTTTACATTCATTTTATTCATGAAGCAAGCAGTTCAAGCAGTCTTGCTTGAACGTAGCCAGACCAGTGAGTTTCCAAAACACAGAAGGAGAAGCAGCAATGGCATTTTGGGGGCCCGTGTGGTGGTCCTGCAGGCCCTGGTCTGGGTGCTTGACCGGACTGCTGGGCGGGTGGATCTCCTCCATTGGCCCCACAGTACGGGTGCGGGGTCGGGCCCTGGTTGTCGCTGCTGCCTCGGCGGGGGTCTTGGTGTGGGGATGGCTGGGAGTTCTCCCTCCTTTTATTTACATTCCTTCATCCACTTCAGCTTAATATAACATTCACCTGAGCGCAAGTGTCGGCTCACCTTTGCACCTTCAAATGGTTTACGGTTCAAAATGTAATGCTTTAAATGTGTTGGTTTGTATGCATAAGTGTGCGTGTGAACTGGATGTTGAAGTTTGTGAACACTCTTGGAGCCAGCAGGTATGTTTGTAACAGCTGAGTGTGTGGACAGGCCCCGCCCATTTTAGACCAACACTCACACATGATTGTAATGATTATAAGCTTCCAGCATTTTGTTGCCCGTAGTTTTATGATTCTACCCTCCCTCCCCTGTAATCATCCTCTAACCTCTATAACTCTCAGACATCTCTCTCTCTTTTTCCCCCCTTTTATTTTTCGTCCGGTCCAACAAAAAGAACACAAGGAAAATTAATATAAATAAAGTTTCGTTTAAATTACAAAAGGGGTTTATAGGAACAAACACCTTGTGTGTCTGATGATTTATAACCCCCATTTGTAACAGTAAAGTCTGTCAAACACAAGAGGCTCTCAGATCATATCTGTTTGCTCAGCTATTGGACAGGACAAGTTTAAAAAAAAAAAAAAAAAAGATGCATTCACACCAAACGCGACCAATTCTCGTGTCCCTTCCCTCTCTCACCACGCCGTGAATTCGCTGCTTGCCGCATGGCCAAAAATGTGTTCTCTAAGCTCACTTTATAAAAACAGATACCCAAGCAATGCTGAGTGAAGGGCTCGCTCTGTTTGTCCGAAAGGATTTGTTCATTAATGGATTTTTCATGGTTTTTAATCAGAATCATGTGTTTCTGTTGTAGCTGCATGTTGGTTCTATGTTTTAGCATTTAAAATGAAAACTTCACTTTATTTGATGTAAAGAACTGGAAATGTCTGTGAGAGGTGACCACATCAAAAATTTCTAATTTTAACAGTCGCTCAAAAGTGCAATAAAATCACGTTGAATAACAGTAACAGATAATAATATATGCAATCAAAGGGATGAGTCTGTTTTCACAATACATTTCTGAACTAATATTTAGGTTGCATGCAGACATGATGACTGTCATAAAGGACAGTGATGCTTGGACATGCTGCATCCCCTTTCTGTGCTATCAGAATAGTGTTTCAGTATGCTCACACTGAAGAACTGGACAACAGCAGTCTGCTTTGGACGCCTGCGAAATCACCAGCGTCCACCTATGCCACCCCCACCCCCCGCCTCAGTAGAGATGTGAATAGTGTGAGAGGAGGCGGCAGAGGAGTGAAAATTCAAGTTACTCCTGGCTGCAAGACACCTACACAGGGAGTTATCTTAACTCTGTAGACAACATAATGGATTCATCCCAGCCTCAACCCCTTCTTTCAAAGGACTGAAGGTGGGATTTTTTTTTTTTTTTTTTTTAATTATGGGGTTTTTCCATTTTTTTACTTTATTGAAAAGAAGGACATTTGATTTCCCACCACCTTTTTTCTGCTCAGTAAAATATGTAGATAATTCAAAATTTTTTTGTCATGAGCAACTCTTTTCTTAATTTCCATTTCAATGATGAAAAATAAATGTCTTATATGCCCCCCTCCAAAATAACCAAAGAGTCCACTTGAATTTCAAAGGGAGGGTCTTATGGGAGGCAGCCACTGCTCAATAGTCAAAACATTTGATAAGGCCAGTCTGCTTTCAAGGTTGTGGGCTGGTGTTTTTCTTCACAGCATTTCACACTGAGGCCTACGTTTTTCTATTGTGTCAGGCAAAATTATAAAATCCTGCAGTGCCACTCAGTTTGACCATATACAGTGTAGCACTTGCCTGAGGAGCTTCTTTGTTTACATCAACGTTGCCTGGTACCATGGTGCTGTTGTGGTCAGTAAACACTGCTGGAGTTGACTGTCCTAAGGTGGTAGTTTGTTCTGTTTACCAAGGGAATTTACAGTCAAGCTGCTTTTGACTGTTTACATCCCTCCCAGCTTAAACATCAACAGCAGCTTTGTGGTTTGGATTGAACTGGAACAGCACATCAGTAGGCAGCCCACCCAGATCTTCTCCTTGTCCTGCTTAGGGATTTCGTCCATGATGACCCTAAGTTTGTTTCCCAAATACATAAAGACATTAGCTTCCCAACATGGAAAAATAGCACACTAGATTCTGACTTTACCACCTATGAGGAGCCTATGAGACCCGTCCACTTTGCTGCTTCGGACCACGTTACTCTTACTCTATTGCCTCTTTTCCACTGAGGGGTCCGGACCGGACTGGTCCTCCCCTTGTCGGTTTAGAGTGGTCCCGGCAATTCAAGCAAGCGTTTGTAATGTGTTGGACCATCAAGGAGCATGCGGGGTGTTGACCGATGATTTAGCTGTGCATCATATGTAGATGTGTGAGTACATGGAAAGGTAATGGCAATGACAATAGAGGTTGTGCATCATCTACTTTTTTCATATCTGGGCTCTGATATTAGTATCTGCAAATAATTTATTATT
This sequence comes from Oryzias woworae, assembly GCA_016861445.1. NCBI lineage: Eukaryota > Metazoa > Chordata > Actinopteri > Beloniformes > Adrianichthyidae > Oryzias > Oryzias woworae. The sequence continues at coordinate 6,539,063 of BOLG01000197.1, read as the reverse complement.
ATTTGCAAGAAGATTGTGGGAGACAAAAAAGGATGCAGCTAAAAAGAGGAGAAAACTTCTGGCTTGGATCTCGAGCCGAGAAAACAGGTGCAAGTTTGTGCAGCAAAGACAAAGATGTCTGCGCTGGATGGTAATCTTTTTCAACAACTGAATGTTTGGAAACATTGGCGCTGATCGGATGCTTTCTGTTGTCATAATACCTTTCCGCCAATCAATGGATTTCATCGTGTGATGACAGTACCTCCGCCCTGACTGGTTCACTCCATTTTTCTATGGACCTTTGATCAATGGGAGACCAAAAATGGTACAAGTCGGTAACACTTAATGGGTCCGTTTTATAATGGAAACTTTAATGTTATGTCTGAACAAGCATGCAGTGACCAATGATTCAGAAGTCTCTTGTAGCTCTTTAACTGTAGTTTTACTGGTACTCAACATTAGCTCATTACATTCGGCTACCTCAGAGTCCATCCTCTCATAGTGTCCCCCCCCCGGATGTTAACCACTACTTCTGTTCCAACACTAATGCCCTCAGTACATCTTCCTCCTTTTAGCTTAGAGTCCATTTCTTGTTTTTCATCTTAGAACCTTTTAACTTTAAGCTATTCTCGAGCTGCATTTATTATTTGTAAATAATTTCTTCAATAAACTTTACAGTGCTTTTAATAATGCTGCACCATATGTTATTTTACATCTTTATTTTTAACCATCTTTAACACAACTGAAATGAACCTGTCTAGGAGTGACACCCGGTGTCCCCCAAAACTGTGCAGAGATTTTGTACCCGGTGAAGCACAGTTTCCTAAACTGAACAGCGTTTATAAGTTCAGTCTCTGTGGGGTGCAAACAACCTAACAGTGGAGTCCTCAGGAATCATACTGATGTGAGATCTGTTTCTCCTGAAATGGCCATGGCATGTTGATGTTATAGGAACATGGAGTGTTGGCTGGACTGCTAACCATTCCCAGGCTATTAGTGTTCTTCACATAGACTTGTTTCCCTGGTCTGAGCTCTTGTTTTGTTTGAACTTTGTGTCTCTTGTTGAACCAGAAAACTTGTTTCTGGGTGAGAACTGTGGGTGAGCTCAGTTTCTGGCGTAGCTCTTCAAAGGCACTGTTCGCTGTTCCCCACTCCCAGCTGGTGTCTGCCCACCCTGCAAGCGAAGAAGGTGGAGAAGAGACAGAAAACAGAAGCAGGGCCCACATGCTGGGCTGAGTAAACAATCGTTCCCCTTAAAAGAGGCATGAGGGAGGTAAAAATTGCCTAAAAAAGGAGAATTGAGGACCACTTCACTGTCAACAACCCCAGGAAGATGTGGCAGAGAATAAACCACCTCACAAAATACAGGAGCAACAACACAGTGCCCACTGGAGTACACGCCTCTCTGGCAGGGGAGCTGAACCACTTCTTTGCCAGATTTGAAACACAGAGGCCCCCAGCAGACACACCACAAGCACAACCACCCCACACCAGCAACACAATAATACTTCAGGAACACAAAGTACGATGTACACTGAAATCAGTCAACCTCAGGACGGCAACAGGCTCCGACGGAGTACCAGGAAAGGTACTCAGTGCATGCGCAAACCAACTAGCCGGGGTCTTCACCAAAATTTTCAGCCAGTCCTTGGAACAGTCCAGCATCCCAGCTTGCCTCAAAATCTCCACCATCATCCCCATCCCCCAAAAGCCAGTGGTGGTTAGTCTTCGCCACTACAGACCAGTTGCCCTCGCACCTGTGATCATGAAGACTGTCTGCGACCCACCTTGGACCCACTCCAGTTTGCCTACAAACCAACCCGCTCAACAGAAGATGCGATTTCCACTACACTTCACTCTACCCTGAGTCACCCACTTCCAGAGTTGGAGCAGAAAGTTAGGAAATAAATCCCCTGGAGTTGTTCACGAGCTCTTCTCTGGTGAAAGAGGTCTGAGTACCATCACAAAAAACAGAGTTAAAACACGAAAAACAAAATAAAACACACCAACACACCACGGCGCCACCTTCCTTTATCCTTCACACAAGACCTCTCCCAGTGGGGTTAAAATTATGACAATAATTTAAGCCAAAATCCCAGAACCACACGGGAGAACCTAGTGAATGACCTGCAGAGAGTTACCATCAAATCAGTTGTTTAAAATCAGACAATGTGATATCCTAGGTTTGCTTTTCTTATTTTATTTTATCTCTCATAGCTGAAGTGCACTTATGATGAAAATTACAGACATTTCTTCTGTCTGAGTAGGAGAACTTTGATGGCAAACTAAATACTTTTGTGTTCCATAGTACACAAATATACTCATGGGGCCAAAGAAGTTGTCTCCTTTTGCTTGATACATTACCATGTGGTGTTCATCTTACCGCCACAATCCAAAATCACAACATAGGGGAGCGTAAGTGGCTTGTCTCTGTCCTGATCAGTGTATCTTGCCTTTCCTTCTTTACCTGTTTGATTCCAGTTTTCAATCGATGACTTATTGTAATTTTGATACTGACTATTTTAGACACAGAGGCAGCAGAGCTGGCTCAGACCATTATTCTGCTATTTTCATGTTCCAGAGATTGGAAGATGTCTTAGAAGCCTTTGTTTCTCTTTAGCATATTGACATGATCTTTGTCAAGTAGAAGTCAGGTGTGTGCCAGCGAACGCTAAAATTTGAAACAGCAGCCAAGTTGCTTGGTTCAAACCTTTAATTTTGGTTTGTGTATGCATGTCTTGGTCACCCTCACTGATTAAAATGAGATAGCCAAATTAATTTGCCACACATTATACCTGTCAGATGGTTAGCGTGGATCTGGTGACTAATGGCTCAAAAGATTAAAGCCTCTGGATGACTTCATCAATTTGACAAAAAGCTGTCAAACTTGTTCAATTAGTGTTGATCATGGATCAGCAGCTGCTTGATTTTGGAGGCAAAGTACCACAACTTCCAGCTTGTGTCATCAGGCTTAGCTATTGCTCTTCTGTTTGACCACTTTGGTCAAACCCCCCCATTTGCATAGTTTGTCACCTGTTCAGCTTTTTAGGATTCATCCATGATTCCTGCCAGGACAGCTGCTTCCATGAAGATTCCCTCGAACATTTAAAAAAGGCAAAAATCTTTTTTCTAAGCTGGAAGATGATGACACACCAGGCAGTTACAAAAGTAGGCTTTTATTAAAACGTACATAAACATAAATAATTATAAAACTAAATGAAAAACCAGCTGAAGCTCTTAATGTTGTGCTACAATCTTGGAAGAATAAAAATATATCCACATTGCTTTTGAATAAGCAAATAAACAAAATTGTCGACACGAGACATAAATACAACATCCAAACTGAAGCCCAGGTGTTTTTGAAAACAAAGAAAATCAGGTCTGCTGCTCCCTCGAAGTGCTGCATAATAAATGTCCCAAAGACATTAAATTTACAGCAGATACAGCTCACTGTGACAATGACCTGCCTGTGTCCTTCAATGGCTAATAAATAAATATTTAGTGCATATTCCCATCTAGCTCACAGAAGAGCAGAATGAAAAAAATTTAAGTTAAAGAAGAACCAAACTCGGCTCGGCTCCTCTAGTTCTAGACCGGAGTCTATTCGTCTTGTTTGGTCAGACAGTCCAGCTATCCGATCACAAAGCCAAACTCGAGTCTCGTCAATCCTGCTCTCAATGACGTTGTCACCTTCTTGTATGCTTGGTCGGTAAATCTAAAAAAATATGCTATTGTTGCTGCTGACAGTCCAAGCGCCAAACATTTGTCTTGAGAACTCACGCCCCTCCATTACAGAAACCAGCAAGAGAACATCCATGTATTTGCAGTTGAGGATGTCCCCCCCCCCCCCCCCCTCCTCTCCTTCTTTTGTTTTTCCTCTTTTAATCCACAATCTGTAGGCGGCCATCTTCCCTCCATCCTTAAGTACTGGTAAACACATGCACTCTTCAGTCTGACTGCTGAAGGCTGTCATTTTCCAGAAGGCGAGTGTCATTTCCGTGTGATGGGCTCCAAGATGACTTTACCAGTCACAGATGTAGAATTAAAAGAATGTACTTGCTGATAGTGGTTCTTTGTCATTTAAAAGCTCAGTAGGATACTCCATGTGTGGAAAATTTCAGTTACCCAACTTTATGGCTCCAAAGTATGTCTTTTCTGCTTCCTGGTCCAGCAAAAACGCATTGGACACATTAACAAACAAAGCATCTCCTTCCACCAGGTAGACCCCCCGGCTCTGCTGGGCACAGTACATGTTAAAGCTTGTATTGTTCCAGCGCATGGAGCTGCCGGTCTTCATCAAAACAATTTCTTTGCCATTTTGCTTTATGCTCTCACGGTAAAAATACTGGAAAAGTTGGGTTGGATTGCCAATATCCACAGGGGGGTCTTCGCGTTGATTGCTGTTGTACGGCTCCAGGTTGTAGTGGCGGAAGCAAGTATTGGCATAGACATAGTAAAAACCTGACTCCTCTACCCTGAGTTTTCCGTTCCGATAGGACATTCGGCGCAGATTTTCCGGCCGCCCATCCCATTCAATGACGATGGCGTTATTCCCCTCTGTGGAACGAGAAAAGCAAATGTTTTTGGGGGGGCATTTGTGATTTGGAGCAAAAACTAAAGCTTCAACGTCTAAACCAATGACAAAACTTTAATAGGATAGCAGATATCAGCTTCAACTTTCCTAAGTGTCTTTAAAGGACCACGTGTGGGGTCCAGTCAGTCTTTAATATAAAAAATTCGGTTAAGTTAGGAACGCAGCAAAATGTAACATTTAAGTAAAATGAGAAAACCCTTCACGGAAAACCAAAATAACTTTATTTGTTGTAGTTTTTTGTTAAATCGCATTTATACGTACTTGGTCTTGTGCATCTCTTATACACTTTTCATTCTTCAATGAAATCCAGTTTTTTAGTAGCCAATAATCTGTCATGTCATATGTGCCATTCCAGCATGAACTTGCATCTCGCTAGAACTGTTTTACTGGTTTTCCAAACTGATCTTGGAGAGAGTGAGGACAAAAATGTGCCAGCTGAGAATGTTAAGTCTCCAACAATACTTGTACTTATGACCAACACATCTTTCATGTTTTGCTGAGTCAGCACCTTCTTGTTGGCAGTTAAATGTAGTGTGTGGGCGGTGCACCAGATGTCTTCCAGCTGGCTTTCTTCTACCTCTTTGCTGTATTTATTGAGATGTCACAGACTACTGGCCCACTTTAGATTCCTTAATAAAATTCAACTCCATTCATTAAGTAGTCAGAGTAAACTGATGTTGCGGATGTACAGTTTTATTGTGTCAGATGTCCAAAATATTTGTAGTCATAGTCTGACTGACACTGAAAAGTATAACTTGGGCTCCATACATTCCTTTGATTCCGTGGCATTCCAAACAAGCTGTTTCTGTGTTAAATCTCATCCATTTTCCAAAGCCCACTGAACCCCTTTTGGGGTCAAGGAGGTTGCTGGAGCCTATCCCAGCTACTGTTGGGCGAAGGTATCATTCAGTGTGAACAGTTTGTTAATCTGTCGCAAGGCCAAACAGAGACACAGACTCGCATTGCCACCAAAAGGCAATGTAGAGATATAAATGGACCAGTAAAGCACATTTTTGGACTGTGGGAGGAAACCAAAGCTCCTGGAGACGACCCATGCAAGCTGCCCTACAGCACCATGCAGCCCTGCGTTGAATCCCATTTGGCTGAAAACTGGAGATGGCTTTTACTGCATAAATGATTTGTTGGCTGAGAATTTTTGACTTTTTAACAGAGCACCAACCCTAGAATTGAATTGTGCATTATACAATGAGCTATTTAATCTCTCAAAAAGAATTCTCAAGAGTGGTAGATCAACTCACTTTTTTTGAAGTCCTGAGGAGCTCTGATGGGAAGGTGGGCTGATGGCAGAGCTCTGGGCTTTTTGGCCTTCGTGTTGGCCTTCAGCGCATTGAGCACTGGCTCGGCCTGGACCTCCTGCAAGCAGAAGTACATTACAGATTCATGTCCAGATCTGCATCTGTTTCTACATCTCATTCAGATTCTTCTACTGGTCACTTATGACCAGTAGGCATACTGGTTATAGTAGACCAGTAGATTGCATCTCTACAGCCACAGTTCAGATCATGTCACTGTTTTCGAATCACGGTTTGGATCATTTTTCAGATCAGCAAAATGAAAAAAACAAATATAAGACCTATAATGTATTTTTTAAAGCTTCAAAACACACATTTTTTAAAGCATTTATAAGGTACTACTTGTATTATAACATCCAAATATTTACTCATTTAGGCCCATTTATTAAAACAAAACATTTATGACAATTTGAAGTCAAGATATTCCTATTTATAAGAAATCCTCAGGATAACCATTTAAGCAAAGTGCATTGTAAGACACAGAATCAGGAAGAACAAACAAACACCATTTTATTTTAGAAAAAGTAAGAGAAGCAGAGGATGTCAGAATTTACCATTTCAAATGTCTTCACCGTGTCCCCTGCTGCAATAAAACCCCTCCCACTGGTTACAGACGGAGCTTTCTCCTGCCACAGTGTGAGGCAGCTGCTGCTCCTCACCTTTATGCACAGGGGGTG